>JANRMT010062815.1:40889242-40901797 GCA_026402145.1 Polypterus bichir lapradei
CTATCTATCTATCTATCTATCTATCTATCTATCTATCTATCTATCTAAGTTGGTTGTGATACTTTCATTTATTGGTCAGAACTAATTACAGTGCATTTGTTTTAATTTGTTTTGTATTTTTAAATAAAAGAAAAAAGTTTGCAATTGGAAGTATTTCAGGGAGTTAGAGAATGTAGGCATATGGCACACTAGGTAGGTCAGGAATTCCTCTGTAATTTGTGAGATGTTCCACTGTGCTCTTTCTGTCAGTATGATAAAACAAGGTTTTACTGAATGATCATTGCTAACTCCTAAAGCTTAGAAAACATTTCTGTCTGTTTCATATGTGTATTTAAGATGTGCTGTGTCTATTAAAAGAATTGTGAAAGTAACTGAGACGACTTTCTACACCTTGGGGACAAAGTGGGCAAACTATCTTGTGAAGGGGGAAACTGCCAACTCATTGAACTCCAATAATAAAAGGATTTCTTAACCAGTCAAGACAGACTGTGAAAAGGAATCAGAAAATCATCCCTACAGCACTATCTCCATACTTTGAGTTTTCAAATCAGTTTCAAATATACTTTAACCAATGCTGTGCAGTGACTTTGGTTTACATGCACAGCACAATAAACCTTTTAAAAATGCATAAACTTTCAAAAGCAGATGTTATTCATCCCTGTATCTTCTGAACCACCCATATCCAGAAGAGGCCAGCAAGCAACAGGCAAAATGCAGAAACACCCCCTCAACAAGGCACCAGCACATCACAGGGTGGTCTCCCATCAGGGGCCAATTGTGCAGCACCAGTCCACCCGACTGGCATGGCTTGGATTGTAGGAGGACCCAAACACACCCATATGGACGCAGAGAGAATGTGCAAACTCCACACAGGGGGCACCCAGGCCTCAAATGCCAGTCTCCTTGTTGCAAGGCAGCAGAGCTTCCACTGTGCCACCCAGTAGATGTTATGGTGGTGTTAATTTAGACATGCTTCTACTTGACTAAACAAAGTTTTTATCAGCTTGTAAAAGTGTCTGGATATAATATTGAGTCAGCTTAGCAACTAGAAGAAATAACCAAAAAAGCCTGATGGAGTGAATGATCTCTTTGAAGACAGTTTATGTTCTTATGTCATATCTTAACCTTCCTCTAGGTTAAATTAATAATGCAGAGGTTATCAGCATATTCTGTACAGAAGCAGTCACTTGACAAAGCTTTGATAACATATTAAAAGGGTTCTTTGGATAATTTACTAACTGCATTCTGCTTGCTACAATATATAAAACTCCAGTGTGCGTTGAAAAGGCCTGGCTTAGACTGACTGCTTCAGGAAGATTTTTAGAAGTTAATGGTGTATAGTTGATTTGTCTGTTTGTTGGACTCAAACAGATTCATTTAGACCATCGTAGGACATTATGAACTATGATTAATAAATCACTGATCATAATATTAAAAACTGGGGTCTAGCCCAAATGTTTGCCATGCTGTCTCTGTTGCCGCTGTGGTGAAGGAATTGCTTAGTGTCACTGAAAAATCTCAATATGAATGCAGCCTGCTTCATTACTTCATGAGCTGAGGTTTGTGTGTGTGTGTGTGTGTGTGTGTGTGTGTGTGTGTTAATCGTACCATAATATGGAATATGTCATAGAGAAGTGAAAACTGCATGAAATATCGCGTATTTAAGAATAAATCCAAACTTTCAAGCGATCAATGTTACTTTAAACTTTTGTTGTTCTTCTTCTTTTTCTTCCTACACATGGAGTTTTGACAGGTGGTTGTATGAACCAAACTCACAAGCCTGTTACATTTATTTGACTTTGTAAGATTAGCGAGTCTGCAATGTCTGTAATGAGGTTCCTTAAGCCTGATCCTTATTAACTGAATATAGTTTAGCACTCTGAATGCACTGTCTTTTTTTTTTTTTTTTTTTGTTTTGTTTTGTCTGCTCGGTTTCTTTTGTGTGTCAAAACAAGCAAAGACAACATGGAAACGATAGTACTGTGTAAATATTTATGATGTAACATCTACATGAGAATGAGGGTTCCTTTAGAATCCATCCATCATCACCACCAAAATGGTGAAAGCTCTCCACACAGCAGCTGAACCCTTAGGAAGCCAGCGGTGGGAGACAGAATGTCCCCTTTCCATGAAAGTATTTGTTTTTCCTTTCGCTTTGGGCAGTCCAGCTGTGAGGGCATTTTTTTTTTTTGTTCTTCATCTTTTATTCGCAAAAACTTCAAAGCTCATTTCAGGCATTGTTTCACCGACGTGGTCAGTGGCCCTGAAAATGCAAAAACAGAAAAATGCGATGTAGGTCAAATTACAGCAGTTTCGCTTGCGTCTTATGAATGAGAAAAGTGAAATTCTTATTATGCTGTCATAGAGTCCTGGTTACCGGCAGCCAGAATTACATGTTTCTTTTTTAACCCTCCTTACATTATGGAGGCCACATTGTAATGTAGCGCTTTGTTCTGTATTAAGTAAAAAGTTGAAATCTCAGTTATCTTTAAAAATTAAATTAATATACTTACGAAAAGAAGAAAGAAAAAATCCACAGACCTAAATAGTACATTAAATCATCAAGATTGACACTATTCTTGGGAATCTCAAGGTTAAAAATTAGAAACGAAACATTTGAAAGTGGATTCTAAATGTGTATACACTGTATTGTAATATTCAGGTATAATTAAATGCACTCTTATTATGTGCACACTTTATAAAAACTACAAATATAGCATAGTTAAAAGACATGCAATATAAATAAGACAGCTTTATGTTGAAACATTAAGTGAAAAAAATGAAAGAAGTCTCCCTGTATTTACAGTACGTACAGTTTTTAATGGGGTGTGTCACATCATTTCCCAAGTGGATCCTAATATTCAAGTATAGTCAAGATGTAAATACTATTCAAATATTATTTTTCTGAGCAAGAATACTGAATATCTGATGGGATGGATTTGATCAGTTTATGTTACATAAATATGTGCACCGATCTGTGATCCTCGTTTTTTCGGTACTTCAGGTATGGTTATGCGTCTGTTGTTCTCTGCATTTCTGAAATCCCATCTCAGCAGTGTGGAAGTCAATCAGTTCAGATGACAAAATGTTTCTCTTGTGGTCACAAATTCTTAATCACATTTTCTGCTGCTCAAGTAGCGTTAGTTCCTGTCTTATACATTATATCTGATATTTGCAAACCTGTAATTATAGGGTCTTAATGTAGGGTTTGCCATTTCAGACACATTAGAAATAAATGTTCTTTACTCTTCATTACTCCCCGCCCCAGAATACGCCAAGTTATTGGCTGAAAATTCTTTATATACATTTCATGTACTTTTTTATGCCCATAATTAAAGCCTTTTTATCATAAAATCTGTCACCGTGCTGATTCAACAGTCCACATTATATAAATCTTCTTTGTGAGTTGCAAGTCTGTATTTGCTCCTCAGAGCTTAGGAACTCATCAAATCAGGTGATAAAAGCCGTTCTTTTCTTTTCAAAGATTCTTAATCAAAGTTTAAATTTTGGAATCTTCTGTATGTGTGATATGAATCTGCTCAGCTATTGGCAAATCCATAAACCCAGCTGTACGCTGGTTGGTTTAGAAATTAAAAAATTTCAGATGATATGTTCATGCTTTTGCTTTGCTTGGTGGGTCACAGTTCCAGCTCATATTAACAAATCTGTCCTGCTGCACAAGAACCTTTAATATAAAATACTGAAAATTGGGGACCCGGATATTGAGCGAATCTTCTGGTATATTAGATTTGTGGTTTTCAAATCCATAATCTCTATTTATTAGTTAGGAAAAAAAATAGTCATTGCTGAGGGTAGAAGTGCTGTTCTATGTTAATAATGATGCACCCTAGATATTTAGTTTAGTTTACAGTCATCACATCTCCTTAATCAAACACTGAGTTTGGTGGCTCTTCACTTACAGTATTAATATACTCCGAAGGACACAATTGAGTGGAAGGAAAAGGACAGTCTTAAGTAAACGTTTTTGTGTAATTTGCCTTTTTAATGTGTTTAATAATCTCCGATTGAATTAATAATATTATCATGATAAGATCATGTTGTGACTTTTCATATTAGCCCAAAGCGATGAGCTGCTCTACTTTGTCATTTATGCATATGCGATTGCCTTTTCCTGTTTGAAGTTTTACTTTGCTTTCTTGCATGCCTGCCCTCTCATCCAAGTGGTGACTTTCCCAGTTTAGCCAGTCTAGAAGACGGAGTGGTTACAGAGTCCGAGTTTCATATCCTTGCGTGTTCTCCCCATGTCTGCCTGGGATTTTCTTCTAGTACTCTGGTGTTTCACCGTACGTTCCAAAGATATGTGTGTTAGGTTAAGTGACAATTCTTTTTTTAATCCCAGAATGAATGCACGAGTCTATTCTGTATTGGGTTGGTACCTTGTCCAGGGCTGGTTCCTGCCTTCCACCCAATGATGCCATAATAGATTTGGCACTCTGAATAGGAAAGAAGTGAATCTGATGATGTAGGAATGTGTTTTGG
The DNA here is from genome assembly GCA_026402145.1 of Polypterus bichir lapradei. Taxonomy (NCBI): domain Eukaryota; kingdom Metazoa; phylum Chordata; class Cladistia; order Polypteriformes; family Polypteridae; genus Polypterus; species Polypterus bichir. Next base: position 40,893,743 of record JANRMT010062815.1, read on the forward strand.
TTTATCCAAATAAAAATTGTGGTGAACAAAGCAGGAATAAAATTTTAATATACCTGTAGTAGTAACTGGCCACCTAATACAACAGAAACGCTTAAATTAAATTGTTAAGTAATTTATGACCTTATATCCCACATAACACAAATTTTCCAAAAAACTTACGGGCTTGCTATGTATTTGCAACATATAGGAGCGTGTAAATTGACAGGTGGGATGCTAGATATCATGCAGTGGTTAAGGCATTAGACTTCAAACCCTGAGGTGGTGGGTTCAAATCCCACTACTAACAATGTGTGACCAGGAGCAAGTCGCTTGACCTGCTTGTGCTCCAATTATATCATGAACTAGCCGTGCCCTGTGGCTCCGCCCACATCTTAGTGAAACAGGACAGTGAGGAAGGCCCTGCCCGGCTCCCTACTCCTGATGTCACGCTTCCCCCTCCCCTCAGCCTGCAGCCTCTGTCTCGGATTAGCACGAATATATCGCTTCTGCAAGCAAACTATGATTCATACCGCGATGAGAGAAGTCGTAAAATCAATCAGAATGTTCAAGCAAATTATAAAACAAAAAACGGATCTAAATCTGTTAAGTAGTTCTCTCGTTCGCTAGCTAAACAGATGCAAGATACGTCCCGAGGCTGGAGCATTAGTGAGGAGGGCCCCGATCCCCTCCCCTTGGTTCGCTGCGTCTCTCTCGGATTCATACAAATAATAAGGAACTGCAAGCGAACTATGATACTTAGCATGATGAGAGAAGTCACAAAATGAAACGGAATGTTCTAGCAAATTATAGAAAAAAAACATTCTAAATCCGTTAAGTAGTTCTCTTGTGAAAAGCCGACAGATATACAGACAGACAGACAGACATTGCATTTTAAATATATATAGTTGTTGTAAGTCGCCTTGGATAAAGGCGTCAGTCAAATAAGTAAATGTATGTAAAGTAGACGCTGTGCACTTCTTACATTTTTCCTGCCATCACTCTTGCTGGCTGCTCCAGTTGTCTTTTCTATAGCTTGCTCTTTTGATATGGATCATTTGTACAGTCAAGTGCCCACAGCTCTTTGTCTTTACGTTCTGTTCCACCTTCTCACTTCAAGTCACACACAATGCCAAGACTGCCTTATTTACTTAATAAATCTATTACCCTATTTGATTTATCGTTTGCCAAACACTTTAGCTGGAAAGCCTGTCTATCACAGAGAAAACACACACTTATAGAGACCCTGTCATTAGCTTTCTATTCATTTATATTTATGATTTCTAACCTTACTTAAAAAAAATGTGTTTGTGCATTTTACATATAAAACAGTGCATTTAAAAATGGTTTTATTAAGTTTCTGCTTTCGTAGCAGAGTTATTATCTCTCAGTCCATCGCAACATTAATAGCAGTGAATGCTCAGACAAACACAGAGAAACCATTTGAAAGGCCTGTTTATTACAGGGGTGGCCAACTCTGATTCTGGAGGGCCGCAGTGGCTGCAGGTTTTTTGTTCCAATCCAGTTGCTTAATTAGAAGCCAATCCACACCAATAACAGATTTTATTTAATTTCATGGCTTGTTAGTGTTTTAACATTTAAATCATAGATTTCTTTACTTTCTAATGATACTTGTATCATCCAAGTGATTTGAAGCCTAATATGGAGAAGTGATTTTCATTTCTTCACTTTCTCTTCAGTTTCCTTCTGAGTACTTAAATAAACCAAATAGTGAACGATGAATACAAACGGGTGGAAATGGAGACAAGCTAGATGGAGAACTGTTGCTTCCTTTGTTATTTTTATCTTACTGTTGATAAGGAGCAGTTAAAACATCGAATACATTTGTTTAAGACTAAAATAAGCAATAAGAGTTCAGAAATTTTAACAAGTGAGACAACTAAAATGAAGCAGAAAAATGTCACTTGAGCAGTAAGTGCTTCATCTGCAATGAATGACTTCTCATGAAGCAATTGGGTTGGAACAAAAACCTAAAGCCACTGCGGCCCTCCAGGACCGACATTCCACAGCCCTCATTTAAAGGGTCTGAGTCTTAAATAGGAAAAAAAATTAAATGAAGTTAATTAGCAACAACAACTAGTCACTACTTAAGAGAATGGTTAGAATGAAAACCAGTAGTCACTGTGGCTCTCCAGGATCGGAGTTGGCCACCCCTGGTTTATTACATCTTTAGATTATGGCAAGGAAAAGGACCAGCAGTAGGAAGCAGAAAGGGATGATATTAAGTTAACATCATGGATTTGGCTGGTTGTGAACTTGAACATGGAGGTATTAGACGTGTCTTTGTACTAATTAGTCAAATTAATTAAAATAGGAATATCTTTATGGCTTATTGAACTTTTTCAACTATTTGTTTTTGTTTGATCACATCTTCTGTATCAAATTGTTGATTTTTATTTCTAGAAAGCATAACATTAGCGACTGGGATTCATAGATAACCTAACTTTATGATTCTGCGAATACTCTTGTACTAATCACATCTCAATTTCTTCACGTGTTCCAGGCAAATACCGTAACTAGAGGCACAGTTCCTAGTCTCACGTGGCACCAGCATAAATATCGTTGCACCAGTTACGTCATTCAACAAATTGTTACATTATCTCGGCAGATACTCAAAATGGCGGTGCTCACTGAAAAACAATCTGGTCCCATGACAGTTTTCAGCACACAATGATAAAATAATGTAACAAATCAAACAATAAAATGAAAGTAAAAGATGAAAGTGAAGCAAAGTTCTAAACAATTCTAAGCCACAGTAAAAAAATAACACGTTCAAAAGAAAAATGTATTAAACCTAAAAAAACCTGTTAAAAGTAAGAGTAATGGGATAGAGAATGTATTCTAGGTACCCAGTAGATCTCTTAATTTATATGCCACAACAACCTCCTTAAAAAATACGTTTAGTATTTTTTAAGTTATTATTTTTTCACAAGTATAGTATGTATGAATTTGCTATTTGAAATTGTGCTCTAAAATGAATGGCTTTCCATAAATTTAAGAAACTATGACTTGCCCAATCTGGAGCTTTACAATGGAAAACCTGAAAAACGTACCAAATACGACTATTTTTCAAGCCAAGACAGCTGTCGAGTATTGATCTGCTCCGTCCATGTTTCCAACACATGTTTGTGACAACAAAAGGGATCTGGAAATCCTCACTTTTATCGCATATTCCTGGTACTGTTTTTCTCACGATAAGGTTATGTTTTCTTTTTCTTTTTTTACTTTATTGAATTTATTAAAATCATATAACATTCCATACAAGCAAGTCAAGTTTTACAAAACTAGGTCCAAAGCAAATAAAGTGGTAAAAATCTAGGATATTTTTTCTGTTCGCATATGCAAATTCTCACATAAATACGGAAGTAAATCAAAACAAAACCAACTATGTGACATGAAAAGTTTACTGTGATTCGGTCTTTTAAGAGGAAACGATCCACTGGTGGGGTGAAAGGTTACAGGAAGACTAAGTGCAGAGCATACGGCCGATCTACTTTAAAAATGGCAGAATCTCATAATTCTGGTGTTTTTAGGTTCAGAAATGACATGTATAAACTATTTTACAATGTGTGTGTAATTACAAAACGCGAATCCATACTCGACAACTGTCTTGATAAATTCATGCGTTTGGTAAGTTTTTAAGTTTTTCCTCTGTGCCCTGTAGTCTGCAATGTAAAGCTCCAGTGCGGGCAAGATATTTTTTTTTAATTTATACAAAGCGATTAACTTTAGAACACAATCAACCACGTGACATGAAAAGTTTACTGTGATTTGGTCTTTTAAGAGGAAATGATCCACCGATGGGGTGAAAGTTTACAGGAAGACTAAGTGCAAAGCATACAGCCAATCTACTTTAAAAATGGCAGAATCTCATAATCCTGGTGTTTTTAGGTTCAGAAATGACATGTATAAACTATTTTACAGTGTGTGTAACTACAAAACGCGAATCAGTATTTGACAACTGTCTTCATAAATTCATGTGCTTGGTAAGTTTTTAAAGTTTTTCCTCTGTGCCCCGTAGTCTGCAATGTAAAGCTCCAGTGCGGGCAAGATATTTTTTTAAATTCATACAAAGTGATTAACTTTAGAACACAATTTCAAGTAGCAAGTGCAAAATATAGCATGTTTATGAAGAAATAACTTTGACTTGAAAAATACCAAACTTATCCTTTAATGCCCTTTTAGAAATAGACACTTCATGCAGGATGAAGTGCCATTCCCCAACTACCCATCATCTCAAGCTGGGTTCATGAACATGGCAGTACCCTCATTTTACTACAGTGGCCTGCACAACCCCAAGGTTTCAATCCAAAAGAATGTTTTTCAGAAGAGATAGAAAGGGAGATTCACAGTGTCAATGTATACCTGAAAAATTTGGAGGAACTGTGTGACAGAATGGACTAACAACTAATTAATGTTTCAAGCACCTTGTGAATCCACCTTGTGAAAAATTAAGTGTCCTATGCAGTTCTTTAGTTTATAAAAGCCTAACCAGTCTAGTAGATGCTTCATGTTTTTGCCAGCAACTTATAATAAATTATAATAAAATCACAAATATCACAGAAGTAGCAAACAAATTGAGAACTACAGGGGCTTGTACAGCCACCCTAAACCCTGACACAGACAGGCAGGACACGAATTGCCACATAGCACACACGTTTCTTTACAGCTGGGGAGTGCATCTCTCTGCTCCCCACAGCACAGTACATAAAGCACAGTCGTTTTCCTTCTTCTCTGTGTCTCTTTTCTCCTCCTCCACTCCCTCTCGGCAAGCTTTATCCTTTTCCTCCAAACTCTGGCTGCTCGAATGGAGTGAGGCGGCTCCTTTTATTCTACTCCTGGGAGTGTGCCAGGTGGCTTATCAGTATTACCTGGAATCACTCCCAGGTGTGGTGGAAGTCCACTGTAGAGGCTCTGCAGTTCCCCCTGGCAGCCCCCACGGAACTCAACAGGGCTGTGCCAAACTCCAAATCCTAGCGTGCCCTGCGAGAATTTGTGATGCCACAGCCGCCCAAGAGGGCTGCCCTCTAACGTCCCAAGGGAGTTAGTGCCTCGGAGATGCTCTCTCCCACAGTCCTTCCATCCAGCTGGCATCCCGGCTGGCTGGGTAATGGCCAAGGCCGCCTGTCACAAAATCAAACTCATATTAGGGTACACACATAACCCATATAAATGAATGAAGAAGACAAACTTAGATTCTGTGGGGCCCTCAAAGTCAGGGGTCATTGTTAGGTGCGCAGCTTACCGATATCCTCTGTCCTGATTGTTTAGCAGTACACAAGACTCTGGCCATTCACCCATTTAGCCTCTAAAACATCATGCAGCACTGAGCACCCTTAGCACTTTTAAAGAGACGAGGTTTGTATATTCTTTCACTTTTCTAATCAGGTTTGCCTAGAAACAAAACTCTAATGGATTGAGAAGCTGAGGATTTTTAAGTGATAAAGGTTATATCTATTCAATTAGAGAGAGAGAGAGAGAGGGGTTGGGAGCCTGTGCTGATAACATGTTGTCACAGCCAGCACCTGGATTTGGGACCCGAGTGCAGCAGGTGACACCTCAGCAGCACACTGGAACAAGTGTCAGAGGTTTGTTCCGGTGACTGGAGTGCCCACGTTTTCCCTATAAATTGGAGGACCTGCTCGCAGGACTGGATGCAGATTAACGTCCTACTCAGGAGGACATAATTGCAGGTTGAGGGCCTTGCTCAAGGATCTAATGGAGTAGAATCACTTCTGGGATTTACAGGATTTGAACCAGCAACCATCTGAGTGCTGGGGCAGATCCCTAGCCTTAAAGCCACCACTCGGCCCCTATATTTAATTAGCTATTGTTAAATTGCCACAAGAGGTATTTTTAAATATTTAACCTAAATGTTTAGCTGCTTTGGTAGACACAAAATGAAGTGTTGTTTCAGAGGAGACTAACACAGTATACTGCTGGTACTACGTGCTCCAAATCCTGATATCAGATTAAGGTGTGACCTGACCGAGGCAAGAGTTAAGATGGAAGGGGCCTGGGTGCTGGCACACAACTGAAGCTAAAAATCTGCATTGTAGTTTCACTGCATGAATTATAAATGTTTGTCAGCATTGTCATAAATAGAAGCTAGGATTTGTATAATTACACATTTGCTTTTGTTTACATGTTTTCCAAAACAATAAAGGCATTGAACAGAACATGCGAAAACAACAAAAAATAAAGGCAGAAAATACCAAAAATGTACCCTCCTAAAAAGTTGTATAAAACTTCCCTTAGACCACAAAAAGAAAAATATTCCTAAAATGAGGTTTCCTTTTCTTTGCTTGTAATACATCCGCTTACCATCAAAAGAAAATCTGCTTCTGTGTGAGTGCTAACTACTGTATATATTTTGAAGTGGGAGCCGATTTAATTGTTCCACATGTACTGTAGGACTGTGTATTTGTGTACAATTGCAAAGGATGGATGGCAGTTTTCTTCCTTTTTCCCCTTCTATTCATGCTTTCGATATCTTCCTTTTCACTCTCACCCACGGCTTTCTTTCAGCAAGCAGAAGGGTTTTACTTTACTCCTTTGTCATCCTAATTGATTGCATTAACCTTTGGAGTATTGAATTTCCAGTGCATCACACTGCGCACAATGTGGAATATTATCATAATCTCTCAGAATAATGGACAGACAGCAATCAACAATTCTTTAGGAAAAGTACATCTTTCAAAGATGGAATGTCTCATTATTTCCACACAAAGGCTAGCTCAGACCATCAGGCATTTTGAAAACTTGAAATTTGCTTAAATGTTTCTTTATTGCCTAAACCTAGCGTCTTTTTCAATAGGAAGAGATGAGTAATATTTAACCTTTTCTGTTTAGTAGGCTACAAAATTGGCTAAAGGACTTTTTGTTCTATTGACCTTTATTATTTCCATAAATATATTTGCAAGCTTCCTAGTATTACAGAAGTGATAGGCCGCTCACTTGGTACATCTGTGTATACAGCATATGCGGTATGGGTCCAGAAAAGTGGGCTGCTTTGGGAAGTTTGAGTAGTTTTTGGGAAACTGATCTTGTTTCTGTCTTTCTAGCTCTGTTCAACTCTGTCATTCAAGTATAGCCTAAAGAATCATCGCTACTGAGGTGCGATTCAAAACAGACATTCTTACAGAATCATAGGGATGACTGACTGTCTATCTGTGGTGGTCTCTCTCCAGCTGATCCCTGTCTTTGAAAGAAACTATTCAAACACATCTACTGCTATGTAGAGCATGGCACATGATTCACATCATACCTTTGTATCAAGGAAGGGCTTTGTAAAGTGTGTGGGTATTGTGCTGTCTTTGAAAGGCACTCTACAGAGTCAGAATTAAAGTTTGATTCCGTAAGTTTCATTTGTTCTACCATCAAGGCCTTTGTGTCCTACTGGACATATATAAGGGGGACTGGGTGGTGTGCTGCATGTTTTAAGTAGGAAACCTAAATAGTTTCAAATTATTGCTGTCTTTCACTTTGGAAATGTCTTGGTACAGATTATGATGGTGGTCTGATTTGTCTCATTATTCCTTTAATGGCTGAAAATGTTTTAAAACACTGCTTCACATAGTAGATGTCTAAATGCTCCCCATCATTTATACTTTATCTTTTTTATATCATCTTTATCATTTGCACATCTATATATTATACAGTGATTTTTCTATCTATCTATCTATCTATCTATCTATCTATCTATCTATCTATCTATCTATCTATCTATCTATCCATTATATGGTGCCTTTCACATCTATCTATCTATCTATCTATCTATCTATCTATCTATCTATCTATCTATCTATCTATCTATCTATCTATCTATCTATCTATTATACAGTGCCTTTCATATCTATCTATCTATCTATCTATCTATCTATCTATCTATCTATCTATCTATCTATTATACAGTGCCTTTCATATCTATCTATCTATCTATCTATCTATCTATCTATCTATCTATCTATCTATCTATTATACAGTGCCTTTCATATCTATCTATCTATCTATCTATCTATCTATCTATCTATCTATCTATCTATCTATCTATTATGC
>JANRMT010062815.1:40905704-40919105 GCA_026402145.1 Polypterus bichir lapradei
CTATCTATCTATCTATCTATCTATCTATCTATCTATCTATCTATCTACTGTACATGCCCCAGAGGACAGATTGACCTGTGGCAGTGTCCCTCATATAGAATGCCAGTCTGGTCTTCCACAGGGCTGCCTGGGAGTTGGAGTTCGGAAGTGCAGCCCTGTAGGTGTCCAGATTGGGACTCTATATGAAGGACACTGCCACCTTGTATAATGGGGGGTGAACTGCTCCCTTTCGTCCTCTCTTGCTGGTTCCAGTAGACTTCAAGCATTCCAATTAGGACAGGAATTATAACATGTTCTAGCTGGGTATTGCCCCCATTTATTCCAGTCTTCACTTATGGCATCCCGGCCATATGTCCTCCTGGCATCTCCAGTGCCCAGAATGGAATTATACAAACAGTCTAGAAGACATACTCACTGGGACCTTTTAGGAGACACACTTTGTTTTGACTAGGCCTGCATTCCTGTTCCTGCTTTCTAGTCAATGGCACATTTAGAAAAAAAATCCCTGTTTATCTAATCTGGTTATGGCTTACTATTTTCAAATGTGCTAGTTAAATGTCCTGCTCTCTTTTCATCCCTTTTTAAACATCCTGCTCTCTTTTCAGCCCTTCGTCCACCCATGTTCTTCTTTTACTGGCTTGTTGTTTAATGGAAAATCAAAAGAAGATTTAAAGCCTCTAGGTTTTAACATTCATCCTTTTCTATCCTTTAAGGAGGTGGGATTCAGAATATGTTATTGGCCAAAGTGGTTTTATTTTCTGTTACTTAAACTGTAGTGTAAAAGTGATTGGATACGCTGCACATCTTGGCAGCATTTATAACATATACTTATTTCATTACAGAAATACATATCCAGAGTGAGAGGTAGCATTGCTTTTCAAGTAAATGAATGAGGGTTTTCAAATATAGTTTTGCTTGGGCTATATATCTTTTGCAAAATAATACCATTAGGTGATCTACTTTTTCTCATTTTATATTGTGTGATGTCTTTAACTAAGGAAATTGTCTGTATTAATTTTCAAAATATGAAACTCCAGGCAAGTGATCCTACTTCTTATAAAGGGGTCATTCATTTCACTCTCTGTGCAGTTTGGGTAGCACTCTGGTCCGGTCATTAGAACGGCTCCCTCGTTGCTCCAGAGACCAGGAAGGATTTCCTAGCTCAGTTACTGTCTGCATTGAGTTTTCACATTCTCTGCATGTCACCTTGATTTTTTTAGTGGTAAAATGTCCTCCAATATTTCAAAGAAATGCATCAAGCTGACCGGGCCAGTATGAATGACTGTTAAGAGTATCTGCAAGTGTGTGACCTGTGATTGATAGACAGGTTCTCTCATGCATGGCTGAATCCTGATGTAGCCACTGATCATCCATGAGCTTGTCATTGAAAAAGCAGGCATGAGAGAGGCGGGGTGGATAACTGTATCCAGTCAACACAATTACGAACATCTAGGTTTACAAATTTAAAAAAAAAAGTATTTTTTAGTCCTGGGTTTGCAAAATGGTGCAATTTTTAGTTTTGCTGTCACAAGAGTGGTCTTTGGTGTGTATGGAGTTTGCATGTTCTAAATCTGTTTATGTGAGTCTTCCTCCAACGACTCCAAAGACATGCTGGTTAAGTGAAATGGCAATTCCAGTACTTTTGGGATCGGTTTTAGCCCACTACAACCCTGAATATTAGGCTGTGTCACAATAACGAGTCACAGACATCATAAACGTTTTGGGCAGCCACCTGTATATTGTTTCCTGGCTGCAAAACTGATTTAAATTTGAACAGAGATGTTCATAGAGCAGAGTCCAAAACAGAACTGGTTTGTATTGAGGCAAGATGGCGGTTTTAAAGGGCAGTACAGGAAATGAGATCATAGGAGGCCAAACCGAAAGTGATGGGGTCGTGACCGGAAGTGACATTGTCATTGGCACTGGAACTGGAAGCGACGTCTTCGGGGACTGGAAGTGATGTCATCAGTGGCGCTAGAAAATAACCCGGAAGTTACGTCTTCGGGACTGGAAGTGATGTCATCAGTGGCACCGGAACCATGTGGGATTTCCCATGGATGGTCTTCAAGAGACTGATGGAGACGGTTAGCACACTCCGCCGCCCCCTGGTCTGGCATAGAATTACTATCATTTCCCAATCGCACATGTGTGACAGCTGTTACTGTTTATTTATTTTTTTGGTTTATATAATTGTAGATGAAAATGAATGCATTATTTTGGTTAGTTTAGTTTATTACTTTTTCTAAGTAACCAAAAAGGGGTGAACAATTGTTATTATTATCATTATATTACATGACATAGCATTCCCCTTATCTAGTTAAGGGTCAAAAGAGTTAGAGCCTAATGATGAGTACTGAGCATAAGGCCGGAAACAGACCTGGCTAGGCTGCCACTTCATCGCATGGTCCACTCACACAATCACTGATTTCCCTAACCAGCATGCCTTTGGGCATGTGGAGGGAGAACACGCCCACGCACACACCAGGAGGACATGCAAGCTAAATCCAGACAAACAACTTGGGTGTGGGATCCAAACTCGGGATGATGGATCCACAAGGTAGCAACACTACCCACTGCATCACCCTCAGTGTTATTATGGCTATCTAAAGTAGTCAGATGTGCAAAGGAAATCGAGTTGTGTGCATTGTGATGAATTGTATCTCAGCTGGGAAGTGATTTCACTTGGACTTTTCAATTATGAAACGCCAAACAGAACACAATGTAAAATGAATAGGAAGAGAAATTGCATGCTGATTTTCATTGTTTGTTTTGAATAAACTTAAATTAAACAAGAGCTAAAAAGAGATATTCTTTTTTTTATTGTAAAGTCTGGGGTATATTAACTTTTTCTTTGTTGCCATAGCCAAAGGTTCGAACAGCAAAGTATATACAATGGGATGCTCAGGTTAAATTACGGATATTATTCAGATTGGTGTTTAAATTGTTCAGACCTCAAATGAAATTTGAAGTCAGTGAAAATGTACATTTTATGTCGGCTGACACCAGCTGATGAGATGGCATCCCTCTGTTCACGAACGAGATCCCGGCTTGTGAAATATTTACAGTTCTTCTTAACTATAGCTTATTCTTGAAGGGGCTCACAAAGTGGATCAAGGTGTTCAGTGTTGTCTATCAAACTTACAGCAGACTCAGCGATGTACACAAACGTGATATCTGGTTGCACTGTTTACGCACCTTTCAGGTGGCTAAGTTTCAATTACAGCTGGTTGTTTCAGGAGAAAATTTCCCTTTAAGATATTATTCATTTTCTTCTGCGTATTCAGTGTTAATCTACCACCTTGCATACTTGACTGGGATTAACCCCATTTTTTTTTTTCTTCTTCATACCTGGTTCATCAATATCAGATTTGTCTCTAAAAATTAGCTCGATCCTTATCTGCAACCCTATGACATACAAAACAGCTTATCTTTAATACCTGCCTTGTGTATGGAAAAAAGCAGATTAGAGTTTTAGTTACAAAAATATTTAGTAGGTGCAAGCTGGCTTGTTGTACCAAGGCAGATATTTTCAGATGGATGTAAATAATATTGCCGTAGCATTTGCAAGAAAAGTCTGTACATGATACATCAAAATTTCTGTGAACGTTAATTGTAAAACTGCAAGACATTTGGGAAACAGAGTAGAACAATACAAGTGGGCACCTCGGTTAAGGCGAGGCTTTGTGTTAGGGGTAGTGGGGCTGCGCTGTTCTTTTACTTTGCTGTAAAGTATGGGCGGAGGGGGTGTGGGGTGCTGAAAAAGATCCCCACTGTGTGGTCTGCATGCTGTTAGGTTGTCATGGTAACAGTGGCTTTGGCCTGATGGGAGAAGTATAATAAAATAAAGTATAAATAAATGTATGTGCTGACAACTAATGACAAAGGGAAAACTTAGTACACTTGTGGAGTTAACCAACAAGCCCTTAACATGTTGAGTAAATAAGTTAAAAGTTTCTGTGGTAAGTAGTACACTAAAAATGTTCTCGTCATCATAAATAAATAGCAAGGCTTCTTGAAACTTGGTGTAACTGGATGGAAGTGTAGAAAAGCTGGCGTGATTTAGGTACAGCACACTGAATTAAACAGTATTCAGTTTTAGCTATCTGAGGATGCCACCTGGAGCAGCTAATCTTCTTATCTGGTATATTAATAAACGACTCAAGTGTCCACATCTTGAGCTGAAGTCATTAGAATCATACATGCACCCTCCATACGCCCTAAAGGTCACACTCCCTTAATCGGCTGCTTGAGGAGCACCTACATTTAGGCACTTACCTGTCCAGAAGGCTGCAACTCTGTGCATCTCTTCAGAACACAGACACATATGAAGCAGCGTCATTCAGCATGAAGAGCATTATGTTCAAAACGCAGAGCGTTTCAGAGTGATGTCACTGCCCTAAGCATGCCTTTCTTTTCCTTACCGTAAAACTGAATCCCTTACAAGTACAGGCAACGGCGAGAAACACAATTGGAAATCTTTTGCATTCTCAGTTTCAAGTATGCACTCCCATTATGTTTGAGCTCTTTATTGAGACCGGCGTGACTCCCAAACTGAAGACAGTTCTTCAGCTGTAGGCATCACCTCTGCTTACCACAGTACGGGGATCTCTGGAGGGACCTTCAGCTTCAGTACCCCCATGAGTTCTGACTTTGTGCGCAATGGTGCTTTACATGTGCCAGATTTCTTTCACTCACTGCTCTCTATCACCATTTGCCTACATTGTTCTTATAGGTGTAGCACTTATGCCCCATCGTGACACTTGCGGCCTTCCTTGCTGTCTGTCTTTCATGTGCAGTGTCACGGTATGTGTCTGATCAGAGAGCCTACAGCAGTCCATGGATTTCACACGTATATCTGAACAATGACATTGCAACATTTACGGTATGTTAAACAGAAGTAGAATTTGGATTTCATAAAATGATATGCTTCTGTAAACTGCCTATGTGTACAAACAATTGTACTGTATCATGCAAATGTCCTGCAGCATTACATGATTGTTGGATATTGTAAATATAAAAGTGGTGTGATTTACAATGCTTACTTTAAAAAATGTCACTATAGCAGTATTAATTGAGTATGACAATGCTTTGGCTATTAATCAGTTTTAAACAAAAATAAATCATAGTTCCTTATCCTTTTCCTTTGCTAAAACTTTTTGCATATAAAACATGTAGGTAGAATTTCTTCTTTGTAATTTGAATTTGAACATGCTCATTCCTCTTTTGATTTTCTCATCTTTTGCATTTATTTTTGTTTTATTTTGTTATTTCAAGCACTTTCATTCAATTCTACTTAAGCTTACTAAATATTCGTTCTTTAATGTTTGTGATATACTACATAGTCTCTATTATTATTTTTTTTAAATCTGCCTACAGTTTCAGTACATGAAATTGAGAGGACGGTCCATTATGTGAGCCTATATAATTAATAATAAACACACTACTCAGAAAGCTGTTTAACATATACTTGCTTTTTTTTACCCATTGTTAGTCAGATTGCTTAATTTTATAAGAATAATATTGTTACTAAAGTAACCCTAATTTTCGTGTTGCTCTGAGAGAGAAAGAGAGACTCTTCGAATGGTGCTGCCAACATTATTGTTGCCACAATTTGTGTCACAAAAGTCCATGAAATAAACAGAACTGGCAACTTGACAAGAATATCTTTGAGACCTGCAGAGCCGGCATGTGGAGCCCTCAAACCCAAAAGTGATTTTGCTTTGTTTGTCTAAAGACTGCTTCGGAAAAAAGAAGACAAATCCAGGCCCCTAATTGAATTTACCAATGGATATGTTTTTTGATAAACAATTTCCTATTATGGTTTTTGTTTTTCTGAAATATAAGGATGCACATTTTTTTCTGATTTAGCTTCAGAGAATTTTATAATTTAGTAATTAAAATCTTTGATAGGCTTTAGAAATTGCAGTTAATTGGATTTAATAGGAAGATGAATTTCAATTTTATTTGATTACCAAGACCCCTGGCATTGGTATTTATGGAAAAAAACTCTAGAAAAATATGCTGTGTGGGCTTTGCTGGCATAATAAAATTAGCAGTAATCTGATTTCTCCATCATGAATTTCACTCTAATTTCACTATAATTTTCCATTAGATAGCTGGTTTACAAATATTTGCTCATCTGCAATGGGAAAAGGGTATCTGTCTAAAATGATTATTGGTAGATTATTCAAAAATGCACTCTTTTTCTTTTCTTTTTAATGCTAAATGTTTTTAACCATCTGTGGATGCTTTAAAAATATTCTGCGAACCAGGTAGAAACATGACGTCAGTCAGGATTCACAGGAACGGGCCATTTTGCAAAAAGTGACATCATTTGGGTTCCTTTTGAAAGAAGCTTATGGTACCCGATGCTAATAATGCTTATAATAATACTTTTAATTGGAGTCTCCATCCTCAAATGTCTGGGACTCCACTGCTTCTTTATGGGTCACCTGTTTGCATCTTCATGCAGAGTGGCTCAATATAAAGTGGAATTTAGGAAACTTGCCTTAATACCTCATATAAAATATATTTTTATATATACTGTAGGAGTCATTTTGTTCTCTTTGTTAATTTTTTCTAATTCTTTTTAGGTCACTTGAATGCTAGTCATTTAAAAATAAACAGAAAAGGTGAAAATAAATAATAATTTTGTAATTCCTAAGCCCTGTAGCATGAGCATAATTTGATCTAAATAATAAAGTGACTAGTCTTCTGTGAAAATGTCAATTTATTTAAAGCAAGAAAGCAAAATCATAAACAGCTAATAAAGAATGCTGAATGACTTATTTATGGGTTTAAAAGGTACATAATTATTTGCTAAAAATGTCTGAATAACATTAACTACAAGTTATGGTTAATTTCCAGTGTGAAAGTGTAGAGGTAGGTTAAGTACTGCAATTAGTTAATTAGTTTAATTTAAAAAGAAATAAAAGGATTCTTTAACTACAAAGATTGTTTTAGCCAGGTACTGTATGTTTGTCATAAAACTATCAATATATTCATATTAATTATTTATTTCTTGTGTTGTATGGTATTGTTGTGGTGTTTAAAATAATAGAACCTATGTGCAATAAGTCTGAACTTTGTTTTGTGAATCAGGAAACATTAAGTCTTTACCTTGTCTAAATTTCTTTGTTAGGTGTTTTCACGCATTTTAAGAGCTTTTTAAATTATGAGGTAATAAAGTACTTTTTTTAAAAAAAAAGTAAAATGCACAGCATTCCAGAAGTTAAAATGAAAAGAATGAAAAGCAAGGCAGAGGCAGGATTTCCTTTATCACATATCGCTCTTTATTACTTTATCTCCTCGCCCCTGTCATTGGTTTCATCCAACCCAAACCGACAATCCTCCTCCACCCCCATCCAAAAGACTATCATTGCAGACAGCATGAGAGTTCACACTCATTCGTAACTCTTAGCAAAGGTCAGGTTTTTTCACTCGACAGGTCCGCAAGCCCACTGCACAAAAGCCACAGAATTCACATCTTTCAACTCGACCCTGCTCTTTGTCCCAGTAAAATAGGCCGTTTGAGAGGAGCATTCTGTCCAACCAGCACACCCCTGTGTGCGCTGCAAGGGGTTGCTAAAAGTCTGCCTTATCTTTCCCTTGACTGAGCCTCCCCCTCTTGGGAGGTCAGGCTTCCACTCTGCTGGTGTCTAAGCTGGCACCTCACAATCTGCTTTTTAACATTTAAATGATGTATAAGAGAAAATAAAAGTAGCTACAATGTATTATTCTTTCTTCTTTGAAAAAAAAAATTAAATATTTACACTGGTGCACATTTATATATGAGGAAAGGTCAATCAATAAAGGAGATGAGAGGTCTATCTTAAACACTACTCATATGTGTGAAGAAGCACTGGAATAAGAGCGTCTACTGCTGATAAGTTTATGTAGTATATACTCTATGTCTCTCCTTCCTTGGCAAAGGGTTACCTGGTGGGGAAGAATGTCATGTGACAGGAGCAGGACCAGTAAGGTCATTAAAGACAGTGTGTAACACCAAGTAGCTGTGGTAATTTTACTTGTCATGCAAGTATGGAAGAAAGCACATCCCAAGCTGAGTGAAGTCCTATAGATGACTAGGAACACCTGTCACTCCTCTTTCCATTCTAAGAAAGTTGGCAGAGGGCACTTCACGGTTCCAAGCCAGACACATCACTGCAATGTTGCCTTTTTAAAAGTGAGGTCCTGAAAGAGTGGTGGGCATCCATTTGTTTCCATCTAGCTTGTTTTCTGGGAGCATGCTAAAGGAATTGGTACCTGTTGACCGTTTTAAATAAGATTACCCAGAAGCTCTCTAAGAGGCCAAGGCTTTTAAGAAGTATGGAAAACTCAGGAGCGCCCATGATTTAGAAGTGGCTTTGGACTTTTGTCACATTTTACATAGAAGCAGTAAGTGAGTGTGTGGAAGAGCTCCCAAGCAAAAAGAAGGGAAACTGGGCTTCTCAGTACTTTTGAGGTGGGCATGTGAACAAATGAAACAAGGTCTTAAATACCTGTGTAGGTAAGTCCAAACAGATAGCATGGTTTAGTTTTCTCTGTTTTATGTAGTACTCTGCCACAGTGTTTATTAGGTTAACTGCTGCTTCTTTGCCAGATTGTGTTACAGTGCATCAGTATTTACAACAGTCCCAATGATGGGTCCCCACTTGAGTCCGACACTGCTGGCAAGGGCCGTCACGGTACATGACCATGTAATAAAAAATCAAGCTGGGAAAATATAAGTCTGACTTAAAATCCAGATCGCTTTACTTGCACACTTTGTCAGATTATTAGATTAGCCAATACTCCAAGTTCTCGCCTCATACAGTATACCTTATAGTTTATATCTGTTCTAAAAGGTATTGTTTTTTCACGAAAATAATTCTGTGGTATAATTTGTGTACAGTGCCTTGAAACATTTAAATCTTCATTATATATATATATATACAGTATATATATACTGTATGTATATATGTATATATATATATATATATATATATATATATATATATATGGGGACAGCACAGTGGTGCAGTAGTAGCGCTGCTGCCTCACAGTTAGGGGACCGGGGTTCGCTTCCCGGGTACTCCCTGAGTAGAGTTTGCATGTTCTCCCGGTGTCTGCGTGGGTTTCCTCTGGGTGATTCGGTTTCCTCCCACAGTCCAAAGACATGCAGGTTAGGTGCATTGGCGATCCTAAAATTGTCCCTACTGTGTGCTTGGTGTGTTCCTTGCGGTGGGCTGGCGCCCAGGTCGGGTCCTGCCTTGCACCCTGTGCGGGCTGGGATTGGCTCCAGCAGACCCCTGTAACCCTGTGTTAGGAATTATCGGGTTGGACAATGACTGACTGACTATATATATTCAGAATTTGTGGGCTCAGATATTACATTTTAAATAACTGTAATTGAAATATACTTCTATTATATATAATGTATATATGTGTGTGTGTGTGTGTATTTGTGTTAGCTGCAATGTGTGAAAAGTATTGAAGCATACAGGATGCTTGGGAAATTTATAGAATGTGTGACATTTTTAGGTAAAGCATGAAATGTCTTCATTACTTCAATATGCTATATACTTTCCCAAGTCATTGTATATAATACCTGGGCAATACCTAGGCATTATACAGATTGACAAATATTATTTAGGCAAAATATGAAAAGTGAGTCATGAAAAGGCCTTTATTGATAAGATGTATATGAAAATGAAAAAGAAAAACAAAATGAAACTTAAATGAAACTTTGAAGACTTTGAAGACTTAAACAAGATCCAGCTGTGCACTATTTTGTATGAAATTATGAATTGTATTTTATTTCCCATGCGCTCAGCTGATCAACTAATATTAACTACCAATAGAGCATAGATTTTCTGCATATTTAATTCTGTCATAAAAATATTTTGCAAAATTGCATAATTATACAGTGCACCTATGAAAATAATTAGAGGAAAAATTGGTCACTCGTGGATGTATTTTATGGTTTGCCAGTTTGCCTTTAAACTGTAATCGTTTTACACTTTGATGTCCCATTTTCGATTTCCTAAGCATTCTACACAATGCCAAATTTTACACATTGACAGTAACATATATATATATATTTTTTTTCAGAATTTGAATTTTCAAATATTACATTTTATATAATTGTAATGGAAAAAGATTTCTAGACAGCTTGGTAGCGAAGAGAGTATCACTACCTTTTTTCATTTCCGTATCCCAGGTTCAGGTCACTTGCCCAGAGATTGTTTGTGTGAAGTTTGAATATCCTCCCATGTCTACATGGGTTTTCTCCTGGTTCACCTCTAGTTTTCCCTACTAAATCCCCAAAGATGTGCAGTTTTAGGTAATTTGCGACTCTAGATTGATCCCTGTGTGAGTGAATGTGGGTCTGTGAATGAGTGGGCCCTGCGGCTGTTTTTTTGAGTTGTGCTCAGTACTGCTGAACAGGTGCTGGCCTCCATGACCACAAATTTGGATTAAGCAGACTGAGGATGAGATGAAGAAGGAAATACATTTCTTTAATAATTTGTGCATAATGTCAAATCAAAAGAAAAACATCATAAACTTTTTTTTTATCACTAGATTTCAGAAATGTTAATTCCCTTTGTAAATGGAAGCCTAAATTTGCTCAAATACTTAGATGTCACATAAATTGTTGATGGACTCCACCTTCCACCTGTGTGAAAAGCTACTGAATAAACTGTTTTAAATTAAGTTGTGAGACTAACAACACTCACTCTTCATAAGGTCAAGAAAATATAAGCGAGTCAGAGATACGATTATAAAAGAAGCACAAAGGGTACAAAGCCAATTGAAAGTCACTGAACATCATTCAGAGGTCTGGGCAGTCCATTCTACAAAGTGTACCACATTGCCTAGACCTGGCTGTTCTACTAAACTTAGATGAAGGACAACAATGGCACTTCTTGACCAGTAATGACTATGAATTGCTTACAGATACCAGTGGCAATGATTAGGTTGTTAATAATATTTTAGGAACTTTTTAGTCTGAATGCAAACTTGTATATGTGGAACAAACAAAGAGCTTGATGTAAGTCATATTGTGCCATCCTCTGACTTAAGATTTCAAGGTGATAAAGTAGCCAGATATTATAATCTTGCTTCCTGGGAGCAACAGGCACTGGGACTGATGGAAACTGGGGCACAAAGTAAGTTGTATCCTAATGCACATTATGGAGAGCAGGAAGCCTGGTATATATCAAGATTGCCTGTCCCCTTAACTGCCGAATTAATCTCAGGGGTGCAGACACACATGGTGATAATAGTAAGTGGTCGTGGGACAGAGGACATTCCTAACACCCCTGAAGATGTAAAGTTTCCCTTTAGGTAATACCTTGTTCGTGTTCATACACTGTTGTGGAGTTTACTCATTTTCATGGAGTCAAGAGATGAATTCGGGCAAAGGTTTAGCTGCTTGAGAGTTAGTGGAACAGGAGAGAAGGAAGGATTAGAAATATACTCAGCAAAAAAAGAAACGTCCCCTGACTTTCAACTGTTTTTACTTTCAGTAGACTTAATGTGTAAATATTTGTATGAACACTAAAAGAGTCAACACCATAAGACATAAACTAAAAATGTTTCACAATGTGTCCCTGAATGAAGGGAGGCTCAAAATCAAAAGTACCAGTCAGTATCTGGTGTGGCCACCAGCTGCTTGAAGTACTGCAGTGCATCTCCTCCTCATGGACTGGACCAGATTTGTCAGTTCTTGCTGTGAGATGTTACCCCACTCTTCCACCAAGGCACCTGCAAGTTCCTGGACATTTCTGGGGGGAATGGCCCTAGCCCTCACCCTGCGATCCAACAGGTCCCAGACGTGCTCAATGGGATTGAGATCTGGGCTCTTCGCTGGCCATGGCAGAACACTGACATTGCTGTCATGCAGAAACTCACGCACTTTTTGCCACTCCTGTCTGGTCCAGCGAAGGTGGGTTTGTACCCATAGGTGGCGTTGTTGCTGGTGATGTCTGGTAAGGACCTGCCTTACAACAGGCCTGCAAGCCCTCAGTCCAGCCTCTCTCAGCCTATTGCGGACAGTCTGAGCACTGATGGAGGGATTGTGTGTTCCTGGTGTGACTCGGGCAGTTGTTGTGGCCATCCTGTACCTGTCACGCAGGTGTGATATTCGGATGTACCGATCCTGTGCAGGTGTTGTTACACGTGGTCTTCCACTGCGAGGATGATCAGCTGTCCTTCCTGTCTCCCTGTAGCGCTGTCTTAGGCGTCTCACAGTGTGGACATGGCAATTTATTGCCCTAGCCACATCAGCAGTCCTCATGCCTCCCTGCAGCATGCCTAATGCACGTTCACGCAGATGAGCAGGGACCCTGGGCATCTTTCTTTGGGTGTTTTTCACAGTCGGTAGACAAGTCTCTTTAGTGTCCTGCGTTTTTAGAACTGTGACCTTAAATGCTTACTTTCTGTAAGCTGTTAAGGTCTTAACGACCATTCCACAGGTGCATGTTAATTAATTGATTATGGTTAATTGAACATGCATGGAAAACATTGTTTAAACAATTTACAATGAAGATCTGTAAAGTTATTTGGATTTTTAAAACATTATTGTTGAAATACACAGTCCTGAAAAAGGGACGTTTCTTTTTTTGCTGAGTATAGAATGGGAGGTCAATGGGAGTAATGCCATCCTGTGACAATACTACTACTGCTACTACTAGTACTATGGCTACTAATTCAGAATAGTATTATCTGCCAGTATTAAGGAACACAACAGTAGTTTTTTCATCCATCTCTCCATTATCTAACCTATCCTTTCATGTATCCAGTCTCAAAGTCTGTGCAATCCCAATCAGACCCCTGCATGACCAAAACCTCTCTCAGAATCACTGGACCCAAGGCAGGAGCCAACCTTGATGGTTCATGAGTCCATTGTAGAGCACATTCAATCACACAGCCACACTTACTCACAGAGTACTGTTAATAGTTACCAATTGATGCAGCATGTGCGAATGTCTTTGGGATAAGAGAAGAAACCTGGAGTACCAGTGCTGAAACAATATTAATGTATGAAAAATACCTGAATATAGATATAATTAAAAATAACAGAGGCATACTGATTAGTAATGTTTCCATCAAAATAAGTACTTACCCAGACTGCATGGTGTTGATAAATTGCTAACTAAACTAAAAAGAGAACATGATTCTTTGGGATAAGAGAAGAAACCTGGAATACAAGTGCTGAAACAATATTAACCTATGAAAAATACCTGAATATAGATATAAATAAAAATAACAGAGGCATACTGACTAGTAATGTTTCCATCAAAATAAGTACTTACCCAGAGTGCATGGTGTTGATATATTGCTAACTAAACTAAAAAGTGAACATGAAGGAATAGATAGATAGATAGATAGATAGATAGATAGATAGATAGATAGATA
>JANRMT010062815.1:40932807-40943142 GCA_026402145.1 Polypterus bichir lapradei
AAGTCAAGCAAAATGACACCTTTTATTGGCTAACTAAAAAAGATTACAATATGCAAGCTTTTCAGGCAACTCAGGCCCCTTCTTCAGGAAAGATGTAATCAGAAGAAGAAGAAGGGGCCTGAGTTGCCTGAAAAGCTTTAATATCGTAATCTTTTTTAGTTAGCCAATAAAAGGTGTCATTTTGCTTGACTTCTCACTACTTTTAGCAGTAAAAAAATATTTAGTACTGTAGCTTTTCTGATCCTTGATACAAACATGGCTTGGTAATTTTTGCCTGCATGTGTGTCTGTGCCCATCATTCTTCGTCTCTTTCTCTCCCTCTCTCTGTCTCTTTCTCGTTGAATGTGACATTCTCTTGCTTTGGGTCATGAACAGCAGTAATGACTGTTGGTTCATGATAAATCTGATTCCCAGCTGTTCGCCTGTGTCACTGGCCACAGAAGCAGGGGGTGGGGTGGAAAGAAAAAGAGCTTGGAAGTTTGCAGTTTGAACAAATTTGAAAAAAAAAGACACTGAAACTTGATAGGATTACATCTTCCAGGGCTCTGCACCTGTTAGGAGCTGCTAACAGAACAGCTGGCAGTCTCGGGACAAAGCATATCTTATTTTCCACCCTTAATGGTCACATTTGTATATAGAATGGTTGTTTTTAGCAGGCTAAGGGAATGGCAGACGGACTTTAAAAGTTGTATGAGTTCAGTAGTTTTAAGCCTTTTTTTTTTTTGTTTTGATTGGTTACCCCATTAGTTCTCAGACTTCTGCCTGGGGTACCCCATGTGGCTGCAGGTTTGTGTTCCAATGGGTTTCACATTCAACAAGTCATTTTACCTCATACTGATCTCATTTAATTAGCCGACCCCTTTTTCCTTTTTCTGTTATTCTGCCTTCAGAAAGCACAGCATTGTGATTTCTACATCTACTAAGACATTTAGAAATGTTTGGATTTTTGCTACAGCTTTCAATGCTTAACTCTCTTTTGTTGTTTTCCCAATTATCTGCTCTCTTTCAGTGTAGTTTGTTCCCTTAATTGTACTGTAATAATGACAATTAACAAGCGAGCAGAGCAGACACCAAGGCAAATGACCCCAAATGCTGAAAGTCTTCAACTATTTCAATGTCAGACCTACCAATGTGCTCAAATAATGGAGTAAATACACAGAACACATGGAAATGCAGAATGAAAATAAGGATGGTCATAAAAATGTTAAAGACCAGATAAAAAAAAAATGAATGAATCCCCTTGTTACATAAATAATTCTAATAAAATTGACCATAGGTAGCTTTATAATTTCTACATTGACCCCCCAAAACAGAAACTAAAATAACAGCTTGCCTAATTAGGCTAGGAGTCTATTTAAAAACTTAGCTTGGTTGGAGCAAAAGCCTGCAGCCACATTGGGTCCCCAGGACCGAGTTGGAGAACCAGTGGGCTACAGTCTGGGATTGTCACTGCTCAGGCCTTCCCCTCGGTACGCTTCTGTGAAAGCTGAGGAGTCCAGTTCAAGCAGCGTCACATCAAGCTGTTATAACTTACTTGTGCTTTGGTAAACAGGGCTGAGAAATACCTTGGAATGATCATTTCTGCAGTGTAGCCTCTGGTGCGTTTTTCTTGGCAAGACTCTGAACACCTCACAGCAGGTCCTGAAAAAGAAACTTTACTTTTCTGATTTATGTTGTTTGGCTATTCCTGAAGGACATGAGACAGTGCTTTGGCTTAGTTAATAAAAAACTGGGAATCATTTTGCCATTCACTTCTGTCAGCAGAAGCATGTATGTAACGAAACAAACAAGCATCAGCATGTGACAAAGGTTTTAAGCAAACCCGGTGTACATTCCTCTTCCAATTGTTCTTTATTTAATTAAGTGATTCCAACAAAATATGCCTTTGACCTCAGTGTAGCTGAGTCAGGATAGACTTTTTCACATCCTCCACTAATGCTCAGTCAAGAGCAGGCAAGCAGAGTTTGAACGGGATTCAGACTGGAGATGAAAGAAAGAAAGAAAGCAAGCATTGGCATCGCCGGAACAGTGGCTGCTCATTGTATAGTTGTGCCACTCAGCAGCTCCCTCTTACTCTACTTTCAAGTGATTCACCTTGTGGTGATAGGGGGTTGCATGAGCTCATTTGTGCTCCCGGAGCACTCTGTTTGCCTTTTTTGGAATAGACAGAACTTTATAGACAAAGAGAACTCGAAGTGAGAGCAACTGAAATGAGATACGATGCACAAATGTTTCTCTGAAGAAAGTGGAACGCCAGGCGCTTGACACTTTGATCCCACTTTTGTGGAACAGTCACCAATAATTCAGGGCATGTCTAGCAACTGCATGTCTTCTTTCTTTCTTTCTTTCTTTCTTTTTCATTTATATTAATGATTTTGATTTTAACCTTTATTGCAGTGTAAGAAGGTAATATAAGTGACAGGGTCTGCTAAGATAAAATACATTTACTATAAGCCTTCATTTGAATAACTTTTCACATTTTTTATACTGCAGTTATTTTACTATTACTGTAAAACCTTCTTTTTGCATCATATGTATTCAATAAAGAAAACCTAGCACCTCTATTTAATTATTTTTCTCCTTTTAAAGCCATGGCTTTATTTTTTGTGGTATTTTGCTCACTTTATGTTTTAATTAATACATATGTGATCACAAAAGACATTTTTTTAAAATCAGCAGTTAGCTTTTCTTCAGCATACTGCACTGTCCTGCCTGTAATATACTATCAGTTTTAGTGTTTGCCCCTACTGACATTAAATGAAAAATCGTTCCTGTCTTTACAAATTTACCCCCATTTCATATATACATGCATCTGATAAACATATTTTTGAATAATCTTTGCTATTTTTGTTAAATGACAGTGGTTTGAAATGCCTTTCTTTTTTTACAGTCGCAGAAAAATAGAAACTTATTGCCATGCACATTATGTGTGCATGTGTGTGGTGTTTAACAAAGAAATGATTCATTTTAATGACACAATCACACCCTGTTGTCTTATTAAGCAAGGTTAGACCTGTCATTATGTTTAGCTCTAAAAACTGATTTTGTTTTGTCTCTAATTTCAATAACTAAATTGAAAATTGGGAACAAATGCTTAGTGCTCCATTAAAGAGTATTGTCTGCATGGATTTGTGAGTCTCTGTCAATTCCATTATATATCACCCACATCTTTTCTTCTTAGTAAAATAAGCAGTTGGAGTCTTAATTGTTTGGACAACATTTTGCGCCCCTCTTGCCTGTGCCCCCTCGCCTCTCTCTCTCTCTCTCTCTCTCGATTCATTTCACTGCCTGTCCTCAGCTTGTGGAAAATGGCGTTAATTTTTTTATTACCTGTTTGACTCTCCAGTCTTATTATTCCAACCCCTTAATGTTCTCTGTAACCGTGGAAACCAGATGAATGAACGTCCGCAAAGAAAATGAGATGATTAAACAGGTCACCCTTGCAAAACAAATTTGCTTGGCCGAGTGCATTTTGTGTACGGTGCTCCTGTCTTTACAGTTTGCTAACAAGGGTATTGTTGGCTAGAGCAATACAAAATCAAAAAGGACGGGGAAAAAACCACCAACATGTGGAAGTGTTTGAAGAAAACATGCTTATCGCATCCACAGTGACTTTGCTAAGCAGTTAAAGGAACTTTGGGACCTCACTATTTTATTAGAGCACATTTAAACTACTTTTACCAAAAATGAAATTTTCTTCTTTCTTGATTATTAAAGTTACATTTTTAAAAGGTATTGATGTCCTGTTTATTTTACCTGTTGTGGTGCTCCAATATACTGTAAATGCCAGAATCAGATTTTTACTTTAAAATGATTAAGATATGAAGTATAAAGTGTAATTTGTTTTTTTAGGGAATTACTTCTGAAATATTCTTGTGTTTGCAATGAGTTCTGACTGACTAGGTCAAAGTGTTTTTAAAGCTGGAAACTAGGCTTGCCCTGAGAAATGTGGAGCTGTCACAGATCATAAGGCACAGAGTCCCAACTTGGAATTAGACAAATCGTGGATATTTAACTTGGGTGGTTAGTATGACGAGAATGCTTTCTAAGACCTGATGCTTTGTGCTTTGTAAAGCCTCTTGTACTTATAGGAGTCATGAAAGGTGCTACGTAAATTAAACAGCTGATTCTTTGTCAGAGTAAAGCTGGCAATAAATCATAATAAAAGAATGTCTTCCGACAGATAGTGTATTTTTCTTTTATTAACCATTTATTATTCATTTGCCTGCATTTTTTCCTAGTAATGAAAGAAAAAAAAATCAAGTTGAAATGAGCAGATCAGAAATGTTCATTATTTACTGTACAGTTATTGAGAAAAAAAATCATAGTGAGATATGAGGATATGTAGAGATAACATGTAAGGGTTCCCAAAAGTGGTGTTTTTGTTCTTTCATTTTACACACTTTTCAATGGCATGGCAGGAAGTGTACGTACAATTCTGGTCAGGTGGCATCCATCCGGCCTGCCTGCTCTTTTTTAACTGAGTACTCCACTCAGTTCTGACAACACTAATGGCACTGGTGAGATTTTGTATGTGGGGCTAAACACAAGCTGTTTTACTGCCAACCAGTTCCTAATAGCATTAAATAATGCCCACAAGCTAATTTGTAGTCATATATCTTTAATAACTGAATTGGTCCATGTTTCTTCTTATTCCATAAGAAATCTAGAACTGGGAAGTGTGATGGGGCAGTGATAAGACCCACTGCTTCCAAGGCTTCATCAGGGTGCTTTGGGATTTGGGGATTATTACTATCTGCATGCCTTTTTCTTGTTCTCCAAGCATTTGGGTTTTTCTGCTCAAAGACAAATGTTTAAGGTAAACTCAAAATGCCAAACTGCGTGTGAACGTGTGGGTGCCCAGTGTTGGTTCCTCCCTTGAACCTGCTGCTGCCTGACAAGGCTCTCCTTCCCTCTGACTCTTATTTGGAGTAAGTTGATACATGAGTGAGCAGACTAGGACTTCTACTGGAATTGTATGCACATTTTGTGATCAGAACAGCAAATATGTTTTTAAATGGATATTCTTAAACTTTTCTACCAGCACACATACATTGTGCATATTCAGTACATTGTTTCTGAACCCTGTCTACAGGTGTCCTGCTTTTGCTATTTTATGTCAACCCCAGAAATGTCAGGTTAACGAAGTCTTGACTCAGCCTGTAAAATGACAACTTAAAGCCACAAATCTGCTCAGCTTTGTTGTGTGGTAGCACAACCCAGCAACCAAGAGGAAAAAAAGACAATGGAGACATGAAAAGAATGTGAAAACTTGAGACTGGTAGTGACCAGGGTAAGGCTCAGTCTGTTACACCTGGAGCTGTAAAGCAGCAGAGCTAGCCGGTGTGCCACTGTGGGATCAACAGATGAATGGATGAATTAATCCGCTGGACATAATTCATTAATTAAACTAGAACATCATGTATGGGGTGCGTAACATACAGTTTACTGTAACTTTACTTTCTGTACTTTTTACATTGCGATTTATTCTTCTATAAATGAACTGTAAATCTTGAGATGAAAGTTCCAGTTTATGTGGACCTTGGAATTTGAAGTTTGTCGCCAGTTTGCAGTTTCTGGTGCAAAATAAATATGATGTGATAGTAATAGTTTACTGATCATGTTCACAGATTTGCACCAACTGCATTGCCACCCACCATATAGGGATACCTAGGCTGTTGGTCACTACTAAGACCAGTCTCCCAAAAGTGCACAAAAGATGTTTCGATATTTAAAAAATTAATTGAGGCGGAGGCCTTTTTTTTTTTTTTTTTCTCGAAGCTTTCTCATTTATGGTCTATTTTTATTGAACTTCTATATCTCTTATCAAGAAATATTTGAAGTAAATACTACAGAATTGGCTGAAAAGCACTGTAAGTCAATATTGAACCTGTCGTGCAAGAGATTGACCTTGAGAAAGAATGCAAAGTTATAACGTCCAGCTCTCGGAAAACAAGCTAATAAACTGATATCAAAGAATGGGAGGCGCCTCACGGGAAAGAAATGTCACTCACGGGGACCTAACTTCTGGCATTATTGTTATTCTTGACTTTATCAAAGAGTTTGGTTTCTGTTAAATAACCACAGGTGATAGGTTGTGATGTCTGATTTTCTTAAGAAATACACATTATCTTCTCAATAATCCACACTTACTATACAGTAGTTGTAGTTGCTAGATTTACGTGTGCTGTACACACCCTAAGTGTCTCACACAGCCATAAGTTGGAGTTAGACTGCCATGTAACGGTAGAAGAGAAAGATATGATGCTGGAGTGAGATTCAAACCAAATGGACACCTGCGTAAATGTGCAGAATGTTTTGAGGCTTTGGTTGTAAGATCAGGAGAGCGTATTTAGCGCCTGGTGCCTCAACTCTTTTTCGGATGGGGGTTGTACTCTCTGGCAGAGAGATTATTCCAGTGAATAGAAGCACAAAGTGCAAATAGCCTTTCAGGCACTTGTATCAGATTGCATATTACTAATAGTGCACAGCCATGAGTGTGTCCTTCACTGAGCAATGAAGAAGGTGATCATCGGAAAGCTTATATATTTAGATTTTCGAATGTTGCCTTTAAGAGAAATGTCATGCTTTTATGTTCATGCATAAACCAGCAGCACAGTGTAGCTTGTCAGGCATTAAGTAAGACCCACTGTTTAAAAGAAATACAATAGCGAGGACTTTTCATTGGCCTGCGGAACAAATTAATGTATCTTACAAAAATATGATAGGTGGAACATATGCAGGAAAGTTTGGTTTTGCTAAAGTTGTTGCAGTCGTAGGCCCCACGTTCAAACACCAAGGAAGAGCGGCTGATATTTTGTGTGCAATGCCACATTCATTTCCCAGCACATCCCATATGGAGGTAGCATGTTTTGAGGCATGAAGCTCTAATTACACACATTTCAGAATTTATTTATACATTATTAGAAATATGGCTTCTACATTGCCTGGGTATGCCATGAAAAGAAAAAAAAGCACTGCTTAAGTGTTTTCTCTGGCTTTTTAGTAACTGAATTATTTATGTATTACATCCCGTTGTTAAAGTTTTACTGCAATTAACTCTTAATGCCACTAGATAGAAGATTTCTTAATGTTACAGCCTAATACAGTTTTAAACATTACAAAAATAGCAAATGTAACCCGCCATGTAACACTGTAATTGTTGCCCTTTATGAAAACATTGTGTGCAACGATAGTCTTCAAAAGTTATCAATATATAAAATACAAATATGCTGTAGATATATTTGACATATATGTGTATTTTATGTTTAGATATATATTTATATAAACTATAAAGATATTTAACATACACTTCTGGAAAGGTTACCCCATGAAACGTTCTCCATCTATCCATTCATGTTTTCAAACCTACTTTGTCCATTAAAGGGCCTTGTAAATCCAAAGCCTGTACGCAGTGGAAGAAGGCATGCGCCAGACTTGGGTGGGATGATGGGCAACTGTAGGGAATTCATATGTTGCAGACTATGTCAGTTATTGTTTTTTAATATCATCCATTTATTTTCTGGACTAGTCCGACTCAGGATTGTGGGACTCTAAATTGGTCTGACAGCCTTGGGCACAAAGAAGGAACAAATCCCGAGTGGGATATCATTGTATGTTTAATGTGGTGAGTTACAGAGTGACGTTCTCATATACACGACACGCGTTTTCTGAATGAATGGTTTCTTATAACAAACGATAACCAAAAAAACAAAAATTTTGCGCAGTACACGAATGATTTTTTAGGGCAGCCTTAGAAAATGTAATTTAAATTACATTTGCAGTCTCCAACTTTAGAATTTAAAAGTTCAGCAAGGTACAGTATATTACATTTCTTTGTGGATGTCATTTTTCTAACTTTTATCACCCACAGCATGACACTTGGCTGACTGACTTCCTCTCTGACAGCAGATCTAATTCATTATTTATTTATTTTTTTAAACATTGCTTTTGGATAGTTTGAGATTTGTTTTTTTATCAAGCACTCAATGCTGTAGTAAGGTCTGGGATGAAATGCACATATTGGTATCGCTATTTGTGTTTTACTTATTTTGAAATGGTCGTCAAATGTTTGGTCAAAGTCGTGTTACAAGCATCAGGCAGTTTAAGAAAGTACAAGTTCAAGTGGGACCCGTTTGTTCAAATTCATACTGGTGTACAGTTCTACAGTGCAGTCTGGAAATCTGCACAAGGCAATATGCCGTTAGAAAGGGCTCAGGACAACATGGAAATCTTGTGAGGGCCATTTTTATGGCTTGGGGGAACACGTTTCCACATCACCAAACCGTTCTTGAGTTGTGGACCAGGTCAAACAATTCATCCAAGCTCAATTCTATGTAAATGGCACCAGGTATACGTTTCTATAACTCAGCACATTGAGTAGCTTAACTGTCGGCACAGTGCAGTCTACTCACTCTTGTACGTAATTCATGTAAGCCAAGAATGGACCTGTGTGACACGTTGAATTTGTACTAGTTTAGAAACTGTTTCCAGGACCTTACATTATTTATTTTGTCCAGAGGCCTTTTCTGTACTTGAACAAGTATCATCGAGTGTTATAAAACATAGCCTATCTTCACTGTGTTAAAGAGAATAGGTTTCATCAGTTGCCATTCTTTTGTATTTTTAAGAGAGAAAGTTAAAACTTGGAGACCTTAAGAAAAGATATTAAACCACAGTGCTTGTTCTTGAACTCCATTTAGCACACAAGAAAAATCTGTGTGGCCACTCAGCTATTTGACAACTGTTGATAGATTTTACTAGCAGGTTAGTAAAGCTGTACTTTAATTCTTCCGCTTTCATCATTTTCTGCATAAAAGTTAAAAATAGCTTCCTGACTTGTAACACTTTACATTTTTTTGATATTTGAAGATCTCCTTGAGCACATTCCTGTTGCTTGTCTTGTTCGTGGCGTGCGTGTCCTGCTGAGCTCCTAATCAAATCTTATGGAGGTGTTCATAGACAAAGAGAATGTGTAAGTGTAAATTCTCTCTGAAATAACAATAATCTTTAAGTGAACTGTGTCTGTCATAATTAGCAGCTACAGACCTCAGAGCCACAAAAAATGACAAAGAATGCAAGTAGATGACTCTTTATTAGGATATTACAAAACCAGAAAGACAGAGAGGCAGTATTTAAACAGAAAGCTACCAAAGATAACACTATTAAAAAGGTTAGTAATTGTAGAATATCAGATATAGCTTTTGACAAGAGGATCAGGAGAAGCCTGTTGTATGCTAGGTAATGCTGAAGCCTCATTGTAGTTTTCAGCTATTAATGTCATGGACTTTTTACGTGGATGCCATGACAGTGGCAAGCAGCCAGGTGCCTGTGAAGAGTATGAATATGAATGCTGTCTTATACATTTAGCGTCTTTAGTTTCAAAATAAGGCTGCCACTTACAGCATATATGCTAGCATGATAATGTGCTACATTTTACACTATGAAAGTTTTTCATTCTGCTTGCTGAGTTCAACTCGCGTGAAAAAGTGGGATTTGTGTACGTGTATCCATACTAGACAGAAAACAGGAGCAGCATACAGCGTGTGTGCAGAAAGTTCAGCCGGCCATACAGAAGGTTTGTGGTTTTTAAGGGAGGAGCACATAAGGAGTCAATTGTCACCTTCACTGACCACTCAGCAGCCTTCGGTGGTGCCTGCTAGCAGCCGCAGAATACTCGGTACCTTGTACTCCTGGTTACATTACCGTAGCTCAAGGGACATTGTGGACTCCGTTTTTTTTTGGCCATAATATTTACCTAATTGCTTCCTGCCAGCTAACAGCACCCCACTTAAGCCAGTTACTGGATACTTTCTTATAATTATATAGAGTGTAAATCTCTCCGTGTCCTTTGCCAGCTCTGGGCATCTTCTTTCTCTGACTGATGACTTTTTTTTTTTCACTCTGCATGCCGTGTTCTCTCTGGAAATGAGAAACTTGTTCTCTGACTTTCCACCATGTCATATGAACACAACATTGCATGTCAGACCTCCACGTGAATACACCGTCGCTTTTCTGATATTGTGTCCTTTAATTTTAAAACAGTAGATGCAGCTTCCTCTAATATTTCCATGCGCCCGTTCCCCTGCTGTTACTCAGCTTCCGAATCTATAGCATTCCTGACTTCCAAGTATGTACATATCATGTATTTGCTTTACAGAATTTTTCTTAGTTGGAATTAGAAGATACAGTGTAGGGCAGTCATGATGGACAGGTGATGGTAAACTTGGCTGTACCAGAGCAGATCTGACAAAAATGTGATGCTTAATTGGTTCTGTTTAGAAGTCAAAGGAAAACCATACATTTCGTATAGACTAGAAATAAGGAAAAGGCCAG
>JANRMT010062815.1:40943242-40978510 GCA_026402145.1 Polypterus bichir lapradei
ATATATATATATATATATATATATATATATATATAAGTGGCAAAAAAATACTGAGGTGCAGAAATTTCATCTGCCCAATCCAGACTAGTTAATATCCCAATCAAATGATTAAAAATAGCAAAGGTTTGAATTTCAAGGCTTGCAGTTTTATGGCAGTGTAAAATGTTGCAATTATTTGCTAAGATACACATTAGTTACCTAACAGGCTGTAGTTTTTTCAGTTGTGATTTTTAGATTTTAGGACATTATTCATTTTCATGCACTTTTTTCTTATTAATTTTATTAATAAATTTGTGTTCAAAATAAAATAGATCAGTAGTCATTTTTCTCTTTTATTCCATTCTTCTGAAACTTGACAATTGCCAGAACTGAGCGTGTTGTTGTTAGTTCTTAGTAGAGTAAGGTCAGTTGTGAATTAATTTATTTAATGCATAAGTTTTATACAAAGTTCAATGTGTTCAGTGTGTACTACAGTAGTTTAGAAGAGGTTTCCAGGACTTACTTTATTGGCAGAGCTGATATTTTTACATTTGAAATCCAGAGATACATTACCATCCATCCATTATCCAACCTGTTATATCCTAACTACAGGGTCTGCTGGAGCCAATCCCAGCCAACACAGGGTGCAAGGCAGGAAGCAAACACTGGGCAGGGCACCAGCCCACCGCAGGGCACACACACCAAGCACACACTAGGGACAATTTAGGATCGCCAATGCACCTAACCTGCATGTCTTTGGACTGTGGGAGGAAACCCACGCAGGCACGGGGAGAACATGCAGACTCCATGCAGGGAGGACCCGGTGAAGCGAACCCGGGTCTCCTTACTGCGAGGCAGCAGTTACATTGACTGTAAATCTGTGAATGCTGTCACTCCTCATATTGTATAGAGCACTTCATAGCAAGCATTGTTGTATTTATATTTACTGTATATGCAAAATACAGGATCTTAAATCTCCACAGGAACTTTTTATGGGTATGTATTACAAAGGAGAAATGTGACAATTCCTTATGTTTGAGACTAGATATAAAGGTTATAAAGTTTAACCTCTTCCTGTCCTTTGGAACTTAACATACTATGTGCTTTCCGGAACTGACTTCCATATGGGATTCATGTCCTTTTAATGCTTCGCAGGACACCCCTAATGCAGGAACAGTGCATGCAAATATATAAACATAATCAATAGAAATGCATGCGAGGCCTGGCTTGAACCCGATTTCCACAAGATTCCTGCGGATATGTGAACATGTCCCTTGTGTCTTAAAACACATATTTGCACTGCCCAAGTAACTGGAAATGCATTAGGTGAGATCACTTGATCATATTTTCCAATATTTGTAGGCAAAGGTGCCAGAAGATCAGCACTTCCATCTTTTGAAACTTTCGTTCCTTTTAATTAAGCATTCTAATTTTACACAATTCAGATGATGCTGCATTTACAATAAATGCTGCAATTACTGTAACCTGTACAGTAATTACAGGGTACAGTTTGTGTTATTTTGGGCTGCTTGTCCGTATTCCTTGTGTAAGACTGATGGCAAAATGACTGACACATGCAGTGTAAACTCTAGCTTAGATTTTCTGCGTCATAAGGTAAGATTCTGTGTGTTTTATAACTTTTCGGTGCAACAATGTGCATTGTATAACCTCTAATTTAGAGTGGAAATTATAATGCACTATGTAATAACTAGCCGCGCTACCTGTCTATGACAGGTTGAAATTGTAAGTGATCATCGCGTTAACATTTGCAGTGTGGTGTGTCCGTCCATCCGGTTGCTATGTCTCTGTTACATACCATTTGGTATAAGATTCGTAGGAGCAGTGCTAATGTTTATAATGCACCATCTGTTGGACTGCACATAGCAAACAGGCGGACACAAAGACAGACACACAGACACTTGTCTTTTTATTAAGATGGATTCAGTTGTTTGGACACTTACACATTAGTAACCAACGCACGTAGTTACAAGTGGTTTGCTCAAGTTCAAGCAGTACGTCATGTACGTAAATTGAACCTGTGACAGTACGCTTTGCAGACAGACTTCTTACCTGCTAGGCCACATGACTTTACGACTTCAGGCTATATTCCTTTCTGCGATGTAACTGAATCAAAAAAGTGCTCATTTTGTACAATTTTGTTTTGTGTCAAAGACTATTTCAAGACATGTTGAGAGAGGAAAGGTAAAAGCTGAAGCCAATTCAAAGGGGATTCATGAAGGCCTTTTCAGACGAACCCAAATGTACTTAAATAGTTTGAGAGTTTGGAAACTACAGGATTTGAGATTTGTCTCAGACACCCATCACAACAAATAGGCTGTGCATTTGAAGGATGTTTATAACGCATATTCAATGCTACACAACCTCAAATAAAATACATCTTACATCTATACCTCCAATCATAAATACATGTCTGCAGCATGTTTCCTCTAGAATGTGTTTAAGACATATCATGGCTGTTCAATGAATGCTCACACTCTTTATTAGGCTTTTTTGTGAATTTACTATCTTACTCTTCTTTCTTTATTTATTTGGTTTAGTACAGTGCTATATACTGTATTCCCTGCCGTTCTTTCTTAAACTCATGAAGTGCCTTGAGCATGGGAAAGGCACCATATACATACAATGTATTATTATTAAAATGAAATTGATCAGTTACCCTAAGTTACAGTTGGTATTGTTTCATGATGAGTTTTTAACTTGTTCTCACTGACTGGACAAGGAAAGCTGCAGTGGGCTGCAGCATCAATGAGTGCAAATCAGCAGCCATCCCTCGTTGGAGCCTGAGTCCATCCCAGAGCACACTCACACAGACACTGACTCGTACGTCACTCTTTCCACGCACATTTACAACTGCTAATTAACATAACGGGAGGCGTTTAGGATGTGGGAGGAAACTGCAGTACTTGGAGAAAATCTCAAATGATCACAGGAAGAATGTGCAAATGTCATATAGAAAGTCACAGCTCCTTAAAACGAATAAGTGGCGCTTTGAGTTTTTCGGCAGTAGCTCTAAGCACTCTGCCGCCAAAATACCAAGTCTAGCGGTATAAATCAAAATTTCATTTGCTTTTGAATTTCACAGGTGGTTGTCAGTTAACATGTAATGAATCAAAGCGTTGATTATTGCTTTTAAAAATAAATATACAGTATAGTCATCTGTTGCACTTACAGATTTT
This sequence comes from Polypterus bichir lapradei, assembly GCA_026402145.1. Taxonomy (NCBI): domain Eukaryota; kingdom Metazoa; phylum Chordata; class Cladistia; order Polypteriformes; family Polypteridae; genus Polypterus; species Polypterus bichir. The sequence goes on from JANRMT010062815.1 coordinate 40,946,419, forward strand.
GCATAACGCTTATGCTAAAAATAGGGAAAATAAGGAGTGCAGTTTTTAATTATCTGTTTAAGGGGCATACACTGTAAATGAGTGACATTCTATAACCTCTCTAAGTTTATTTTTGTTTTTATGTTTTAAATTTGTGAAGCAAGCAGTGGGCTCTTAAAATTTTCATTTGTGGTGGCTATCAAGTAAAGCTATGAGCTGAAGTTCAGTTTAAGTCTATAGATGTAACTTTTCATAAGTCTACATGGAGAGAACCAGATATGATGCAGTATCACAGTCTGTTTTATCCATCCATCCATTTTCCAACCTGCTGAATCCAAACACAGGGTCACGGCGGTCTGCTGGAGCCAATCCCAGCCAACACAGGGCACAAGGCAGGAGCCAATCCCGGGCAGGGACACACACAAACACACACTAGAGCCAATGTAGAATCGCCAGTCCACCTAACCTGCATGTCTTTGGACTGTGGGAGGAAACCCACGCAGACACGGGGAGAACATGCAAACTCCATGCAGGGAGGACCTGGGAAGTGAACCCGGGTCTCCTAACTGCGAGGCAGCAGCGCTACCACTGCGCTACCGTGTTGTCCCAGTCTGTTTCAGATGCTGACATCTTGAAGTATATTTAGCATGCATATTAAACAGATAAAACGTATATACTTTGGGTCTGAAAGATTCTAAATGTGGGGAGGGACATTTTGATAGCATATTGCAAGTCATAAAAAACATTAAAAACACACAGGTAATGAACAGCTATTCAAAGTGTCACCAGCTGGATGCGTATGTGCAATGTGAACTAAAATAATAGACATTTTCAGTAAATGATTACTGTATCTGTTTTTTTCAAAAGTGAATAGAGTTGGGCCACTGAAAGGATTATGTTAACACAAAGTTCAGTATGTTCAAGAAAAGGGAAATCTGATTTGTTTTAAAGAAATCCTGATTTGTGGGGAGCTCATAACATAAGCACTCTTCAGTACAGCCTACCTGATTTTGTCAGTTTTCATTCTTACCTGCTTATCTAAAAAAAGGAGCAGTGCGGTCATAATACAGTCATTCTTCTCCACATTTTCAAAGGGGATGCCCACATCTAATCATATCGGATAACCAGAGGAAAGACTAAGCCCCCAATAAGTTCCACCTGAACTCCGGGGGTTTCATCCCTGTTCCTGTCATAATAAGGTGGCTGGGCTGCAACCTCCTTTTCAGTCATTTTATTTTTCAAAGGTATTTGTACTGCTGGTTAATTTCTGTTTTTTATGCAGAACCGAGTATACTGTATGTCAGCTACTTATCCAAGTAGCTTGTATAGTATTTTCTTAAGCATTAATTATTTGTACAATTTAAATACTTAGTATTTTGCATAAGTAATTATTTAGGTTGTTTGTAACTTTCAAGTCAAGTCTATATTTAGCTCTTTTTGTAGACCTGCTCCCTATCTGCGCACGCTCTTCAGGTCACTGCACAGCTCTGTGAAGGCTCACAAAGACGGCTGCCTGCTCTTTAACGCATATATGCCAATTTGAAATGATTTGTTTCCTGTAGACACCTAAGCTACAGAGTCTCATTAACTAACAGAATTTGCAAAGCCTCCCCAAAAATTCTTTCATGGTGTGTTTTTACAACTTTAAATAACACAAAAATCAAGCAAGTTCTAAATTTGAAAAGATGACACAAGAGATTTTTGCATGGAGATGTCATAGAGAAAGGATGGCTTCATATTTTTTTTTTTTCTCATGAAATATTTTTAACCAACAAAAGCAAATTAAATTCACTTTGAAGGTGTTTTGTACTGCTTGACCAACGAATGGGACCTGGATTTTCGTGCTGTTTTTGAGGGTATATACTGGCCTTGACGCAACTTTATACAACTTCTGATATTTTATAGCACCGTAAAAGAGTCAAGTGTTATAAAAATGAAGTCTCTACCGGACAGAATACGTGCCTTACATAGCAACACACATGTTTTTGAGAGTGTAAAAGTGAAAGGGGGTCCACAGTGTAATTACAGGATCCACCGTGTGACGTTTCTGTGTTGGTAATGTAGTTACTTTGTGCTTAGCATGTTGTATTTTCTGTGGTTTTTGAACAGGACTGCTTTGCTGCTTTCTTAAAGTAGCACCATCTGCTTGTGAATTACTTGAAGTTCTGTTTAATGTGTCAATCACTTTCATTTCTGTTATATTTCGTTTTGTTTGATAGGAAGAGCTTGTCTCTTTTGGAAGTACGTTACTTATTGTCTTTTCTGAAGCTATTGTATTTGTCTTTTATCTCCATCTCTGTGTCAATACAGTGCTGTACTTTATTAAAAGTGAGTGGCACCCAGTTGTTCTACATAACAGGTGTAATTTCTGCATCTTATTTCTTAGATAAGTGCATTGAACAGTGACTCACTGTGGTGACTGCACCAGATTTAGACTGAGCGATCAAGCAGATGTAAAATGTAAGAAACAGCAAATCATAGCAGTTGCTCTTTTGGTTGAAAAATGTTCTACCAGCTGGCCTGGATGTTTGTGGAAGACATTTTGCCTCTTTTCCAAAATAAGCCATAAGAAATTTTACATGTGTGTCAGCAGCGGCGTACTGCTCAGCACATTCCTAAGTGGGATAGTTTAGTGGCTTTTAAAACTATATTAGCTCAAGTAATTGGTGAGTGGCTGTCATATAAAAAAAAATAAATAAAATTACCAAATCGTTCAGTATGTGCTCTACACAATATAACATTCATTGAGTTAATAAAAAGGCAATTGAGACAGTTAAATGACTAATTTTCTGTTTTGTAAAGAGTAAGAGAGACTGTCACTTAATAGCATTTACTCTAGCTGATTTTTAAATTCCCTCTCTCAGATCATCTTTCTCACTGTCTGTCTTTCTTTTTCTGACTGTATGTTTCCCTGCACTCGTGTTAACTCCTTATTTGTGTTGCATTGCTTTGTCCCTTTAGCCCTTAACCTGATATTTGTCACTTTCTCTTCAACTTTTTTTACGACTTCAAGTTTAAGCTGTCTCTTTGCCAATCAGTTTACGTCCAATATGATTAGATGTCACTTGAGGAGATGCAATCTAAATTAACCTGCATATGAAGCGCAGTGCATTCACAGAGTCCTGGTGCCCATGTAGGGTTACAAATTTACAAAGTTATTGTTTTATTTGTTTGGTTGTGGTGCCGAGGATAATAGATTAAAGGAGGTTAACAGTTTTGTCACAGAGAAACAGGAGCTTCTTCATTTATTGTGTTTGTTTACTTCCACAGTTGGTGTTTCCTAGCAGCTTTACAAAAGCTTGAATGTTTTTACCTGGAATCATTTTGCATTTATGTCTTAGCAGCAAATAATGAGATGGCCTTTTCACTCAGTTCCACAGACAACTTATAAATACTTGGATCAGATGTTCTTTCTTATTATTTGTATAGGCAGGTTTGTACTTATTTCTTTTCTCCTCTTCTCATACATTAAAATTACTTATACTGATATTTTTCATTGGAACGGAAGGGTGGTACACAGGTTAGCCAGTTTCACGGATCCAGCATCCTGGGTTCAAATCCTGCACCCAGTCATTGTTCTTGAGGAGTTTTGACATTTTCCTAGGATTTTTGTTCATTTGCTCTGGGTTTTATTTTCCACATCCCAAAAGGCAAGTACATTAGGTTAATTGGCAATTCCAGTCCTGTGTGGTTGTGTCTGTTAGTAGGCCCTGACCTGGGCTGGTTCCTGCCTTGTACCTGCTGCAGCTGGGATATACTCCAACCACCTACATGCCTGGTCTGAGTTAAAGCTCGTTATGCTATCTGACATGGTAACCATTTTAAATGTACTTTAATAATTGCAAAATATGACATCACACTTCATTGACCATTCTTTCTCGTTGTTGAACATCAAGAGGCCATGTGACCTCCAGTGACAGATGGACACCTGATTTGGTAGGTCCTTTGAACTTATTTTCTACCTCAGTAATTTACATTCACATTCCCACGTTCTGAATATGCCAATTGAATGCCACAACCTGCGTGAAGCTCCTAGGGAAAGGAAAGGGAAATCCAAACCCTGTGAAGAGTTGGCATCTTCTGCAGAACTTAGAGAAGCAATGATGGCTCAACTTGTACAGAGTGTTAAATCTTTTGTACGTGAATAGCTCACTGTAACATGTGACTTGATTCAGCAAACTTTAAAAGTGGAGATTGACATTCTTCACAGAGACCTGTTGGCAGTGACAACTGAGCAGGCAAAATGTTCCCAAAATGTGAACGCCTTGAAGGCTGACTTATATCTTTAACTGCAAAACACCGTGAACCCGAGGGCAGAAATAGGTACCTCATCATTGGGATTGAGGAAAATTGTGAAGGCGGTAATGCAGTTGAGTTTTTAAAGAAATTGCAGCCTGTGAATTAAAATTTCTAAGTGACAATGACCATCAAGCAGTCCTTCAATAAGCAAAGGATTTCTAAGCTTTTCTATAAAGGATGGAAACCTATACCTACTGTATTTGCTGACTACCCTGCATTGACTGTGGCCACTAGGAAAGCATTGCATCCTGTTATTAGACAAGCATGTGCTGCCAGGCTATGTCTGTTGCTCCTTTATTTGGCCTCTCTTAAACTGACTCATATCTTAGGCCATTAAGGCTATCAACAATTTTCAGCTTACTGGAACTTGTTCCTTTGCGAGCTGCTTTCCTGCCTGTCTTCATGCCATCGTCCAATGTGTCTGAAAATCGTTTCTCTTCAGGGATACTGCCAAGTGTAGGAGAACCCTGATAGACTGCTGTGCACTTTATTTGTTACTGGGTTTATGCTTTTTTTCCCATTGGCTATCTTGATGTCCTCACAGGTGGTGCAGTGGTAGTGCTGCTGCTTTGGAGTAAGGAGACTGTGGAAGATTGTGGGTTCGCTTCCCGGTTCCTCCCTGTGTGGATAGCGCTTTGAGTACTGAGAAAAGCGCTATATAAATGTAATGAATTATTATTAATGATCCACTTTTTGGCAAGTTAGATTGAACCTTTATTAATAAGGACTTGTCATTGCTGCCCCAACTCAATCAAAGCTGCTTTTCCAATTGTATCTTTTGTATGTGAATTAATGACGTAACATTGATCAAGTCTGTTCTGCAAGCAGTGTCGCAAATTTTTCAAGTAGTCCATCTTGTTGGCCTGATTTCAGCTTATATTGTAAAAACGAGTTTAACTATTCTTATTTTATTGACATATAGTTATGCAACTGTGAATATTATGTGAAAGAGTGGTGCACAGTGTCCAATAAAGAAATTCTAAATTAAATTACGTCTCCTTAGCTTGCTGCATGTCAAAAGAATTTGTTTAAGAAGATCTCCATAGACTATAAGAGTAAAAATAATTAGAATAAAAAAAAAATAATTCTTGTAAAACTGTCGTTAGAAGATTTGTATTTATGAATTTTGACCAAGTAAGTACAAGGCACTTTACTATGTTGGTAGGGAGTTTAGAAGCACCTTAAGATTCAGATAGCTGGTATTCTTTTTTACTCCTAAATTTTCGTTTGCACTCACCGAAAACTAAGTTATCTTGTGATTACATTTCTCCTGTCTCACTTGCTGAGTCAAGATTTCACCCACGTTTCAGAGGTGTTTTCACCTTACTCACCTTATCTGTAGTTTACCATTGGTTTACTCACACAGAATTACTTGGCAATACAGATTAGCTCTATTTTGTAACGCAGAGCAAGCATGTAGACTGCATACCCATTTTTTTGTAGAGCTGGAGAACAGATGAATCATTTTAAAAAAATGATACAAGTGAAACTTTTTTTTTCCTTTTTTATAAAGGTGGGTCTAATTAGACGTTGCAGGATGAGTCATGTAGTATTATTTGGCCACAGTTTCCATTCCTGACGCACTGCCACTGTCATTTTTAAAAAATGTAGAATCAAAACGAAACGAAATGCATGATACACAAAGGCCTTACGTTACTTCTGAACAGCCATCTTTTCTTTGAAGCAATTTGCAGGGGACCCTGTACACGAAAGTTGTGCCCAGCAGAACTGAAACATTGTTGTTTATTGTGAAAAATGATTTTTCTTTTTTTTTTTTACCTGGAAATTGCTATTGAAGATATACATTTTAAATTTTAATGTAATGAAAAGATTTTTTTTCTCTTCTGCCGATTTGTGTCATTTTTCTTGCCTTTATTTAAAGTACCATAGAATTTTGTGGCTCTTAAATAAACCCCTGTCTCTTTAACTGAAGAACAGTTTTCAGTTAAAGTTAAGGTTTTTTTTTCCCAGAGAAAAATAACGAATAACACTGATTAGTTTTAACAGCTTCAGCCAGGCGATAGACGAATATAATAACTGTTTTCGCAGACGTCATCCATGATTATCTCCTCTCCGTATTTTGGGTGAATGCAGTGGATTTAGAGCCTCGTTCTATTGTGCTGACATCACTCTTTAACAAGCAAAATTAAATCACGGCTAAAATCATTTCAAACTCTCCCAGCGTAAAACAATGAGCGTCTGTGAGTTTTAAAGTGGGAATGCATTTATACTGTTTGGGGAGATGGGGGGGAGCAGAAGGGAGCCCATGGGGGAGAAAAGCGTGGAGTCTAATATGTGCCAGAGCATATACTTCCTTCATTTGTAATTTTTTTTAAAATACATTATGTTAATAAATCTTCTATAATACATCATTCAAGTATTTAAGAAGTTTTTATTCATTAATTAAAGTGGATAGCAAAATGCTAAAGCAGCAGGGTCTACTGCCTGACATTTCCAGACACTTTGTTTTGTGTGTTTCTCCCAAAGATCTGTGTAATTGGTAATTATAAATTGGCCTGGCATGTATGAGTGTGGGTGTGGGCATGATGGACTGACGTCCTCTCCAGGATTGGTTTCTGCTTTGTGCCCGATGTCTGATTCTTCCAGGATAATTTCCAGGTCTTCATACCCTAAACTAGAAATCGATTCTAGAGTCTAGAAATTGGAATGGAAGTATGACCTCTAATATCTTTGGTATTTTACATTACAAAGTGCAATATTATACTAAATAGTGTGTTGATTTTGGAGAGCAGCATCTTCTGCTTTTCCGTTGTGCAGGTTTTCATATACATTAGAGATGCTGAATTTTGTATCTTCTCGCTCCGCTCTTTCAAACTCCTTTCTATTTACAAGGACTGGTTTATGAGAAATTTTTTCAGTCCTTACAATTCAGCTTCTAAAGAACCTGGCCAGCCACATGTCCATGCAATTACTGCTTTGTCTCATTTATAACTGAATGAAGACCACTAGAATTAACTGAATGCAAACTCTGAATAACTGTTGCCGTGTTTTGTTTTTCTGTTGACATAAATTACTTCCCTGGAAAGTTGTTTTCTACCATTGATTGGCAATGCCTATTGTAGATGATTTCAGATTAGATGACTCAGTAGAAACCCAGCAGTTGATGAGGTTAATTCCATCTCTGTTTCACCATATTGAATAAAGCAATTCAATATGATGAGTTGTTTTCTTTTTTTAGGAATACCAAAATTGATGTTTCCTAATTAAAGCTAGCAATTTGAAGACACAAAAATTATTCCCACTTCAGCTCAAACTATGTTAATCTAAACATTTAGTAGCTTTTTCCTTCTATTATTAATAGAGACTTGGAAAATATTGTCCTCAAGCCACAAAGGATAAAGAAAAAGTACATAAATTCTCCTGGTGTCTTAGATGCGCTTTAGCTCCAAATTTCATTTCTTATGATCATATCTTTTTTTTGTATTCCTGTATATTTAGTTTAAGTTTTTTTTTTAGTCTTAGTTCATAAAATGTTACTAGGCAGATGTCTTTTAAGAGAAAACATGTTTATTTCTTTTTTTTCCTTTTATATATTTTTATGATATGCAATTTTTAGTCAGGGACATTCGTTCAGGCGAATATTCACTTGTTAATGGATAATTTCTCTGTTATACAAAAGATGAGTTTATTTATGAGATGTAAACAGTTTAACTTTGGTTTACAATTTCTGTCTCCATACCTTATTTCCAGTTCTTAGTATCTTTATAGTAATGAAGAGAGGCCTCTGACCTTTGTATTCTTTTTAAGGTAAAGAGAAGAGTTAACTTTAGCTTCCTAATCCCTGAGGTTGTGTCAGGCCTGTTAAGGTTATGCTCCCGACTGAAGCGTCAATATTTCATTGAATTGGCCTTGACAAATTGCAATACCCCTTCTAGCTGAAGGTGATCATGTTACTTATAAAACAAAGAGCTACTAATAGGCATTGTGCAGGATTGTATACCCCTTTAATGACAAACTTAGAAGCCAGCCTCGTTTTCACTGCCCTGTATGAACACGGGATGGGAGTCAAATTGGGATTTCAGCTTTGTTTGGTTCTGAAGATTATGCAGAAATATTTCATCGTCATCCGGAATGGGCATTCTGTGGAAGTCTTTGACATTCAAGTTTAAAGTAATATACACATTCTTGGTTAGAGTAGCCTTATGGGAAGAACACAAAACGTCTACTTCACCCACCACGGCCTCAGTGTGTAATCTTTAGCTGGTTAGTTAACTGTCCAGTGCTCCAGATTTGGAAGCAATTGTGCTTGAATGTAACTGTATAAAAAGTGGCATGACATTAAAGAATGTTGATATAGAATTGATCGTGTTGCTTTTGCTGTCATCAGCTGATTGTGGATTTAAAGAAACAGAACTTCTGCTTGAATTTGCCACTGGAGAGGAATCAGCTGACTGAAAACACACATCAAGTGAACTCATGCTGGAGTTCCTCCGATAAAATGTCATAGCAATAATTATCAACCATCCACTTTCAATACCTGCTCCTTCCTTTACATGGTGACTAAGAGTGCAAAATAATCCAAACGCAAGGCAGAAAGCAAACATGGTGGAGTATGATCCATCGCGCATGCTGTATACACATCCTTACACTTGCACACTACCAGGCCCTTTTACAGCAATTTAACCTGCCCTGCACATCTCTAAGTGGAAGTACCACAGGGAGAATTTACAAACTCATGATACTGGAAACTGAATCTGCAAGGAAGTGTGCCACCTACTGGATGACAGTTCTGCCCCTAGCTATTGCCATGTGCTACTCATTTTGTGGAATTTGGGCAGTTGATATTCTGAGCCTTGCCAAAGGGGCACCCTAAACTCAGTGTGCCGATTTTCACACCGTCCAGTGTGATACCCTCTTGCAATTACAAGGCACGGGGATTTCGGAGAAACGGTGATGTGTGCATGCTCAGCCTCTGCTTTTCAATCTTTTAATTATATTTTTTCTAAGCATTATTTTGTTATTTACATTTTCCAGGCTCTGCCAGGTCTTCGAATAAGACAGAAGATAAATGTGCAGCATTAGATATAAAGTAATTTCGATAAAAGTGAGTGGCTGCTAGTACAAAATTATTTTTGCTCTGAACATAGAAAGGTTCAGCTGACATATAAAAATATAACCAATCTTCCATTTACTGACTCCACTTAATAGTTATTAATTGTAAATGAAGTGCAAAGTACAGTAACAAAAGGCAGGAAGGTTTATATCAATAACAAACTGGCAAGTGACATATTTTTTTCTAGCAAGCTTTAAACATAAACATGTGGCATGAAAAAATATATTTTATAATGTACTTTTCTCCTTTAAAAAAATTAACACTAAAGTGAAGGGGTAAAAAAAAAAACAAGCAATCTCATCAAGTGAGAGCAGTTTGCTTAGCAAGAGCTGACAGTCTCTGTGTATGTAAATGAACAATTTAGAGTAATGGAGTTGAACCATTTCTAATTTTGTGATGGCAAGAGGATTTTGATTGAAAGTAATTAAGCAAGCTAGCTGTAAAATTAATTAAAGCAAAAGGAGGGGGGATTTTATTGGATTGGATAGCGATATAGTGGCTGTCAGACTGGGGGGACGAATGGGGGTGACCTGGATTTTGTGCCCTCCCCGTCCCCCCCCCCCACCCACGGGACATTTATGTCACTTTAATCTTCTTAGAGCAGCGGGTGTGCATTTGTTCGAAATAATCAAGGAAATATGGTCAGAAATTGTCAGCTTTCAGATCTAATTTACCTGACAGGCTTGTGTGTGTGCATGGCAGATTTTTTTCCTCCTCTCTTTCGCTTTGTCAGAAATACTTTTGACAGTCTTGATACACATTAGCTCCTTATGGAAAAAAGAATTAACGGGGTGCAGCACATCTTGTCCAACCTTCATACGGCCCCCCCCCGAAAAAAAACCTGCCAAGACAAGTTCGGACGTGGTTCTGTCATTTTCACTGTGGGAACGGGTTCTGTGGCGTCAAGAGTCAATTAGCATATGATGAACATAATGGACTCTACTTAACTGCTATTAACCGTGACACCCTTGGAAATGAAAAGTTAGATCTCTGGGGTTTGCTAATCGAAGTGAGCCCTGCATGCCAAGGTTGGCTAGCCAGAGATGCCAATTTGCTCACTGTCTGACTGCTCTGATGGGCTTCTTGTAGCAGAATCACCTTTTCACTCTACATGCTTTCCTGTTCTTGGCTGAGAATTAGAAGTCACCTCTTCTGTTTGGTGCTTTCAGTGTAAGGTTGAAGTGGGTCCGGTGTTTTACTATCAGGGAGAAGCAGAAAGTGGACATTCTTCTTTGTAGAAAGGATAGCACAAATGAAAGCTAAAGAAAAACTTTGGGGTACAGCATAGTTATACAGTGGTCGGTATTATTTATTTATTTATTTTGCAGACACCTCTCTTTAAAGCGACTTACTAAAAAGAATACATACAATGTATTTTGAGTAATTAGGAAGTTAATAAGCAAAGAGCCCAAGAAGCACAGGACCTAATGTAGTCCCAAGGCAAGATAAAAACGTCCGCTCTACAAATGACTGGATCACTGCTCTGCAGATGTTCAAGGGGTAAGTAGAGAGGAAGAAAGCACTAAACCACCCCAAGATGCTTTGTAAAGACGTGTTTCTTTAAGAAGCACCTGAACATCAGTAAAATGAGAGCAGTTTGGGTGGTCATGGAAAGCTCATTCTACAGCATGGAAACAAGAATTGAGAAATGCCATCCATTTTTAGCACATCTGATAACGGGAGAGAGTGATAATGAAAGTTTGAAACAAAACAGAGCCACGAGAGACTGGATGTATGGAGGAGCAAAGCCAGACAAGTGTTTTAAGCTGGACCTTGGCTGCAGTTGGAAGCTAACAGGGAAGAGCGGTGCAAAAAGATAATGAAGACGAAGTGAGGAACAGAATGCACCTGTCAGGGAGTTGGATGTCTGGTGGGCTTCTGAGGTTGGATAGCAGTTGCTTGGAGCCAAAACAGGGAAACGTTGTAGTAGTTCAAACTAGAGGGAACAGAAGTGTCAACGATGAGTTCATTGAACAATATTAAAAAGTGCCCAGTGCTTCATCCAGGGTAGGTTCCTGGGGTAGGCTCTGGCCTCCTATAGTCCTGAAGTGCAATTATAACAGAGTTTCATAAAGGATAGATGGATTGTTATATTTAAGGCTTATCATAAGTGCCTAATTGATTTGAATCTAATAAATGTATATGTTTACCGTTTATTTTATCATCACCGATTTTCTTTGACACTACTTCTGCTACTAGTACAGACTAGCAGATTACATCCCTCCATGTAGCACGCATGATGCTGTACACCGTTATCTATGGGGCTTGGGAGGTGCCACCTGCTGCAGGTTAGACTACTTGCCAATTCTTAACTGGCATTCTGCAAGTGAGTATGGGTAGGGACTGCAGTGGACTGGCATCCCACTCAGTTGGATTCAGCCTTGCATCGAGTACTGTGGGGATAGGCTGCTGCCTTAAAGTGACTCAGAAATTGAATTAAATAAGTTCAGTATATGCATGGATCAATATGGATTAAAAGAATATGTTTGGAGCACGGTTCCCACTTCAACCGTAAAAATTAAGAATCGCCAGTTGAACATAAACGTTTTCTACATGACTGTGATTCAGTATTTGAAACTTCATTAAAACAGCACACACGCTTTTGGATATTTTCCTAAAAACATTTTGTTTGTCTGCCTCTTCACAGAACATTTGTGCTAGATAGTCAGGTGGCATTTGTAATTTTCACCTTTCCTAATGACAATGTTCAAATGATTGTAAAACTTAATTTTGGAGTCTTTTACTCGTATCTTACTTCAGCCTACCATGTGACGAGGCTTCTTTTTTGCTTTCACTATACCCGAAGTTGTCGTCAGCTTAGAAACAAACTGTTTATGAAATGGAGCATCAGACGGCGACAGGCCTTATGGAGAGTGACAGACAGACTGGGGTCTTTCAACTATTAACCAAATAAAGCAATAGTGGAGTAAAAGACATATAAACCACAACTTTAAGACAATTGTAAGAGTTAATTTTGGAGTGTTTTACTTGTATCTCACTTCAGCCCACCATGTGATGAGGTTTCTCTTTGTGGTCCACATCCCCTTCCCAGTGACAGTCCCATTGGTTTAGTTAGTAGCAGCATTCTGGGTGCAGACACTACTAGGACAGGTAGGCAGGTTCCAACAGATTGTGTGCAAAAATGGGCAAGTCTAATGATTTAAGTGGGTTTGAAAGCAGTCTGGTAATGGGCACCAAATATGCCAGGAGGAGTGTATGTATCAGGAACAGCTAAGCTGTTCGGAGTGTTAACAAGAATGGGCTGTCACCCAAAAAAAAAAAAAAAAAACAGCCACAGGCAGTCCTTTGCTTGGAAACAGACCATGAAAGAGACCAATAGATGGTGACACAACTTATGGAGAGTGACAAACAGGCTAGAGTCAGTCAACTAATAACTGAATAGAATAACGGCGGAGTAAAAGACGTGTATACCACAAATATCTTATTTTTCATTGGACAGGCTCAAGCAGCTGACAACCTAACCTCATTCCACTTCTGTCAGCAAGAAAAAAAAAAGTTAAATTGCAAGTGCATTGGGCTAAGAAATGTAGACATGGGACTGAAGAACTGAAAAAAAAATATATCACCTAGTCTGGTTGTGGTTCAAGTTTATAGTCATTAGCACAGTCTAATTTGATTACTTTTTTTTTTTTTTGGAGCTGGAAAAAATCAACTAGTTGCGATGCTGCGAATGTATGGAGGTAGGTTTCCTGTCATGCACTGGAGCAAAACAAGAATGATAATACTGCTGGGTCACAGACTCAAAGCAGCGGTTGTGTGCAAAGGATGTACAGTACAGTAGTAATACTATTTAAAATTATATTATGTTAATGCGTCTGAATACTTAGTCATTCGTTCATTTTCAGAACCCACTTATTCCATTACACCAGAGCATTTAACGAGTTCAGTCGTGCAAAAAAAGAACTACTAGAGTACATGTTCACATTTACCCTGCGCCAATTTAGGTTCACTGGTTGACCTGCACATCTTTGAGGTAAAAACTAGAGGCAGCTCAGCTGCTAAGTTAATTGGAATATCCATGGACATTTCTGTTCACAGTCACAGTTGGCTACTGTAAATAAATAAATTCAAAAGCAACACTGCCTTCATGAGCAAGATCTTAACTTATCTTTAGTGTACAGTGAGACGCTAGGCATTTCTTAGCGAATTGCCCGTCGCCGAACGTGACTTTCTCAAACCCGTTTAACCTTATTCTGCGACAGAGCGTATCCTAAACACATTGGACACGAGGCAGGACACCCCAGACCATCACAAAGCCCACCGATGTACACATCTATGCTTGCACTCCAGTATCGATTTGGCATCTCTCTACATGTGTTCTGACTCCGTATGACGCTTTACAGAATAAATGAAACTGAATTGGATGGGTGGGCACTGCATATAAAACGTTTCCTGCAGCTTGTCTGTTAATAAGCTGTAGTATACCTAGTGTGGTTTGCCAGATTTACAACCACTATTATGTCAGTGTGAATATAGTGGAGCTGCACTATTAAAAGAAAAAAAGCAACATTTACATGGTGGGACCAAGTAGGTGTATAAATGGCATGGATGTAATTACCGTACCATCACTACATTGCACAAGAGTGGAAACAATTACACAGTTACTTATTAATCTTTAGTTTTGCTTCTTCTTTTGCTGTCCATAAACAATCACTTGAACAGTGAAGTATGGAGAATTTTCAACCAATCTTTCCTTGTTGATGGCAACACTTTAGCACAAGTACATTATGGCAGGTATACATTTTTTTTTTTGCTTATTCAGATTTCTTAGAAGTAGTCTGCAGGTGTCAGAAGGCCTCTGAACAGATTGCACTTTTTAAGAACCTAGTTCAGCTCTCAATATTTTATGTCATTAAGATAAAAAAGATTCTGCTTTTGTCGGTGAGCCTGATCTTTCATTTATACAAACCGTAGTTCTCAAGTTTAGTCCATAGAGACTCCGGTGTTTTCATAGTTCAGTTCCAACCAAGTTCTTATTTTATCTGGAGCCCTGCCTTGATTAAACGTGCAGAATTGCTCAGTTTCCACCCATTTGAGTCATTCCAGAAATTACAAATTAGACTTGGTAAATCTTCACAGGAATGTAGCAATAATTTGCATGTTACATTGGGATTATATGATTTTATTTTTATTGCTTTTCAAGATTTTGTTCTCAAGTTTTTTTGAAGCCACTGCTTACTGATAAGCACACGAGTTGGTATGACACCGAGGCAGCTGCTTCCCTTTAGCATTCAGCGTTGTTTGTTTGCACTTTGTTAATTGTCAGTGAGTGGATACAATTAAGGCAACAAACCTCTTAGAAAAAGGGTGAATTAAAAAGAAGAAAATGACAAAAGTGACTTTGAAGTATTTAAATCTATAGCAAGAAATACAGATTTTATTATTTTTTTTTAAATGTAGGTCTACTACAATGCAGAGCAAGAGCAGAAGAAAAGGCAAGCTAATTAAACAGTGAGATCAATAAAAATTAAGAATGACTCACTGACTGTGTCATTATTTTAAACACAGATTTCTAGTTACTGGGGTCCCCCGAACCTAAACTTGAGAAATGCTTTTATAACCTTTTTTTTTTTTTTTTTATATTGTGACATGTTTGTTGTATGGTGACTAAGAGCATGTTATAATTTGTTGGCTGACTGCGTAAAAGTTGTTTGTTCAAACACAGTAGCTTTGGTCTTGAGTCAAAAAGTGTCTCACTTTAACCTGTGGTCATGCGTGGGCCCCTTAAGCAGTGCTGGGAGGCTAATGTATTATTATTATCTTTTGTTTATTGTTGTAGTTTGAAAATGTATTCTTGTCAAGAAAAACAAGATGTCTGAAAAGTTAGGTAGATTGCACATGTAAATGACAGGGGAGTTCTTCAATTTAAAAAATCTAGGAGGAACTAGTATGAAGTGTTTTATTCTAATATAGTGCTCTGCACGTGTAGTCTATGAGGAAAGCTAATATTTTCACATTGAGTATTACGTCTGAATGGACTCGTAGTATTTTCAAAGGGTCTCTGATTCAGCAATATTTATATCTACGTGAAGAGCTCCTTGTTTTGGAGCATACAGACATTTGAAGACGTTCTGTATATTTTAAAATGTGTCACTATTGAGCTTGTGAATCAATCTCTGCTTTCAGTTTGATGTACACAAAATTAAACATGGAGAAATGATCAAGAAAAATTTTCACAGGGTTGTGTTTTCAGAAGCCTGACAACTAATTCTGATTATTGCAAAGCTGCAACTGGTCAATATATGCAACTGCCAGGATACCTCAAGACTAAAAGCCAAATCATCTGAATGTAGCTATTTATCAGATCGAGCAGAGTTGACTATTGTCAGCTTGTATTTTTCTAGGCAATATTTTCTTTTCTGTGAGCTGATACCTCTGGACTTGGCACCTGAGCAATTTTATGTTCATTTTATAGTCCAACAGGTACTTTTATTTGGAACCCCTGCTTTCTAGCATCAGCTGAGCTAGCCATATGACTTTGAGATTTAGGCAAACGTTTCCATTTTCACAGAACTGATCAGCTACTAAGATTGGAATACATCTTCCTTTTGAACTTGAAAGACAACAGAGATGGTTGGCTGCCATCCTACAAGCCTACTACCAGTGATTTCACAACTGCCGCTGTGAATCCAAAGAGTGCCATGAGCTCCTCTGATTCTTGCTAATTCCCAGATGCGACAACTTTGATTGATACAACCTAAAGGCATCTGCTAAGTTCCTTCCTTTGTACCATAACCATAAGGAAATACAGTAACCCTGACAAGCACAGGGAGAACATGCAAACTCCACATAGGCAATGACCAGATTCAGGAGTTCTGCAGTTTCTCCGCAGGAAAAGGCAGACTGACGCACGGGGCCCTGCCATGTCAAGTGCACCTGATTGGGGTGCGGATCTGGAAGAGCCAACACAAAACAAAGTATGGAGGCAGTGTTGTGAAGTTCACACCTTGCAAGAACTCGCTCAACGTTCAGGTCAAACTGATTAAAATGAATTAATTCACGTTAATAGTTCACCATTTCAGTTTTGAATTAGTTCATGTTCAGTTCAGTTTGTATTTTTTTAAGGAGTGAAAATAAATGACCCATGAGTTTACTTTTTTTCAATTTTGCATGCCTTATATTAGGCTATTACAGTGTTCTTGAGTAAAATACAATAATTATGAAGACTTTTTTATTTAAATACACTTTATTGAGCTCTACCCAGCAACAAACACATATAACCAGATATGCTAATATCCTCCTGGTCAAAAAAGAAATCAAATAGATGCATGCAAGTATACATATAAACTACCGCTCGGTTTCCAACCATGTGACACAAATGGCGACTGGTGAACCAGCGTTTAGGTGAACAAACCGATTGCGCTGCCGTGACACATTGGATGTCTATCGGGGAAAAATATAAAGTGGCCTTGCGAAGTTCAATGTTTTCCTAAAAGCGACAACGGAGCTTCATTGCGTACTCGTGTCAGCCGGGGTGCAGCTTAAGCACAAGCAGGCAGACACAGACAGGGCCTATTTGATTATATGTTATTTTTTTCTGAATATAAATAAATGGCAAAAAATTTGTACAAAATAAATATTCGTAAAAATCCACAATTTGTGCTTATCTCAATACCGTATTCGTATTCAGCTCCACCCCTATATTATAGTGCAAGGCAAAAAGTTTAATCTTGATCTAAACCAGATGCAGAATGTCACATAAAACTGAACTAGGTAACGTTCATGTTCTTCACTTGCAAATACATTACATTAAATTCACCATGGCGGCTCAGTGGTAGCGCTGCTGCCTCGCAGTTAGGAGACTTGGGTTCACTTCCCGGGTCCTCCCTGTGTGGAGTTTGCATGTTCTCCCCGTGTCTGCGTGGGTTTCCTCCCACAGTCCAAAGACATGCAGGTTAGGTGCATTGATGATCCTAAATAGTCCCCCACTGTATGCCTGGTGTGTGTGTGTGCCCTGTGGTGGGCTGGCGCCCTGTGTTGGCTGGGATTGGCTCCAGTAGACCCCCATGACCCTGTGTTAGGATACGAGGTGTGGCAGAAAAGTAATGAGACTGATTTTTTATTTACCAGTTTTTATTTTTTTCAAACATCAATGTTATCCCCTTCAAAGTAGTTCCCTTGGGCAGCTACACACCGATGGAGACGTTGTTCCCACTGTTGGTAGCAGCGCTGGAAGTCTTCAACCGGTATGGTCTTCAGCATGTCCGTTACACTCTTTTGGATGTTTTCTAAAGTCCTGAAATGACGTCCTTTGAGGACATTTTTCAGTTTAGGAAAAAGGAAAAAGTCACACGGACTGAGGTCAGGTGAATAAGGGGGCTGGGGAACCACAGGAATGCATTTTTTCGATTGTCCTTCTGCTCAATTGTGAGGTTTTTTGGCACCATTTTGGCACAGACCTTTCGCATGTGCAAATGTTCAGTCAAAATTTGATGAACGGTAAATCTGTTCAAATTTAATTTGTTCACTCAACATTCTTAATGTTAAACGACGGTCTGATCTCACAAGAGTGTTCACATGTTTGATGTTTTCATTGGTTTTCGAAGTTGAAGGCCTCCCTGAAAAACTTGAGCTCGGGATAAAGGATGTTCCCCATAGGCCTGTTTTAACTTTTCAAACGTCACACTTGCCGATTCTCCAAGCTTAACACAAAATTTAATGGCACGACGTTGCTCCAAATTCCGCTGTTCCATTTCGCGTGACGCACAACCAAAAACACAACTTTGCTAATAGCAGTCACAAAAATCACGTAGTTAACGGAAGGAGTTGAAACTCGCACTGAGCTATGGGAGGGTATGGATACACGTGCTCTATCAAGGACAACAGCGCAGCGTTGCCAGATCGCTTGCAGTGTTGCCAGTCTCATTACTTTTCTGCCACACCTCGTATAGCGGGCTGGAAAATGACTGACTGACTAAGTTCACCATTCTTTGAAAAATGAGCTTGTTCAATGGAGGCGCTCTTTTGAACAGTTCATGCACAACACTGTATACAGTTATAAAACAAAAAATCACTAATAATATTAATTATTAATTAGGTCTGTGATCCAGTAACATAGTGATAAGTACAGGTAGGAAACAGGTTGTGAACAGTGAGATATCAGACTGAAAGCATCCATAAAGCATGAGAAAAAATTGTAATCAGAAGCAGTTACAGGTCTAATACTGAATCTCAAAGCCGAAGACAACAGCACTACACAGTGAAGCAACCCAAAACATACGACTACTACTACTAATAATTCTTTACATTTAAATAGCGCTTTTCTCACTACTCAATGTGCTTCAGTGAGTGGAGAGCCACTTCAACCACCACTATTGTGCAGCATCCACCTGGATGGCAGCCATTTTGCACCAGTACACTCACCCCACATGAGCCGTTAGGTGGTGAAGTGGTGAGAGACACAGCCAGTTAGAGACATGGGATGATTAGGGGGCCAGAATGACTAGGGCCTGGTGAGCAATTTAGCCTGGACGTCAGGGTACATCCTGCTGTTTACAAAGGATGCCCAGGGATCTCTTATGACCAGAGAAAGTCAGGACCTTGTCATCTGAAGATTGTGTCATGTTTACAGCACAGTGTCCCCATCACTGCACTGGGATCCATATTCAGACCACAGGGTAAGTGCCCCCTCTTGGCCTCACCCTCACCACTACCTCTTCCAACAACATCCCAAGCTTTTCCTTGATGGTTTCTCATCCAAGTACATAGCGGGGCCCAAACATTCTTAGCTTTAGGGGGATGTCTTCTTCTGAAGTGCAAGTGGTATGGCTGTACATAACTCAATATACACAAAAATCAAGACACTACACCCAATAAGAGCTCAAGTGGGACCTTTTACAAAGACACTAAGTAGACAATATTAGAGCAAGGCCACCATCCAAACTCCCCCTCTGTATTTCTCTTGTGCTTTGTGTAATTATTGTTACACAGACAGGCCAAAGAGCAGGGAAGAGGACGGGTTAGTAGGAGGGCCCAGCCAATGGTTCATTAGCCTTGATCTGACTGGGATATTGTTGGTCATCAGGTGCCCTGTGGTATTTGATGGATGGTACTCACGATAAATATAACACTTTCCAACTGTTACCTTGCTTTGTGTACACAACCTTGTTCATGTTGTTAGCCTGTCTATTGGCACTTATTCCGAAAATTCTGACCGAGATGAATGTGGAAAACATTATGCCTTTAGTGATGTTGCAGTTATGATCGTTTCACCTAGTAAAATGATGTTATCTGTGATAGCTTGTCTGTGTGATTTCAAAACCCCATTATTTTAATGAGATTACCTCTACTTTTTTATGATCTTCCTGAAATTTGGAGATGTTTATCTTTCATCTTTGTGTTACTCCTTCACTGGTATTGCTGTACATGGTGTTTTCCTGTGTATTCCTAACTTTGCCCTCACTGAAGCATTGGTCTCTCAACACTTTTATAGAGAGATATAACTATCAGTATTTTACATTGTATGCCAATGACTTTGAGATGGTATTTCTGAAGCATAAGCATCCTGTTTTATAGCTCTAAGAGACTATTAGAAGGTTTATGCTTTTTTGGGTGTTTGGTAGCTCCAGAAATCATGTTGTCTATGGTGAAAAATCTCTCATGAACACTTAAATGCATTATTTATTTTTCTGTCTGTAAAGAATCTGTGTTTGCTTTTGTATTGATATATTCTTTTTTATCTGTTGAACGGTTGTAATTGACTTGAATCTTTCACCATCTGCTGAAGGGAAGGGCATGTAGTGTGTCATAACTAGCACTGCTTTAGTTTCTCCTCTGTCCTTGTGTAACTTCATTTTTTTCTTTTTCCATAGATTGCAACACAGTGTACAGAGTAACTGATTTTAGTAACGGCAACAGTGCATTTTAGAATGTCTTATTCACGCCAAACAAACAAGTAGAAAAAAATCTTGACTTATAAACTCCGTTATCTTTCAGTCACATGGTATGTCAGGTACATGAGAATGTTACAACATGGCTTTTGATGTACCTTTATTCCCATTGGCTTTCTCTTATAAGAAACATTTTCATTTTTCAAGGATGCTGCGTTTAGACCACAGAGTACAAACCTCTTACTGTGCTTATATCTCTAAACGGTGACACAAAACGTAGGACTTCTCAGGACACTGTTCACACTAAGTGGTGAAGGGTCAGGCTTGTCACTTTTATTAGGGCAATTGTCAAATACAGAAATCATTGGCTGCCTCAAAGTTGAGATTGACTATTTCTGCCGGTATCGTCAAAAGCAGTGGCCCATTGATTAGTTAAGATTCATTTTGCATAGTGTCCTTCTCAATGGATAATTTTATTTTAAAGATGTTTCAGCTCTTCTCAAGATATTCAGTGTGGCTGTGCAACAAGAAATAGGATGCTTTGGGACGTAATCAGTCTGCTAATTGCTTTTGCAAAGCAAAGTTGTAACGTGTGATGTCTGAAAAGACGGATTCATTATATTGCTTTTTGTTGTTGTTCAGCAACACCTACCGTCTTTCCGGGATAAATCTAGTTATGAACTCCACAACTGATTTGCTCAACTCTTTCACCATCAAAATCGCTAAAAATCCCCATTCCTTAATCTGATTAGATCTGCTAGTTCTGTGGTTGATCTTAGATGCCTGCTTTGAACTTGACACTAATCTGTTAAGGCCTGTTTGTCAGGTACGCTGGTGGCATGGTTGTGTTACAGCAGCCCCCCTGGGGACAGTTAACTCTCAAGACTCCCTTGTCTCGCCTGAAGTGTCAGGAAAACATGGAGGGGCAGCTAGGGCCAAGACCTGATTTTAATCTGAGCTGGTATTTCATTTGAGCATCTCATTAAAAAACGTCTTCATCGGTGGTCAGTTACATTAGGGTCTTGAGGAGGAAGTTACAAAAGTGCATTAGTGAGTGAGATAGCTAGGGAGAGTCTGTTTTTTTAGCTTTTAGAGTTTTAGATATCTAATGCACTTTCAGGAGAATTGAAGACTGGGTCAATAACTATACCTTTTAATAATTAACTTCTGTCCAAGCTAATTGCATTTTTAAGGCCTTTAGCAGCGAGTTGATGGTTTATAGCTAGTCTGGTCTGGTGCTGACTAGTCACACTGAAGATTTGCAAGAATTATTTGTTTGTTCATAGATTGTGCTAAATGCTCTAATCGGGTTTCCTTTTAGGAACATGTGACCTCCCTCCATTGTAGTTACAGAAGGAATCATTTTATTTCCTGCTTTTCCCATTTGTTTTCTATTGGCTGATTTTGCTCAAATTGGTCGTGTCTGAGAACTCATTAGACTTTGAAGAAAATGTTAAATAATACTTCATGAAACTGGTATTTTATATTAAGATGCCAGAAACTAAACGTAATATGACATATGTGAGCCCACATGAGCAAGAATGGAAGTATTGCATTGAATATGTTGAATGTTTACTGTATTTGCTTTTCAGCCAATCCGGCCCACTGAAAATATGCAAGTCAAGGATGATTTCCTGCCTTACCCTCGAAGATGTCTGAATAAGATACGACTCTCCACGACCCTGTAATGAGAAAAAGTGGAGTTGCTAAATGAATGGGTGGACGAATATTTGCAAATTACTACACAATTTATATTCCCTTTCATTTTTTTTTTAGTTTGTTTTATGATAGCTAGAATATTTTCGCAAAATTTCGATCATTGTCAAAATCTTCCGAAAAATGTAAGAGAGAGTATCAGAAGCAGGTGCTATGAAGGCCATGGAGAAAGCCCACTTGTAGATTGCCCATGCTGTCCCACCCGTCACACTTCATTTGAATGCCTCTGGCCTGGGCTTTAAGCCGATGTGCAAGAAGAGTCTGATAAAAGTTTAATGTGAAGTCAATTGTGTAGGAGGCCCTCTGATAATGTAAAGGATCTGGTGTACCTGTTAGTTTTTGTGGGGCCATTTATTTCGGTAAAGCGGCAGTGGGTTTTTTTTTTTTATTTTGTCGATTGTGGAGTGTAGAAAGTGAGAAAAAAACATTTTAATTTTCTGAGAGCACTAGTATAGATTGAAGCTGTGTTTAAAATAAAGCTCTTTAGCATGCAGATGTCTGATTCCTCCTTGCTGAGTTGACCACCAAGTGAAGAAGGAGGCTCTCTCAGGATACCCACAGTGCTCTCCATAATGTTTGGGACAAAGACACATTTTGTCTTGATTTAACCCTCTGCTCCACAGTATAAATTACAATTCCGACTATTCAGATGTGATTAAAGTGCACACTGCAAACTTTCATTTAAGGGTACTTGCATACATTGCAGTCAAACCATGTAGAAATGGCACTTGTTCTGGGTGGTCCCACCATTTCAGGGCACCGTAACGTTTGGCGTCACAGGTGTTTGTGATTCCTCGGGTGTGTTTCATTGCTTCATTAGTGTAGACATGAGATACCTAGGCTTGCCTCTACCTACAAGCTACCTTTGCAATCTGCAGATGCCATTGTTCAGCTTGAGGAAAATGTGTCTTTGCCCCAAACATCATGGATGGCACCGTGGTTACAGCTTTAAGAGAAGCAGAGTACGACTCTATCTGTTAGCAGCCACTCCTCGCAGAATCTCATCTTTTTGAGTTTGCAAGACATCCTAAGGTAATAAAACATGTTACAGTGTAGCATCTGTACCACCATGTGATACCCAAACCCCTTTCTCTGACAATGCTACTTCGTGTAAGCAGCATGTGGACTGAAGGGGGGTCTTTCTCTGCCCCGTGATCACAAAGCAGCTCTACCTTCACTTAAAAAGTATTTTACTGTCCCAAGGGACCAAGTCTTTGAAGTGATTACTAGCACATTGTACTTTACGTTTTGTGGACTTTCGTATTACTCGTCAGCCAGTGTGTTAGTGGTCAACAACTGCGGCATAAGTAAGGGTTAATTGTTTCATAACCACTCATTGTTCATACTGCACACTGTATTTACTCAAATATATTTAGAAGATAAAGATACAGTTAACATTAATGCTGCCTTGTATGGCTATAACCAGTCTTGAAACCTATAACATTACTTACATGCCACAGTGGTTACCTTTTTCATGTTTCTGTTTGCTACATAAAGGTTTAAAAAGACAATGGCCTGCTGAATACAAGTTTGAATTACAACCTGTCGCTTTTCTCTAACAAGCATTTCAGGTGAGACAAAAGGGAACTGATGAAAAATTTAACTGTTCAATTTAGAAGCATGCAAACCTAAAACCAGCTGAGGAAATATGAATCTAGGCACCATTATTTAACTCACTGTTGCCTACAGAAAGAGTTCACTGAAGTCTAGTGTCCTGTGACAGCTTTAACAGTAAGGAGCAAATTAAAGTGATATGTGAATCGGAGCCTGGAATTCATTAGTTAACTAGTCTTTTGACCCGTCTTTGTATTATAAAATGATATATATATGTTTGGGGCAGCACGGTGGCGCAGTGGTAGCACTGCTGCCTCGCAGTAAGGTTCGCTTCCCAGGTCCTCCCTGCGTGGAGTTTGCATGTTCTCCCCGTGTCTGCGTGGGTTTCCTCCCACAGTCCAAAGACATGCAGGTCAGGTGCATTGGCGATTCTAAATTGGCCCTAGTGTGTGCTTGGTGTGTGGGTGTGTGCCCTGTGGTGGGCTGGCGCCCTGCCCGGAGTTTGTTTCCTACCTTGTGCCCTGTGTTGGCTGGGATTGGCTCCAGCAGACCCCCGTTATCCTGTAGTTAGGATATAGCAGGTTGGATAATGGACGGATGGATGGATATATATTTGGAACAATGCAAACCTTGAAAAGTTAAAAATCCATCTACTAGTGATTAAAGCTGTTAAACTCTCTTTTCAGTAGCGTTTTTAGTTTCATTTATCACCAGTATGCTTCATCTTCTGCATGTTGTCTATGAACACTCAGTGTAGCAGAAGGCAGATCATCATAGTAAACAGGGTTTTGTAGAGGGCTTGTAGAAATAATGTTGTTGGGTTATAAAAATAATATTGGTTGCCACATTTTAATAGCAGCTTGGAAATAAGATTTTGTGACAGACACACCTACACTTTAGTAAATACAGTGCAGTTTACAGTTAGCTCAGATGTTAGGGTGATAGTGAAAATGTGTTCTGTTTTAAGCTCACCCTTATGTGCGCCTTAGCTTGCTGTCTATTATTTCATAATATTATTGAATTAGTAGTAGTCACCGGTGCTGTGTTAGAATAGCGGAAGGTTAGCAAGTCAAATTACTGTATAACTTTTTGTAGTATACAGCAATGCGGTAAAATGGTTGGTCAGGGATGATCACAGTTCACGTTAGGAGTTGGAGTCATTCACAGAAAAAGTCACAAAGACGATTGATTTATGTTGTTTTTGATTCTCTTTTAAACTGTTTTATTCATTTCTATGTTGTAAACAGAATCAGGTCACTGACATTACTGTATGGGGATTTTCATAAAATGACAATGTGCGGGGGTCCTCGGGTTACGACACAGCTCTGTTCCTACAACATCGATGTAACCCGAATTTTGGTGTCGAAGTCGAAACACACACTAGCCTAAGTCACTTACCTATCCTAACACATTTGCAAAATTCATAATCTAGAACATCAAAACACAACTAAGCCACAGAAAAAGGAAAAGGACATAAATATACTGTACTGTAGTAACAGAAAAAAATGAGTGTAACAAGAAATCCTTACCTTTATTCCTTCTCACTTCTCAATTTTTTTAAGTTTTTATGGGAGCGAGCGTTGTAAACTCGAAACGTTGTTATGTCGAGACGTTGTAACCCGAGGACCCCCTGTATTATATAAATCATGATCATGGGTCTTGCAGTTTGGCAATCATCTTGATTTCTTTGTCAGCTCTGAGTCCATTTGTGACGTAGGACACAAACAGTGATAAAGAATTGGGACACCACCCTGGTCATTCTGTATGACTGAAAGGCTTGAATCAAAGGAAAGCACGCAACAATTGCCGAAACGTTTCACCAACACGAGTTCAGAGCAGAACTGACACAAGATGGCTGATTTCTGGGTTACGAGTTCTCAAGGCAGGGAAGGGACCGACCTGGTGGACGGACACAGAAGTGACGTCGGAGGTGGAGTGGGAGTCAGTCTTCCGTTCTGCAGGGAGAAGATAAGAGAAGGTATTAGCACACAGCGCCAACCCCTAGCCCGGCAAGTAATTACCATCAGCGAAGTCCCTAAGTTGTCTCCCATGCACACGCACGTGAAAGTCAAATATCATATTGTGTTGAATGTACCTTTATTTCTTTAGATATGTTAAAGAAAGTAATTTGGTCCCATTTTGATGATCATAATAAATTTCACAGATGAAAGGTTTGACATAAATGCCACCTCTGTGTAATCTCTTATTTGTATTGAATTTGTTAGAGACAGCCAATGGGCACATTTACAGGGTGCTGGGTTTACATTTTCACTGCATTCACCCCGAGCCACACTTGTCTCTTTGCATGCACGATGCTGTTTATTTACCACAAAACTTTATTGTTCAGGAGAGTAGCCAAACATAACTCTGAGTAGGTAAAAACAAGTTTATTCTGACCCAAACTGGTCTGGCCAAGGCATCATTCAACTTCACAGATGCCTAATATGACTTCCAAATGCAAAAGAAATATTCAGTGAGATAGTAATTATTTCAAACTGTATACATTAGTTTCAAAAATGAAAAAGTTGTTCCATTTTCTGGCTTTATGTGTATCTCCATGCGGCATGATACGTTTTGTGTAGCTCGCTTTCCTCCCACTGTAATGTATCAGTCAGCACAGATCTTGCTTTCTCCCCAGATTGAGAAAAGCAGCGTATCATTAGAGGGCCCTAAAGGGACTTTTTATTTATCTCTTGTATCCAGTCAAGCTTCTGTTTTCCAGGTGTTCACTTTTTTGTAAGAGACTCACAGGAAAACTAAAAAAAAAAGAAGTAAGTATGTATGTAGACTGTGTAGTTATGACAGATATGGTGGTCAGCAAATAATTCATATAAAAATTCTTTACATCAGCTGATTCTCAATAAATGTCATCTCTTTGCAAGCTCATTAGCATGTGTTTATACAGTAGCAAGTTATGAGAAACAAAGCCACAATGTGGAGATTTATGTGCGTGTAAATGAAATGCATTGTGTTGTAGTAGTTAGTTCTGCTTCCCCAATGCCCAGGGTTTGAATCCTGGTGGTCCAGGCACCACCCTTGTGACCTCTGTGCCTGAGTGGGGCTTTCTTTTAATATTTCCTGTTCCCGTACCTCAAACCAAAGATCTATGTGCCCTATATGACTCCAATATTGTGAAGCAATTGTAATTAAAACCATAGTCATTTAAAACTTGCTGTAGCTGGTATATTAATTGTATAATATTTAATTGCTCCAAGATGAAAAAATAGCAGCACGCTCTTGAAATTTCATCCACAACAGAAGAGCTAAAAATATGAATCTGGTGGCTCTGACTTATTTATTCAGTTCTGGGTCGTGGGTACTTGGAGAAGCATTGGGTGCTGAACCAGTGCTGGGCAGGACACCAGTCCATTGCAGGGAACACTTACACTACCCCTGTATACTCAGTCATATTGGGCCATTTTAGAGTCTCTGTTAACTTAAAATTGGCATCTTTCAGATGTGGGTGAATATTCAAAGTCCTCATAGGAAAACCTACACTGATGTGGGGAGAAATCCCCAGTATCTCAGCTAGTCATTTGACAACAGGACTTTAGAGCAAGAGTACTCCTCCCCCATCTGTTTCATAACTTGCTGAACCAAAAATAAAATTCCAGACTGATGTCAGCCTCCATTTTGTTTTTTCAGTATTGATAGCGAGTCTCAATCTTCTGCCCTGTTTCTGATGCTGTTCATGATCACAGACTTTAACTATAGGAAGTTGCACATATTTTCTTATGTATATCATATCTGAGCACTAGAAGGTTCTCAGAGCAAATAAGCTTTTATACAGTGTGTGATTAACTTTTCAGAAAGGAAGGAACCATACGTGTACAGTATTTGCTGTCTGTAAAATGGAATGACACTAGTCCTTCTTAAAACTGATTTCTTAGATAGATGGATAGATAGATATGAAAGGCACTATATGATTGATTGATAGATAGAACTGTAAGGCACTATATAATAGATATGTGAGGCACTATATAATAGATAGATATATAGATAGATATGAAAGGCACTATATGATTGATTGATAGATAGAACTGTAAGGCACTATATAATAGATATGTGAGGCACTATATAATAGATAGATATATAGATAGATATGAAAGGCACTATATAATAGATAGATAGATATGAAAGGCACTATATGATAGATAGATAGATATGAAAGGCACTATATAATAGATAGATAGATAGATAGATATGAAAGGCACTATATAATAGATAGATAGATATGAAAGGCACTATATAATAGATAGATAGATAGATATGAAAGGCACTATATAATAGATAGAACTGTAAGGCACTGTATAATAGATAGATATGTGAGGCACTATATAATAGATAGATAGATAGATATGAAAGGTACTATATAATAGATAGAACTGTAAGGCACTGTATAATAGATAGATAGATATGTGAGGCACTATATAATAGATAGCTATATAGATAGATATGAAAGGCACTATATAATAGATAGATAGATAGATAGATATGAAAGGCACTATATAATAGATAGATAGATAGATATGAAAGGCACTATATAATAGATAGAACTGTAAGGCACTGTATAATAGATAGATAGATATGAAAGGCACTATATAATAGATAGAACTGTAAGGCACTGTATAATAGATAGATAGATAGATATGTGAGGCATTATATAATAGATAGATATATAGATAGATATGAAAGGCACTATATAATAGATAGATATGAAAGGCACTATATAATAGATAGATAGATATGAAAGGCACTATATAATAGATAGATAGATAGATAGATAGATCGATATGAAAGACACTATATGATAGATAGATAGCAGTTTATTTGTCCCCAGGGAGAAATTAGGCTTTTTACAGAAGCTCAATAAATAAATAAACAGTTACTATATTATGACAAACACAAAACCCCCTCTCAAATGCACAGCAAAATGACAGAAAACGTCTGACTTGGCTAAAGATAAAAGAGCAGTCCCAGTGAGGACTTATAAAGATGTTTTGCATTTGGTGTAAAGGAGCCCCCTCAGTGTTTCTTCACACACTTCTGCTGAATTGTTCAATGGCTGACAGTGCCCAGTATTATAACGTGTGTCAGAGAGAGGATGAGCAGCATTGTTTAAGGCGCAGTATCTTGGTAAGTGTTTGCTGTCAGATGCGTTTTGAGATGTTTCATCAGCTTGTACTGGAAAGCTTTTTCATCTTGCAGAATATTATTTTTTTCATCTGTATTCTCTAGATTTTGTGGTCTTAAAATTGTAAATATCTCCACCCTTCCACCCTTTCTGATGACCAGAAAGATATCGCTCAGTTCATACGTTGAGTTGTCTCTTTTGTGTACTGCTCATAGGATCTGCCACTGCAGCAATGAAAGAAAAGCATGAACCTGAACCAAGGCACATGCTTGCCTACATGCACTGGAATAATTAACCAGTGGCAATGAGTCTGACTGTACTTATTTCAAGTTTGGGATGAAAAGACCTGTGAGTGCACTGAAAGAATGTAGCGGACTCCATATAAAATTCATTCAAGTCCAAATTATAAACCGGAGGCTAGATGCTGCTTTAGCTTTTTTTCACATCAAAGCAGTGATCAGTTGTTTTAATACTGACTAACAGAAGATTAGTTATCTTATTGGCTGTTATTGAAAATCTCTTGGGTGGCACGATCATTCTAAGCATGGCATTAACATCGTAATGCCCCATCGTTTCAGTCTCTGCTAGAGTTCCTTCCGTCTCTCATTTTCAAGTTTTGTCCATTTCTTCTCTTCAGGTTCCTTCATGCGCTCATTTCATGTACTTACTGTATGTTCAATACGTGCGGTTAGGCTGATTGGCAACATAAACCTGATGTGCCCAAGTGTGTGCTGCACATGAGTGAACACTGTTATGGGACCCAAGCCAGAACTGATTGTTGCCCTGCTCCAATTGCCTCTGCGTTAGGCTTTAGCTCCCTATGACCATTTACTGTAACTGGCAGGTTTACAAACCGGATGGCTGGAAAAGGCGCACAAAGAGAACTGCAGTAAGTGAAGGAGAACTGCAGATAACATTTACTTCTTACTTTTTTATACCTCCTCAGGAAGCGCAGAAGAATAAATGAAAGTAGCACATGGCTGAAAACGGTTTATTCCTTTGTTTCGCTTAGTTTTAATGTGACTTGTGGAAGAAAATAAGAGCTTGACAGGAAATGATTAAGTTTTCTTCAATACAATTCGAAAAATTAAAATGAACTATGTTAGAAAGCAGCCACTGACCAGGGGTTCACTTTAGTATTGCATTTGATGTTTGAAGTGTAGGAAAAAGGAAAAAATCCTCGAGGTTTATGGCACCTTGGCGTGTGGGTTTGAAATGGTGTGGTCAGTGATCTGTCTGTGGTGTATCTGAGTGGTTTCTAGTGTGTATTTTTGACCACTTTTTTATGGTCAGTGATCAACAGCTATCCATGCCCAGGCCAGTTGAGCCCCCAGCTTCAAATATATATATAGATTTTTACATTCACCTTGATGCATTTCAGAATGACACAAACTGAAAGTTTTTTTCCTTTCACTGGTGGTGGGGTGGGGAGCGATCGCTCAGGTTTGTTAATACTTGAACAGTTCAAATATGCTGATGTTTTCTTTTACACACCATGTTTCCTAAATTGCCTTTGACTGTGTGCATTGGTAATGAAACTTTATGTCCTTGTAAGAAGGACAGCCAGTCCATTCTAGTTAAGTCCGGGACAATTTTTGCCTGCTGGCTTTTGCAAGAGGCTTTTTTTATACCCTGCCCTGTCTTATGAATAAATGCAGCCAGTAAAGCAAATTTTTTTCCATATTTGTGTAAATTGCTTTAAAAGCATTTTATCATGTCATAAAAAAAGAGCAATTGATCTGCTGAGCCGAACCCATTGGACAGCTGTGTGTTTTGTTAATGGCCACTTTGCTCCGGGCGGCTTATTAAAAAATTTATACATAAATGCTAAAATTGCATACATTATTTAAATCTAAAGTAAGCAGTCTTTTTTAGGGGGGTGAGGGTCAATGAGGGTGTGTGATATCACAATACTTAGAAGTACACAAATGCAAACAGAAAAATAGATATTTTTTTTTTTTTGATGACTTGGTTTCAGGAACCATGGAATGTCACCCATATCCTGGCTGATTGTACTTTTGAGTTTTATGATGTTTTTTCATTGATTTGTTTCCCTGGCGCAGCTGCCGACCTCTATTGAGGGACGAACGTAATCAGCGCTGACGCAAATTAGATGGTTATTCGTTTCGAAAATTGACAGAAAAACAATAAAAAAGATGAAATGCTCCCAAATCAATAGATATAATGAAATTCAAATAATCCGAGAGATGAGGTCTCCATGGCAACTGATAATGTGGAAAAGAAAACAATTTAATAAAGGACAGACACGCTTTGAAAACAGATGGGGGGGGTTAGGAGTGCAATGCTGGTGACGCCCCCCCCGCCCCCCGGCCCGGGGCGCGTCGAACTGGTTGGTTGGTTGTTGCGGCTGTGAAGGATCCGTGTCTGTCCCAAGGACGCCAGAATAATTAGAAAAGCTTTCAGGCCAGAAAGTGCAGATTCAGGTTTTAATACACAAAATTATTTCAAGAGCAGTGAATCGGAAAACCATTTGTTGGTGACCTTCCTGAGGGCCCCCCGGTGCAGGGCATGGCGGAGGCGCGATGGCTCCACAGACTGAGTTATGGCATATTTGTGTTTTTATAGCGGCTCAGGGAGCACAGATAGCTGTGGGGGTCGAGTTTTGTGTGGCTTAGGGGTCCCAGTGGCTGACAGCTGGATGAAAGTGGGGGGGGGGGGGGGGATTTGGGGGGTTGAAGGTTAGCTTGTATTTACAGATCAGCTATTTGAAGAGCATTAGAGGAGGATAGAGAAGTTCGAGCTCGTTGACAGCTGCATTAAAGAGGCTCTGTCCCCTCTGTATTTCTTTCACCTTGCTTTGTATAGTTTCAAGTGGTTTAGTGAGGAGAACATACTTTTTTTTTTACATGTTTAGAGAAGTGTATTAGAGCTTTTAAGCATAAGAAGATATGTGTTGCTTTGTAATCCTGCAGGGAATGAAGTTTTTTGAGGACATGTTTAGGATTTGTCATTTTAGCCTTTCTTGATTGTTGCATCACCGTGCATTTAGGAGCTCCTTCAGTTAGGCAACTGAAGATATAGTATGGCATTAGCCTTGGTTTATATGTTTAATTTGGGGTACGGGCAGCACTTGTCCAATTGAAAAGCTGCGGATCATGGAGATATGCAGAAAACACTTCTCTCACATTGAAGTTACATTTTTAGGTATTGAGGAAAAAAGCACAGTAGCATGGGTTACCTCATAAAAATATAACAGTAAGCGTGCCTCTTAGATACTGATCTGTAAAAATGATTCAAGATAATAGATAGATAGGCAGACAGATAGATAGATAGATAGACAGATAGATATGAAAAGCACTATATAATAGATAGATAGATAGGAAAGGCACTATATAATAGATAGATAGATAGATAGATAGATAGATAGATAGATAGATAGGAAAGGCACTATATAATAGAATCTATTAGATAGATATGGAAGGCACTATATAATAGATAGATAGATAGGAAAGGCACTATATAATA
>JANRMT010062815.1:40978520-40999615 GCA_026402145.1 Polypterus bichir lapradei
AAGGCACTATATAATAGATAGATAGATAGGAAAGGCACTATATAATAGAATCTATTAGATAGATAGATATATAGATAGATATGAAAGGCATTATATAATAGATAGATAGATAGATGTGAAAGGCACTATATAATAGATAGATAGATAGATAGATAGATAAGGCACTATATAATAGATAGATAGATAGATAGATAGATAGATAGATGTGAAAGGCACTATATAATAGAATCTATTAGATAGATAGATAGATAGATAGATAGATAGATAGATAGATGTGAAAGGCACTATATAATAGATAGATAGATAGATAGATAGATAGATAGGAAAGGCACTATATAATAGATAGATAGATAGGAAAGGCACTATATAATAGAATCTATTAGATAGATATGGAAGGCACTATATAATAGAATCTATTAGATAGATAGATATATAGATAGATATGAAAGGCATTATATAATAGATAGATAGATAGATGTGAAAGGCACTATATAATAGATAGATAGATAGATAGATATGAAAGGCACTATATAATAGATAGATAGACAGACAGATAGATAGATAGATAGATAGATGTGAAAGGCACTATATAATAGAATCTATTAGATAGATAGATAGATAGATGTGAAAGGCACTATATAATAGATAGATAGATAGACAGATAGATAGATAGATATGAAAGGCCCTATATGATAGATAGATAGATAGATAGATATGAAAGGCATTATATAATAGATAGATAGATAGATGTCAAAGGCATTATAAAATAGAATCTATCAGATAGATAGATAGATACAGTATATAGATAGATATGAAAGGCATTATATAATAGATAGATAGATAGATGTAAAAGGCATTATAAAATAGAATCTATCAGATAGATAGATAGATAGATAGATACTTTATTAATCCTAAGGGGATATTCACATACTCCAGCAGCAGCATACTATTATGTGAGTATGTGGCTCAGGAGACAAAATATGTATCATGATTTGATTCTTAATAATCATTACGTAGCTTAACATTTTGAAATCTGCTTAATCCAAATTAGGAGGGCAGGAGCCTATTCCATGCCACTTGGCGCTGGGCAGGAAAAAGCAGGGCACCAGCCCTTTGCAGACCCTCTCACATTTAGAACTGTCAATTAATCTAAGCTGAACCTCTATTAAAGATGTCTGGGGGAAAACCAGAGTACCCATCACATGAGGGAGGCATGCAGATGCCACACAGGCAACAACTGAGCATGAGATTCAAGTCCAGCACCCTGAATCTGCAAAGCAGCAGCACTAACCACTGCCCCGCTGTGTCATTCTCTATAATCAGACCATGATAAATAAAACAGATACATTAGGGATTTTCAAAATGATTCCATTACGCTGCTGTTTTTATTTAGCTGTACATTTTTCATTTTGATTTTCAATATGAGTACTGCATGATTCAGCCTTATTTAGTTTGTTCTGTTAGTTCTCAGCCCTTTGTGTCCTTTAAAGACTGCTTCTCAGCTCCCAATTTATATACTGCACAGGTATTTATCTTTTAAGATCTTTGTTCTCTAGATCCTATAAGTTGTTAAAACTACTGTATACTGTGGCAAACCCAATTCTTTGGTTGTCTGATAATTGATGAACTCATAAACGCCAGGGTTGAACGGTGCATATTATTACTAAGTCTGATTATATAGAAAATGTCCCTTAGGAGTTGGCTTAATATATGACCCAAGACAGCATTTATTTAAGACAGGAAGCAGCCTTGAAAGCATTGCAATTTTTAAAGTTGAGAGTTACTAATCATAGCCATTTAAAAATTGAATTTGAATGTTTATTTTTGTGATTTTGGGGAGCACCGTCACATCTCCTTCCCTGCTTGTTAGACAGTGTCATCTGCGGCCACTTACCCATTTAACCAAGAAGATTAATTTAGATTATGAAAGGAAATGTATACCACCAATCTTCTGATTTCAAGCTGCGCATACAGGAAGTTGCTGCTTCACCATATTCAATCTCAGTCATTTTTACTGGGATTCAAAAACTATGTCATTTGCCGAAAAGAGTAGCTATTTACTGCAGATCCATATTTAGAGCCTTACAGGTAAAATGTTTAAATAACTTCTACTAAGTAAATCCGTAGTTTTGCATCATTGCAATATTATACTTACTGTCACAAATAAAAAAAAAAGTAGTATCATTACACACTACAGTCCAATAGCCGTGTGTGGGGACACTGTGACAACTTCTCTCACCTCAGCTTGACTGTGGAAACTGAAGAGACGAGAAATGCGTGGCCCCTTTCCGAGCTGTCTTGTACAGCCGCTCTGTTGAAAGCAGAAGGAGGGAGAGGACCCCTGCTGGCAGAGTGGGCAAACATGTAAGAGCCCTGACATCTGCACTGAGAAAGAGAGCAGAGAGCAGACTGGAGAAGAACAGCGGCACACAAGAAGGGAAATGCCTTGTCTAGTAGCAAGGATTCCTACAGGAATGCATGAAGCGGTGATGCACAGGGACCTGCGCTGCCTTGCAGACGGTGAACTGGGGTGCAGTCTGGGAGTGGAGACGGGTGAGATGGTGGGAGGGTGAGAGGTGAGGGTGAGAGGGGGCTTCAGCTTAATGTGAAGTGACATGACCAGCTCCCAAGGTGCATGCATTTTAAAAAGTGAACTTTGGTGTCTTGTTGTGCTCTTACATTGAATCAAATATGATCCTTCTTTTCCGAAGTGTTATGTTGGCCTGAGAAGGCATTTTATTTAATTGTCCCTGTGCTTCCAGTGCTGTTGCATTGTGACATTTTACAGCGTGAAGTTTGTTTCATTTTTCAACTGTTTTAATTTCCTTTTACTGTAAAAGTAGGCTTGCGTGTGTGTGTGTGTGTGAGTGTGTGTGTGAGTATCGTCCTAATTTTTGTAAAAAGGTGTATCTGCTTAGCATGCTGAAGTGGCTGTAAGATGTATATCTTAATATTAAGTTATTTTGTGTGGTAAAATTACTTTTCCTTTTTCCTGTGAAAGCCAATCATTTTTTTTCTTGCACTATTTTTAATTGTTGAATTTTGATTCTTTGTAAAGCGTTTTTTCCTGTAGCACAAGTAAGTGATATATATTCCAAGCATCCTACATGTTGAATTTATAAAGTGATCGTTTAGTTTCTAATGAAATCGGAGCCAGATTTTCACTGCTCTCTCTATATTCCCAAATATCAGATGATTCTTTTAATCTAAAGTAAGAAGGCCTCAGTGAATTGATTGTCTTAAAAGAGGGATCACACTTTGCTAATTATTTCAGTTTAGTTTTTATGCTTATTATTATTATTATTATCTTTAAGAATATTCAGGTGAGGTGCACCTAAAAGATGATGCACACTTAATTAAGAGTTGGGTGTAGTCTGGATATCGCTGCAAATTCACTTGAGAAAGTTCAGGTCAGTTTTTAGCTTTAGTTTACAATATTTTGTGTTAACATTAGTTGGTAAGTTGTAATTAAACGTATTTTAAGTATGTTTTATTGCCGGGATTCCTTGTCAATGTGCTATGTTTTCAATGAATGTCGTTCGTCCTTTGCCTTAATACTGCATATTCATTTCGACTTCTGTTCTGTTAGTAAGGAAGTTTGATCTCAAGGGGGATTTTCCCTTTTATTTACCAAGAACTTGAAATAAATTGTGGGATTTGCAAATATGAAAAACATAATCTTTTATATTGTGAGCAGTGACTGGTGTAAAAGAGAAGTCTCATTATTTTTGTTACTCAGTTATTTCACCAGCGACACACAGAGCTCCAGACGCGAGTGTTCAAATTCCCATCTTGCTTGTTTTTTTTTCGCCCACATCCCAAAGGTGTTAAGGTTGGTGGGCTTGGTGTGAGTGGGTGTACCCCGTGACGGACCGGTGCCCACGCAAGTTGGTGATAGGAGATATGACCTTGGATTTGGGTTTTAGGAAGTGGACGAATGAATGACCGGGGAGGCAGTGAACTGCTATTTACTGTCACTAACCCAACTGCACAGACACATTGAGTTGACATATCATTTTTACTTATTTTGGCAATTTTATGTTTGCAGTAATTAAATGCAATGTAAAACAAATTTTCAACACAGCTTCTTTTCTTCAGTTGAGTTCATTAATTTCAAAAAGTGGATTTTGACATTTTGATCGTGCTCTTTGCAGCCTCTTTTAATTAAATAATAATGAAGTGCAGGTACTCTTAGGTGCAAGTCATGCACATTTCTTGTGGATATAATGGGTCTTTATGGAGGGGCTGTAGCTCAGTGGCTTTTCAAAGGTAAAATAAAATTCTCTAATTAAGGGTTTATATAGGTTTTTGTTAAACTGTGTAAGCGTTTTGCCTCCTATGTGAAACAAAGCTGTTCCCCTCTTGCAGTGCACCATTTTCTAATTGCTGCATCCGGCTAGTGTGACATGAAAGTGGAAACAGACATTTGAGGAATACGATTCCTTACCATATTTGTTTCATTCCATTCAATAGAATTTGCTTTGGCAAAGTTTAAATTGGGGTCAGCCATAGTACTGTAATTTTCCATAGACAAACTCAGTAGTTTTTCCCAGAATATTTTATTGCAATCCCTCTATTCAGTTTCAGACTTTATTACTTTATTGCTTTTTGCTTAATCTGTACTTTGCTGGCTTGTGAAATAAAACAAAACCAACACACACACACACACACACACACACAAATGTGCTTCAAAGGCAGATAGTTGTGCTTTGATTGAGTCCACTTTATCTTGAGCTATATTTAAACTATTTTTCTTTATTCTGGGCATTCTGGCTTTCAGCTCAGTTCACCCAAGTGCGGCTAATTGTCTAACTTGGCTGCTTGTAGTTAAATTACATCAATGAGTCTGTCAATTGGAAAGTTTCCTCCTCTGTTTTCTGATGTTAAAACATGGCCTTTGATTGTGCTAGCAAGCTCATGCTTGCAAGTCTCCTATTGTAGCGAAATGCATGACGTACGGCACTGCTTATTTCCTGCTGACTCCATCCAGCAGTCCTTCTTCTGGCATCGCTCCGCCGTGGGGCTACAGTAGTAGAAACGGCCCTCTGTGATGGTGAACAGTTTGTTTTGCACTCCTGTGGTTTGTTTTAACTGCAGAGAGACAAGGCTCAGTCTCAAAGGTAACAGCAGCATTATGCTGATGTCACTTCAGTGTGGTTATTCTGCAGTTTGTTCTTTTCTGTATTTGTCCATTTTTTGTTTTCCGCTCTGCCCCACTGCAAAACTGATGCAGTGAATTTTACACTTTAATTGCCAAGTATTTAAATGCTAGAATCAAAATAATACAAAATGATTTTCTTTGATCTAAACTGTCATGATAGAAAAGGTATCATTTACCAATTGTTTTTTCATTCAAACATTAAATTTGTCAGGGTGTTTGTTTTCATTTGTAACTGAAAGTGCCCACCGTGAAACAAAAGCATAAGGGAAAGGCACAACATGTAAGGAAACCCACACCTCTACATGCCAGTCCAGGCAAAGCGGTACCATTACTTATGCTTTTTGATATGTTGGGTGTCTTGTTAATAGATTACCAAGGGATGCATAACACGAAAAGCACCTTAGAAAATAAAGCAGTTGAAAAATGCCACTTGGAATCAGACATCCAAAGCTGCCAGTGGATGTGCCCAGTCGAGGTGATGAAGGTGCCTCTTAAGAAATTTCCCAGGTGCACCCCAAACAGCAAGAAGGTGAAGGCAGATTTGGAGGAGGTCAATGATTTTCTCCTAAGCCTACACAATACAGCTAGAATGCAAAGCCAGGGCCTAGAGGTGAGAATTCAATATGGACATTTGAACAAAAAGACTGTCAAGTGACTGCTGGCAGAACTCTGAAGGATGCCGCTCATCTTACGAGATCGGCCAAACATAATTAGAAAGGGGCTGGGAGCTGTGGAAAATACTCATTGAGACAAGCAAGAAGACCAAGAAAGAGAGTACGAAAGAGTTCATTATGCTATCTAGGACTGGTAATATGGAGACTTTACCCCTCTGACTGACAACTTGTACCGTCAGGCTTTTCTGTTTGTGTTGTGTCTTGATAATTCCAATACCGCAGATCTCTTGGAGGCTCTCCCTGTTACAGTTAATAGTGAGTGTCTGTAGTATACAGTATATGCTCCGAGAACAAGGTGCAGCTCCTTTAAGTTGACAGATGATTCTTTTTATGTGCCAAGTTTTAAAACCAAGAAAGATGTTTTGAAAGTCCTCTTGGGAAATGAGTTTATTTCCTACTTGGGATTTAACAGTTATTTTGATCTCGTAGAGAATGTGCTGTAGAGAAAGTGACAGAATTTCCCTGTGTTAAAATTGTCATAATTCATTTTCTAATTAAGAAAAGGGAATTTTATTGTTTTATATTTCAAGTAATGATTCTTCTTTTTATTGCATTCGTCTTATATCCTAAATTTTAGGCAAACTTGAGCTTCTTAATGCAATATGCAATCTAAAAGTTGGAAGGAAGTGTCCTCTCCGTCATGGAGCAGCACAACAGCACGGTCACATATGACTGGTAAACTTCATAGAGGATGAGTTTAAGTTTATATGTTGCTGCAGGCATCTTACAAAGACGGATCTGTACTTGAGTCATCAGCCAAACTGGTAGCCTACATCATCATTTTAGCAAAAACAGCCTTATAAACCATGAAGAACCTGAAAGAAACTAACCAGCCTAAAATAATCACAATATGCAATTAAATCAAAGCGTATGACTCCTGCTCGCTGCGTCCACGCCAGCATTTACGGAGAATATCGCAACCCGCTC
The DNA here is from genome assembly GCA_026402145.1 of Polypterus bichir lapradei. Classification (NCBI taxonomy): domain Eukaryota; kingdom Metazoa; phylum Chordata; class Cladistia; order Polypteriformes; family Polypteridae; genus Polypterus; species Polypterus bichir. Next base: position 40,985,283 of record JANRMT010062815.1, read on the forward strand.
AATGCAACTATAAAGAACTTAGGAAGCCAGGTGTGAACACGAAGAGTGTCATCATTCAGTTCACATTTAGTAGTGCGCAAAATACAGGGTGATATTTGACAGGTTGTGACACAAGGATTAGGGTGAGGTGCTTATACTTTGAATTAAATCAGTCTTTACTGATGTTTTCAAGACGCAGATTTATTGCGCTTATTGGTTGACATTAGCTTGCCAGATTTTTGTCTCCCACGCTGTAGGAAATTAAGTTTACCCCATGAAGAGGGGTTCAGTATCTGTAGTTTGAGGGTAACTGGCCTTAAAAACAATACTGAAATCGTATCAGACACAATCAACTAGTCACAATTTCCTGGGGAGAAAGAAGTAAGTGTTGTCCCTTCATTTTTTAACAGCTTGCAGGAATCCTTTTCAAAGAACTGCTGACTTTGTGAGGTTTTGTTGTTCATGTATGGAAAACCAGTCCTTCCTTTTACTACCTTTCAGTAGCATCTAGATTTCACCTATTATTAGAACATCCCATAATTCCACGATTCCCCATTTATTTGAGCTATTCTGTTGGTGAATTTTCTTGAATATGTTGTATCAGTGTCTTTTTGGAAGACCTGTTTTATAGTCGGTTATGAGGACCTTTGGTTTAAAGCAAGCTTGTGGTTTGTGATATGAAACTTGTAAGCCATGTCTGTCCATCGATCTGTCCATCTGTCACTCCTCCTCCTGTGTGTATGCCAGTGGGAGAGCAACCTAATTCAGGAAAGGCTGACCCAGGAGTACGTTGGGTAGAGGAATTGGCCCCCAGACACAGTGGTTTGGCGTCGATGGTAATGTCTTGCCACTCTCTTCTTCTCCTGTTGTTGATGGGTGTGTTGTTGCTCGAAGTGACAAACTCCTTCGGTTGCAATCTGTCTTCGAAGAGTGCGAACCACACCAAGTGTCTCAAGCTCCTTATTGGGAGTGGAGCAGGCCCCGAGAGATCACTTCAAGTAATCCTTCCAGCATGTCTGCAGGCCACCCTAAGCTCAGGATCCTTAGATGAGTTTGGCATACAGGACCATCCAGGGAAGCCAAGACTCATCCTTGTGGTTGACGTGCCAGGTCCAGCAGAAGACACAGATGAGCAGCATGGCCTCAGTGCTGGTTGATGAGCAGAGTTCCAGAATTTTAGTGTATGGATACCCATCCTCCCATGTTATGCTCAGCATCTTCTTGAGGCAGTGGATGTGGAACATTACTAGCATGCGGATTTGCTTGTGGTAGGGAGTCCAAGGCTTACAGCCATACAGGAGCGTTGAGAGAATTTGTAAGGCAGCACAGTCACCCCAACTTTCACACATCTGTTCAAAGTATATCGACATTTTTTTATACTGATGGTATATGAACTCCCATCTTCACCAGTGTCTTTTTATTGTACACCTTAACTTTGAATGCGGCAAGAGATGCCTTTAGATACTTTGGTGTCAACCTTTATGTTGAGATGGAATTTTGGAAGAATCTTTTGGTCAGCTCATGGATGGCTCCTTTATGTAGATTGCCAGTGATCAAGGCTTGTGTGTAGTCTGTTATACCCTGGAGTGACTCACTTTAAATTCTTTTTAAAACTGGTTAGTAACCCACTCTCTTCTAGACACACGAGCATCAACACTGTTCATTCTGTGGCTCTCTAGAAACTCTATTGCTTTTGACGTGGAGTAATAACCCCCAATTGTGTGGTTAAGACGAAACCAGACCAAGTTACTTGTCTTTATGTAAAGATGGAGCCTTGAAGCAGGGCCGCCGATGTGGACTGTAATTAGTATAACAGATGATTAAGCTTGAAGTGTAGTTACATCTTCCTCCCTGGGAAATTGTATTTATGTTGATTTTTTGAGATCAAGCACAGCTTACAGAAAGCTTGTAGGTAACTTTCTTTGTCTTTGTAAAGAAAGTTGATAAAAAGAGCAACATTGCGGCATTGTCTGAGTGTCTTACAATGTCAGGAGACTGATTAGCAGTGATTGCGTTGTATTCTGAACATGACGAGAAAGTAAGCTTAAAAGGAAAAATGAGGCTTTAAAATATTAAAATTACTGTTGGCATTTGCAGATGCATTTAGGATCTTCTTGTTTTTGATCTTTTTGTCAAGTCACTCCTAATTTCGGATGTGGATATTATTTGAAGCCCCTTCAGGTTAAGACACTCTTTGAAAATGTGCCTCTACAGAAACAGATTAGAAATGTCTTTCTTTCATTTTTTGGGGGTAATTTACATGTGCCTTAAGAGGAGGGAAACAACAAAGTCAAAAGAAAGAGCAAAAAATGAAATATAATTTGCAGTTTTACAGAAAATTTTGTGAATTTAAATGGCTCAATATTAATCTGTCTCTTCAAATGAGGATTTTAAAACAGTAAATATATTATTTCTTTAGTGATGAGCAGTAACAGAAACCTATTTTAAGCATACACTTCCTTTAAATAATTTGTTTACTCTTTTTGCAGTTTAGTTTATCTGAAATAAAGTGGATTAAAGATCAACTATTAAAAAGTAATAATTAAGTATTAGAAACAATTACCGTTCATACAGAGAGAAAAGAGCTTTAATTCTGTTAAGAAAGATGTTTTCACAGCCTGCACTGAACACATTATTACTTTGCCTAGGCTTTTATCATTTCATTTTAACAAGATCACTAAGATGAAATTTCTCTCTAATACAACTTTGCGATTTTCTGCCAGCTGAAGTATGTCATAATCGAGTTAGCAGGAGGCATTGCAGGCCACAGGGCTGACTTCATCCTTTCACAGTGAAACTGCTGAATTCCATAGTTTATATTAGTCCGCTCTTATAATTCTGTGCAGCTTTTTTGGTATTTTCCAAAAAATTTCATTAGGAAGACATACTAATTAAATCCCGAACCACAATGCATTTTTTTTTAGTGCTGAAACTGCCAAGGGTACACCAAGTGGTATCTAAATCCTTTTCTTCCCACTAATGGCCCATCAGCTTGGCATCCTAAAAAAGCAGCCCTACTGCCCTATCCCCAAAAGCATTAGACTGCCGATAATTATCAAAAGCGTGATTATAGTTCCAATTGTAATATCAGTATACCTTTGCAATCAAAAGAAACGTTTTGGGAGATGTGCTAACGCTTGGCGTAAACCATTTTAAGTTGATAAAAAGAGAAATGTTACAATGTCAGGGGACTGATTAGCAGTGATTGTGTTGTATTCTGAACATGACATGAAAGTAAGATTAAAAGGAAAAATGAGGCGTAGTCAAATGCGGTCTTACATATTTCATCCGGCTGGCCACATTAGGAACTTTTTTGTTTCCGGTGAAAAGATTTTCAAAATTATAACCACACTCATATTTTTCCATGGTTTATTTGAACAAAAACATCTGTAAAGGGCAACCGGCAAGTTAGCTGATTACAAAAGATCAGCAGTCAACACAAATTCTTTGTGACTTCTTTGAGAAGCTCGCAGGCACAAAACAATGGCACTTTCCACAGTTGTCCTTCATCTTCTTACAATTGCATTTTCCAGCCTGGTACTGTTCAGGAACAGAGGCCGTAACGTGAGCGCATTTCTTGTTTAACGCTGTTGCTGCTGTGGCCCTCACGTGGTTATTGCGAAACTCTCATGCCAAGACCATAATAAACTCCCTTCTGTCTTCTTTCTTGCCTGTGGATTTTTGAATACAAAATACGGGCGTTGATCGCAGCCAAGTCTAGCAGGTGATAAAACACATTGACAGGCCACTTGCAGCTCATTCCTTTCAAGTGGTAAAATATAGAAATGTGAGTTTCTGTTTTATTTTTCTTCCAAGAAGCGCAATTGAGATAAAAATAAGGAGTAGTGGGCTGCATACCTTGGTGTAATTGTAGTTGTTTCTGGTTTCTTTTTTCTGTCTGTTCCGATACTGGCAGTGGGATGCTTGGTACCTAGAAGGCACACACTCCTTCTTGCCTTGTACGTATAGATAGCAGTGAGTGTAGTTTTCCCAGTCGTCATTACTGCCAAAGTTCTCTTTGTGTGTTGTCGCTGGTGGACGTTGGCACCTGTCGTCTCATTTTGTTCACATTACCCAGAAGGCTACATTTTTTTCACTCAACATGTTTGCAAGTAAAAACGATGTAAATAAAATTGTCTGCAGTGATATTTCTCCCTTTGAAGTGAAAGATTCATCTAGTTGCATCACCACAGTCTTTCACATTTGTTCTCTTGATGGTTGTGCGGAATCGCTCCCCAAATGTGGAGAAGTGTTTAGCATGTACCTGCTAGTCACATCAGCAGCTTTCCAGAATTTGATGCAAAACATGTTGGGTTTGATTGCCATGTACTCGATGGAAGGGCATCTTCATCTTGTCGGGAATAAGTGTTCATCCACTGATGTGTTCTTCCCAGGTTTATAAAACACAATGAAAGCAATTCTGTGCAAAAGCACGCCATGTGTCTGCAACAGCAGCAAATCTGTCATTCCGCCGATGCCAATGTCTTGTTTCTTTGTTGTCAAAACACAGAAACATCATCATTTACCGGTGCCGGCTCTGTGCCATGGTTTCTTTGGAAAAGGCAAACCTGAACTTCTCTAGCCAGTAGCTCTCCATATTCAGTCTCTTCCCACCATATACTCCATGCACAGAGCAAGTAACACTGAAAGCCGTCAGTTCATCTACAGTCAAGTCCCACATTGCATCAGTCCTTTGGGCTTCAGCCATAGTGTAGTCTCAGATGTTTTGTTCAAACAGAGAAGACTTTCAAAGTTATGCTTTTATATAAATATTCAGACATGGTGTGTCAGGGTAAACGTTGTGAGTACGCCATCTTCTAGCACTGTACTTGGTGCCCAAGCTTGATCCTTCCACTCTGTGCCATCATGCGCCATCTCTTGTTTTTTTTTCTGTGAAACTCAGTGCTGGCTTGCCTGTGTTGGCTCAAGACTTTTGGTGAAGAGGAGCCGAGGATGTTTCTGAGTGGGATGTCCGCTCACACCCAGGCTCTTTCTGATTCAGTCCTTCCCTAATTCAAAGACACTGTCAGAGCCCCCACCAGACTCTGCAAGTCCATGCTCTCTCCAAAGATTCCTTGGTGTTCATTTTGATTGGACAGCTAAAACCACTCGCCAATGCGTGTTTGAATTTGAGGTTGTGTGAAGCACGCTGCATTGCAGTGTCAGGTGAGTTTATAAGTTGTGGAGATCAGCCCGACTACAGACGGCCACAGGACTTAGAGAAGTCCCAAAAACACACACATTCATTTTCTCACACACATTAGTTTTCACAGCACCACACAATGCACAAGTCCCTAATAATGCTCACAGTCCTTCTTTTCCTTCCTTCTCTTTTCTTTCTTCTATTACTCTTCTTTGCCACCTTCCCCAGAAAGCTCTGTCCTCTACCTCCCAACTCCGGCTCCTTGAATGGAGTGAGGCGGCCCCTTTTATAGTTCACCTGGATGTTCTCCCTGATGACCTTAGCTGCAGCACTTCCTGGTGTGGCAGAAGTGCTGCAGTCCATGGCTCCGTAACCATCCAGGCGCTCTCTGGCGGTGGCCACGGGTCCCAGCAGGGTTGAGCTTCTAAGCTCCGATCCCGTGGCACCGATGCAAACCAGGGCGGCTGCCCTCTTGTGTCCCGCGGGAGGTACTGTCTCTCCCCTGGTCCTTCCATCCTCCTGCCGTGCGCCACAATGTGTTATATTAGCTAACTGGAATAGTGGGAGTGCCTGCAGTTTTCAGATTAGTCAGAATAGTCCATGATCTGATCTATGCAACTGGTTATTGTGATATTTTTGTGAGATTATTGTGTAGTCATCTGTAGGAGAGAAAGACAGCAGTAGATATATGTGTAGCAACACAGAGTAACATCGATAATGGTGGCTAGATTGGATTTTCAGTTAAATACGTTCAAGTGCATGCTGGAGAAGAGAAATAGTAATTCACACATTGGCACCATCATTCAATGGCATTGCTTGTGGCATTATTAGTGGAACTTTTGTGGAAAGAAAAAACAAAAAGACAAAATGAATCAAACTTTCTGAAAAGAATTTTACAGTTGCTACATCATCAGCATCATCAGAAAGTCAAGGACAGGACTGAGACACGCACAACGATGAAATAATTAAAGGTTTAAAAATACAACCCCAGTTGGCATTGACTATGCCACTTCTACTGTTAAAGACATTTTTCATTGGGTATACTTGAGTTGGGCAATACTGTATTTATTTGAAGAGTTGAGGGCCATATGCAGTCATCACTCTGGGCTCTCGTCTACATTTAATGACATCACCATTGCTGCTAAAACGCGTGTGTTGCTTACTAACCGTGCTTACCACTGTTATGTAATGTAAGACTTTGAGTTGCGACTTTCACGGTTATAAAGATTCAAAAGAACGTTTACTATCATTTTGTTTACATTTTTGTTCTAACGGTTCTGCTTTGTGCCTCCATTTGCTGCTTCTGTTTCACTTTCTTTATTTTAATGTGCATCTGTTAAAGATTTTTAACGTCTTGAAATGTCTGGTTCAGTAAGTACAGTGCTGCGATCGCATGTTTCACTCTCTCTCAGCTGACTTCTGGGATGAAGTTTTGCCACGACAGGAAAGATGTCCTGCCGTCAACATTAAAAGGCTTTGTTAGCCTTAAAAGGATGTGCGGCAAACAATAGCATAAAAAAGAATGGCCTCACTTCTTCCTCCTGCTCCTGTGCAGTTATATAGATTGACTGAAAAGCTGCTGTGCTAAAAATGAAGCTGTCCCGTTTGCTGCGTAGTCTTGATGAGATTCAGTTAAAGTGGAAGGTATTGCTACTCTCAGTCAAGTGAGTGAGTGTCCCATCAGGGCTCTTAAACTAAAGGCTCGAGGCACAGCCTAGTTGTACAGTGGCCGAGGACGATACAAGGGAGGCTCCAGAAGGAGTTGTGACGAAATACTTAAGATGGACTCGTCCTGGTTTGTGAGAGCGCATGATGTGTTAGCTTGCATTTCAGATCTGCTTTTAAATGATATGTTGCAGTTGTTCACGAGTGGAATCCTTTCAGATTATGTTAAGTGCTATTTTCTTCACTGCAGCCTGCTAATAACTTATATAAATATGCAACGCACCATATGGCTGGAGTCGACCAGGGATTAAGTGTGTCAAAGAGGCAACATCGTATGGAAGAATTTTCTGTTCTCTGATTAACATAATGACAATAAGTGTATCTTAAACTATGGTGTGCCATCCCTTTTTCTTGCTATTATACAGGTAGAGACTTCAGTCCTGCAGTGCAGTTGGGCTGCAAACTGGGATTATATTTTTAGATTTCAAACGTTCAGCTTCACACAGCTGTGATTAAAAGTGAAATTTCTGACACGTTGGGGCACTCACAGGAAGTAACCTTCTGCAAAGCGTTCATTATTAAATGCAAGACATGCCTGAATATTTATAAAATATTCTTAAATAATTAATACCGGCAATCTGCTATAGTAATTCATTAGATTTGCACATCAACAGAATATCCATTTTAACTTAAAAAGGAATGCTTTTATAATGTAATGTGTACACCCAGGAACAGTTCTTGAATTGCAAACATCAAGGTGGTTGAGGAAAAAAATAAGAAAATATGCAGGTGATCGAGTGGTCATTAAATTTGAGAGCCGTGTCAACGTGTGTTTAAAGATCACACATCCAGAATTAAGATGAATCTAATGTATAAACACTATATACTATACAGCAAATATATATATTGTGTTATACATCTCACACTGCTGTATATACTTATATTGTAGATCAGTGTTTTTCAACCGGGGTTCGTGCTAGCCAAGGGTTCCGCCGAAAAAGTCCTAATGATATAGGACACACTGCTGGATAATTGCACATGGTTCTGTGAGCAAGGTAACCATTCAGTCAGGGTTCCACTCCAGCGAAAAGGTTGAAAAACACTGTTGTAGATACAGTTTTTCATCACAGCCTAAATAATAATCAAACCTCTGCTGGTAGCCTTCTTGAGTGGGATATGATCAGGACCTTTGAAAGTCTCCTTTGCCACATGCTTACAATTTCTGTTATAAGAATCTGATGTGTCCTGCTCTTGACGTTCTCCATAGTTACGATGTGAGTGCAGTACAGTATATGGTGTGAATGGAACATCATGTCTGCAAAAGTGCAGTACGACTTAAGTTTACTTTTCACTGTAGTCGCCTTCAAGGGCAAATCTATTATGGTAATTTAATAATCACCCAAACATACAATCCATTTTTGTTTCTTTGTAATTAGAGTTTGGCTGCTGTGAGTACTGTACATTTAGAATTTGAAAAGCTGAACTCTTTTCTGTCTACATACGCCATAGTTTGTGAAATTCTGAGCAGTACTGAGTATTGGGAGAGGCTTTAAACATTTTAAACTTTACAGCCTCAAAGCTGAGGAGTTAGAATTCACCAATAACCTAACCACCTCTTAAGACTAACAAGTGCAAGTTGTCCACGAAATTTCCAAAGAGCTGGCCCATTTGTTCTTAGGTTATGAATCTCCTCAGAGTGCAGTAGACTCATGAACACGTTGTGGACACCAATTCTCAAAACATGTTCTAGAGGTATCAAAACACACATTTCTGTTGGCTTGTTTTTCGTGAAACAATTAGTTCCTGCACATATGAAATATTAAGAGAGTAAAAAAATAAAATACCACTAACAGTAAGGACCACTGATTAAATGAGCTGCTTAATCTGAAGAGCATTACAAGTGAGGTGCTAATCTACAGATGTAAACTAGGCAAATAATTGCTCAGAATTACATACTTTTCACATTTGTTCTGTGTTGTATGAAAGACTACTAATGTAGTCTTTCCGTCAATCTCAATTAAAAAATCATCATCTCCATATTAATTGTTATTAGCATACTTGTGTTACAGTATATAATTTCTATTCCATTTGGAGGTGTTTCAGCAATGAAAACGTTGATGTTTTTGTATCAAAGAAAAATCTCTGTGTATGCTTAGCATGAAATACTACAACAGTCTTAGCAAGCTTTAAAACTTGGAGTTTCTTTGCAGCCACTATTAACTAACTATTAGTTAAATATGGCCTGTAGTGCAGCAGTCCTGTAAAGACCTAGACTAGACATACTGTATTTGACATGAAGCTGAACACAAACGGAAGGCCTTCCTATTCTGCGCACTTTCACATTAAAGTTTGCATACGCACCACCTACAACAACACATGTAAATGTAAACGTTGAAGGCATGCAAATCTGATCCTTTACTCTGCAGTCGATGGTAATCAAAGTCACATTTTATTTAAAAAAAACGTATACTTATGTTGTTGGTTTTCTTTAAATGTGGATTTGCAAAAACTATGAATCAGTCCAAACCTTGGCTGCACCTTTATGAGGCATTTCTGAATCTGCACACTCCTTTATCTGACCAGTCCCCAGGAATATTGTGTAAATTCTGTTTTCATTTTAATGTTTCTTTTGTCCCTGCGGTGGGCTGGTGCTCTGCCTGAGGTTTGTTTCCTGCTTTGCGCCCTGTGTTGGGTGGGATTGTCTCCAGCAGACCCCTGTGACCCTGTAGTTAGGATATAGCGGGTTGGATAATGGATGGATGGATGGGTTTCTTTTGTCCAGAAGTGGTGAACATTATCTCCATGTGAAGCACATCTTACACATTAATATGGCACCAGAAGATTACAATTCCCCAACACACTGTGCTTGTAACAAAGTCCACCAGTAGCAGGACCTGAACACTCACCAGCCACTTTATTAGGTACTCCTTGCTAGTACCGCATCGGACCTCCCTTTCCTTTCAGAACTGCCGTAATTGTTCATGGCGTAGATTCAACAAGGTGCTGGAAATATTCCTCAGGGATTTTGGTCCTTATTGACGTGACTGCATCACACAGTTGCTGCAGATTTGTCGTCTGCACGTCCATAATGCGAATCTCGCAAAGGTGCTCTATTGGATTGAGGTCTGGTGACAGTGGAGGCCATTTGAGTAAATTGAACCCATTGTCATGTTCAAGAAACCCATTTGAGCTTTGTGACATGGCACATTATCCTGCCGGAAGTAGCCATCTGAAGATGAGTACACTGCAGTCATAAAGAGTTGGACATGGTCAACAACAATACTCGGGTAGGCTGTGGCATTTAAACGATGCTCAATTGGTACTAAGGGGCCCAAAGTGTGTCAAGAAAACATCCCCCACACCATTCCTCCATCACCACCAGCCTGAACGGTTGATACAAGGCAGGATGGATCCATGTTGATGCGAAATTCTGACCATCCAAATGTCACAGCAGAAATCGAGACTCATTAAACCAGGTAATCTTCTGTTGTTCAATTTTGGTGAGCCCATGTGAATTGTAGCCTCAGTTGCCTGTTCTTACGTGACAGGAGTGACACCCGGTGTGGTCTCCTGCTGCTGTTGCCCATTTGCTTCAAGGTTCGATATGTTGTGCATTCAGAGATGTTCTTCTGCATACCTCAGTTGTAACAAGGTTGTAGATGAGCAGTTTCTGTAATACTCAGACCAGCCCGTCTGGCACCAACACCCATGCCACTTTCAAAGTCACTTAAATCTCCTTTCTTCCCCATTGTGATCCTTGGTTTGAACTTCAGCAGTTCGTCTTGTCTACATACCTAAATGCATTGAGTCACTGCCGTGTGATTGGCTGATTATATACTTACGCTAACAAACATAACTAATAAAGTGGCCAGTGCGTGTGTATACTCTAAAAGAGAATGTCCCTACCCAGTTTATCACCCAGGAGCTAGGAGGCTATGGTGTCATGCTTTGTTATACTCAGTTGTCTGTTTATTAATCACAATGAATGGTAGAGTCAAATGATTGAAATAGAAAAATGCAAACTGTATTTTTCCTGACCTTTGACTTTGTCGCTGGAACATCTGGCCACAGAGAGCCTAAACCAGTAAATACAGAATGGTTTCAGGTAGACCCGAAGAGATTGTTTGACATCGGAGCACCATAATGCACAGAGTAGATGTCACTAATTCCCAAAACAGATTTTTAGATCAGACTACAGCCGTCAGGGTGACTGTGATCCCTTAGTTTGTATGCTGACTTTGTGTTCAGAGTATGCCTTTTAAACTAAACCCTTTTATTAACTAATACATCAACAGGTAGGTGTAATTGTTTCTCATTCTCGTGTATTATGATGAAGATGCCTCGGAGAAGGGTATTCTCTCAGTGACTAACAAGCACAGCCCCTTCCTACATACACAACATGACATGTGCCCCATGCTTCACCTCAAGGCAAATGGAAAAACAAACTTATTTAAAAAAACAAACAAACAAACAACAACAACAACAATGTTTCAAACAAACCAGTAAACAAATGTGCGTTTGCATTGAATGCATTCACAGGTGCTTCACTGTGAACAAAACCCAGTTAAAAACAAATCAAATAAAAATGGCAGAATTCAAAGAAGCGTATCTGTTCTTTGCAGTCCTGTTGCTTCAAGCTGACACATCCTTTTACATTTGTGGAGGATATTGTTCTGTACCCTGATACTTTTAACTTTGTCAGCTCTGAACGGCAACGGACGATTCTTTTAAATTTGACTTCAGTTTTTACATTAAAAGTAGTGGAATGTGTGCTTTTTACCTTGAAGACATTGTGGATGATGGCCCAGACACAGACAGGCGGACAGCGATGGTTCAACCCACACACGTTTATTATACATTATTCTAATATTTCCAAAACTCCCCCAAAAGTCCAGGCCCCTCACACAATGCCTCACTCTCTTCAGGCCGCCTGTTCTCCTCTCTTCCCGAGCTCTGTCCTTCTCCTCTCCCGACTGCAGCCAACGAATGGAGGGAGGCGGCCCCTTTTATGCCTACCCGGATGTGCTCCAGGTACCCGGCACTCCCCAGTGTGGCGGAAGTACTGGTCGTGCACCCGGAAGCGCCCCGGGTTTCCCTGGTCTTCTCCAACCAGCCAGGGCTCCTCAGGCATTGGGGTGCCCCCTGGCAATGACCACAGGACCCTATAGGGTTGAGCTTCCAAGCTCAGTTCCCGTGGTCCCCAAAGCCACCAGGGCGGTCACGCTCTCGTGGTCTGGAGGAGGTGTAAGCCCTCCTCCGGTCCTCCTGGGCGTCCCGACGGGGTACCACCCCCAGCCACTCGCCACAACATATAATGTGACAGCGCGTTAAATGAAACTTAACCATACTGTACAAATACTAATTCTGGGCCTTTGATATGCATCTCAGTGTTATTCTATCCGTCCATTTTGTGTACCTGCTATTTCCAATTCAGGGCTGTGGCATCAAGAGCTTACAACTGGCAGCATTGGATTTGGGGCAGCAAGCATCCCTGGACCAAGTGGCGCTTCACCACAGATCTCAGTATTGAAGAAATACAAAACAGAACAGCTAGCCTTGTATTATAAGCAAAAGGTTTTTACTTGTCGCTGTGTTGAGTAATCTTCAGAATGCGCTTGGGGAACCCATCAGATTCTCTCAGTGTATCTGAAAAACAAACACCCCACAAAGTTACAGAGTAGGCCTCTGGATTGGCAGCGGCCATTAAATCCTCCATTGTAGGCGGAAGCTGAAGTATTCGGTGGCCTTCATCGTCTGGGGAATTAAAGAATTGAGGAAGGTGAAATGTTAGAGAAGATATTAAAAAGCCTCCATGCGGAGAACTCTGTTTCTATGATAGTCTTTATTTTCCATCCATCCATCCATCCATCCATTATGCAACCCGCTGAAGCCGAACACAGGGTCACGGGGGTCTGCTGGAGCCAATCCCAGCCAACACAGGGCGCAAGGCAGGAACCAATCCCGGGCAGGGTGCCAACCCACCGCAGTTCTTTATTTTGCAGTTGCTATATATATATATATGTCAAACTTTTATTTACTGTCCCTCAACAACAGATGCCCTAATTTGAAATGTTATTCCATTATGGTTAAATATAACATCCTAGTAAGAACCCAAGTTGTAACTTAAATATCTCTTATTAAAAAAAAAAAAAAAGTGAATGGCTAAAGGGCATTAAGTCGAGGAGAATGCTGGCCTTGCAGGCGCTCAGCTGTTTATGTTTAACTTAAAGCATCGCATTTTTGTCCTGTTTTATTACTGTCTTCTTTCTTTTTTTTCTTTTCTCTCGTTCCTTCATTGTGCTGTTTTGGTCCTTGCCAGCTCTAGTAAGGATATTGTTTTAAAATCTCTGCTGGGGCTTCCCAAGGTCATCAGAAGACAGCACACAACACCCAAGGTCATACTCCAGACTAAAAGGCAATAAGTGCTTTATTGATAAAAAGAGCAAGTAAGCGACTGAGCAGACGCCTGCTGTATTAATAAAAAAAAATAGATTTTTTGAGGGTCTTTTGGAAGCTTTTATTTACAGCAGCTTGTTAAAAAGTGTTACCCGTTTGTAGTCAATTGTTTCTCTATTAAAGAACTGTGATGCAAAATACAAACCAAACAAACAAAGGCTAATTACAAAGTTTAGACAGATTCTTCTTTTCTTGGATTTTTTTTTTGTTTTGACAACATTTATGATCCACTGCCTAATAAAATGTAGCTGTACTGTAGCTTGAGTGTGGTGCTGCATGGTGCTACCTTTGATAAACTGCAGGAAAGAATAAAAAATCTAAATTGTATTCACCTAGTGTAAGCACTGGATTATCTGGATTATTTTCAACATGCATGGTAGTCACAGAAGCGATAAGCTATGACTTGCATACACATGTAATGTTTGGTTTATTAGTTCTCTGCAAATAACAGTCGTTTTCTAATTTCCGTCATTCTTATGTCTAGTAGTTCTTCTAACCTTTCACACACTTTGCAGTTTTGTTGGTGGCAGTTTAACTTGCAAGCTCGTTTTTGCTTAATAAGGGGGACGTTCAAAATGTTTCCGCACTTTTAGATTTTTGTTGGAAACGGTGAAGGCGGGAGGAGTAAATAATTGGGCAGTAAAAAGTTGGTACGACGCCAATATGCTGTTTATAATCCATATACAGTGATACCTTGAGATACGAGTTTAATTCGTTCCGTGACCGAGCTCATAAGTCAAAATGCTCTTATCTCAAATCAATTTTCCTCATTGAATGAATTGAAATGCCATTAATCCGTTCCGGACCCCCAAAAAACACTGCAATTTTTTTGTTACATGTTTTTAAATAAGAAAAATGTACTTATAAATAATGAATATTGTATAAAAACACAATACAATAGAATGTACTGCAATAAACAGGTTTTATTAAGTATAGTACAGTACAGTATAATGTACAGCATTTACCTTGGAGATCAGACGAGCTGAAGATGCTGACGGAGGTGGTGGAGAAAGGCTGAACTGAATAACTGAATGTTATTCACTGATTTTTGCCCTTTTCGCCGCACCTTCCTCACTTTCATCTGCAGGGG
>JANRMT010062815.1:41000015-41048007 GCA_026402145.1 Polypterus bichir lapradei
TTAAATAGCGCTGCTGCGCGATCAGTTGTAACTTTTTCAGGATGTTTCTTTTCAATAAAGTCAAGCGTTAGGCAAGTGGCATTAAATAGCACGGCTGCACTATCGGTTGCAATTTTTGTCAGGGTTATCTTTTAAATAAACTCGAGCGTTAGGCAAGTGTCATTAAATAGAGCCGCTGCGCGATCAGTTGTAATTTTTTCAGGGTGTTTCTTTTCTTTAAAATTCGAAACTTTTTTCCCAAATTGCAAACACTTCCTTAGTCTCACTTTATGAGGTAACTTCCTCCGCGATACCAATCTCCTGCATGCGTTTGTAGCCGCGTCTGTAGTTCAGTCAACTCCTCCGTCGTCAGTTCCTCTGAATGTGGGGCGACAAGCTCTTTGATGGCTCGTATTTCGAATTTTGGCTTGTAACTCAAGGCAAAAAATCGACTTAGTGACGGCTCGTATCTCAAAAAACTCGTACGTTGGGGCACTCGTATCTCAAGCTACTACTGTACTCAGCTCAGTACACTTGCTTTCTTCCTTAAAATTCATACTTTTTTTTATAAACCATCTAAAGTTAACTGATGTAGTGTTTTTAAACAATAGTGGAAGTTTTTTTTGAGTTAAGATACTTTTGTCCCAGCCTCTTTTATCCTCGGTCAGTTGCACTGAATGACGATTACAGCAGAATAACAGAAATGTTTGAAGTTAGGCAAGACCCGGGTGACAGTTTGTTCACTCTACATTATATCAAGTGCCACGACATTATGCCAGAAAACTTATTATTAAAAATGAGGACAATCCAACAAGTGTACACCTCGCTAAGATTAATTAATAAGAGATCTGCTATTTCAGTCATGCTCTTCATGGTGTGATGCTATACATTTACATGTGTATATTGTTCTTGTATATATCGTTGTTTGAAAACAAGTTATTTCTTATTAAACACACCCTGCTTTCATTCTCTTTGCTAAGATATTTCCACGTTAATTCTTGTAGGAAACTGTGCATTTAAAGGTTGTTAGATTAGCTTTAAAGGACGAAAATGGGACAAAAACTTCTGACCTTGAATGCATTATAATACTGTTAGTATAATGCAATATATTGTATATCACTTCATTGAAATGCTTTTCAGTCTCAGAAAAAGAGCTCAAGTGGAAGCGAAGGCACGGAGGGCAGCTTTGCCTTTTAAATTTGAAAGACAATAACCTGTCAAGTGGGAATGTCCTCCTGTGAAGAGTTTAAAGCATTTTAGAGTTGGTAAAGGCTTCCTGAGAAGGGTCCATTCTGACGATTTTTTTTTTTTACTGTGTGCTGCTCTTCCCCATAATCCACCGCTTTGCTTGATATTACAATGAGTTTTATGAAAATGCATGCATACTGGGAAAAAAAAAAAAATCGGATATTAAGAAGAATAATACTAATTGAGAGGTGAATAATTGGCCTGATCTGTGGTTGTCATCCTCCTCCTATCAAAGTCAGCCTGACAAGCAGAACAGTCAGCCTGTCTTTATTTCCAGACCAGCTCCTCTGCCTGTCAACATGACGCCATGCATCCTTTGCCAGGTTATATAAAACCGGGAGCAGCTAACTGAAACTTTGTAATTCTCTACTCTTTTTAAAAGTAGATACAAATGGCATTGTTTTTAATTATCAGAACCCAGAAATTTTTATCGCTTCTGACGCGGCAATTAAAACTTCAGGTCAGACGCACAACGAGCAGTGATCAGCAGTGAAGCCGAGAAGTTTTAATTAGACGATCAGAACCATTAATGCACAAAAAAAAAAAAAAGGTGTGCACTGGGAAATTAACGCGAACGTCTTAATCAGGGTTACTGACTCCGAAGAGGAGTCAAGTGAACAGAGAGCAAAAAACAAATCATTTCCGCACCACTGGGACAAATCTCAATTAAATATGCATGCAGAAAATGGAAATTTTGGCATCAGCATAGACTGTTTAAAAATACCGTAAATCTCACGACAGGGTCAGAGACCTGCTTATTGTTATTCTTGTGTAATGAAAGAGGGAGAAAAATGAGACAGGGCTAGGTGTAAGGTGGCTGGGTGACATTGAGCCTTACGGCACTGGCCTGGAGTGGGGGCAGATGTACAGGTGCTATTGGAAATATACCTGAATACTGGAAATTACAATAAAACCTCCCTTGTGTGCAGACACTCTGAGCTGCTCACTGAGGACAGAATTAAGCAAAAGTTTTTGAAATGGCAGTCAGTCAGTCAGTCAGTCAGAGTTAAATTGGAAGAGACACCTTTGATAGGAGGGCTGAATCTCAAGTTGTGGTTTACTGGACAAAAATGACAGGAGCTTGACAAGAGCTACATTAAGAAACTGTCTTGATTTTTCACTGTCTTTTTCTTATTAATTAACTAAAAAGCTTTTTTAACCTCTAGTGCATGTCATATGCCTCTGTTTTAAATGATTTATTTATTTTCACTTGTATTGTTTGCCCTTTAACATCATCAGCATCCCTCATGATTCTAAACCTATCAGCTCTTCAGAACCACAGGGCCCATTTTATGTAATGTGCCAAGCATTCAAATTGGTCCACATACAGCCATCATGTCAGACCTGCACTGTGGTAATTAAATAGTGCCTGTGATTGGACAGAGCCTTGAGCAAAATTCAAATGGGTCCCATAAATCTGATCAAGTGTTAGGATTAAAGAGTGTACTAATGAGGCATGTCGAAATGACGAAGACTGAAGAACAAAATACAAAGGAAGGGGTTCTCCCCTGATTAGTTTTATCACAATTTACAAACAGTGAACTAGCGGGTTTGCATGCAGAGGCCCCATCTGTTGTCTTGTCTATGTCTGCTCCTACCCATCCCATCTTGTTATAAGCAGGAACAGCCATGTGTACCAGTCACTTGAAGACAACCATCTATCTATCTATCTATCTATCTATCTGTCATATATCGCCTTTCATATCTATCTATCTATCTATCTTTCTATCTATATATCTATCATATATTGCCTTTCATTATCTATCTATCTATCTATCTATCAATCATATATCGCCTTTCATATCTATCTATCTGTCTATTATATAGTGCCTTTCATATCTATCTATCTATCTATCTATCTATCTATCTATCTATCTATCTATCTATCTATCATATATCGCCTTTCATTATCTATCTATCTATCTATTATATAGTGCCTTTCATTATCTATCTATCTATTATATGGTGCCTTTCATATCTATCTATCTATCGCCTTTCATTATCTATCTATCTATCTATCATATATCGCCTTTCATATCTATTATATAGTGCCTTTCATTTCTATCTATCTATCTATCTATCTATCTATCATATATCGCCTTTCATTATCTATCTATTATATAGTGCCTTTCATATCAATCTATCTATCTATCTATTATATAGTGCCTTTCATATCTATCTATCTATCATATATCGCCTTTCATTATCTATCTATCTATCTATCAATCATATATCGCCTTTCATATCTATTATATAGTGCCTTTCATATCTATCTATCTATCTATCTATCTATCTATCTATCATATATCGCCTTTCATTATCTATCTATTTATTATATAGTGCCTTTCATATCAATCTATCTATCTATCATATAGCGCCTTTCATTATCTATCTATCTATCTATCTGTCTATCTGCCTGTTTTCATTAATTCTTATGGTGCACTACCATATGCTGTACATTTTAGCACTGTCAGTCTCAGTATAAAATAGCAGGACATCTTCGTAACCCATAGTCCATATCTGGACTGTATGACATGTTTTATAGTCTCTGCATGTACTTGTGAGACCTGATATCTTTTGGGTTAAATTTAGTTATTAATTTAAAAGTAAAAGTTGTGATTATTGGGGTTCCAGTTTTAGCATTCAGTTTGTTTCATCATGTTGTTGGATCTGATCCAAAATGTACTTGCTCTTCATGATCATAGCTTTTTTGCTTTATTTTCTTGATGGTCCATTTTTCACAGTTTACTGCTGGCTCCTTTCAGATACGCCTGCTCCTTTTTCAAGGTATGTGCTGTCAGGCCTACATTTGTGCAGGTTCATCATAGCTATTTTTTCCTGGTTGGAGGTGTCTTCTTATTTCATGATTACATACTCCATCCATATTGGGGCTGAAGAAGATGAAATCTTTCTCAACTTTTTCTTTCATCATTCCTGATAATTAATGGCATACAGAAAGCATCTTGTATACCAAGATTGTACAAGAAGCCTCATTATAATATTTGATACATGTCTTCTGTTTGTTCTATGAATTTTGTACCCATTTGCCTGGCATTTTTACTTTTGTCTCAAATGTAAGAGTGTGGCATTACCA
The DNA here is from genome assembly GCA_026402145.1 of Polypterus bichir lapradei. Taxonomy (NCBI): domain Eukaryota; kingdom Metazoa; phylum Chordata; class Cladistia; order Polypteriformes; family Polypteridae; genus Polypterus; species Polypterus bichir. Next base: position 41,004,337 of record JANRMT010062815.1, read on the forward strand.
GTTAAGTATACATGTTTACTTTACTGAAGTTATTCTTGTTTTATTTAAAGTTTGATATACCAGAGCATAGTTTGAAAAAAATCAGAACAATCAAGACGAGAACAGGCCATTCAGCCCAACTAAGCTCACCAGTCCTGTCCACTTAATTCTTCTAAAATAACATCAAGTCGAGTTCTGAAGGTCCCTAAATTTCTACTGTCTACCACACTACTTAGTCGCTTATTCCATGCGTCTGTGATTCTCTGTGTGAAGAAAAACTCCTTAAAGTTTGTGTGAAATTTACCCTTCACAAGTTTCCAACTGTGTCCCCGTGTCCTTGATGAACTCATTTTAAAGTCTCAGTCTCGACCCACTGGACTAATCCCCTTCATCATTTTAAACACTTCAGTTATGTCTTCTTTTAGTCTTCTTTTGCTTGAACTGAAACGGCTCAGCTCTTTTAATCTTTCCTCATAACTCATCCCCTGTAGCCCTTGAGTCGGCCTAGTCGCTCTTCTCTGGTCCTTTTCTAGTGCTGCTATGTCCTTTTTGTAGCTTGGAGGCCAAACTGCACTCAGTACTCCAGATGAGGCCTCACCAGTGTGTTATAAAGTTTGAGCAGAACCTCCTGTGACTTGTACTCCACACATCAAGGCGCTATATAACCTACTTGGTCAGTCAGTTTTGTTTTATAAAGCAAGTCAGAATTCGTAGTGTGGCATATTTGCTTTGCCTTATACGATTTGGCTTTTTAAAAACATCGACAATTAACTGTGAACCATGCAGAAGATTTGTTATGAAACTTTCCTAGTATGGCTTCATGCTGAATCACTTGCAAAGGCTGATTGGGAAGTAAAGAAAAGGAGTCTGTTTCTGTAGCGTAGTAATAGCTCCTACGTGTGCGCACGTGTTTCTATTATATTTGGGTAGGAGGGTGAGAGCAGGAGGGGCACACAGTGGTGAGGCTGGTTAGCTAATTATGTGATGTACTCTTCTGTGTCTTTTAAGATCAGTTAACTATGTCGTCAGTGCTTAAAGGGTAATATCACTACAGAATACAGTGGAAAAGAATTTGACTTCTATACTGGTATTGTTGCGAATGTTATTTTTACACATTCCTGCATCCCCATACTGCTTTGAAATGTCACTGTGTAATCTCCACGCTTTATGAAAATGCATGCCAACAACATATCGTGAATGTCTAAACCCATTCAAATTATAAAAGCATTGATATGGCTCACTCTCTCTCTGTCTTGTGCACTTTTCTCTCATTCTCTTGAGTTTGTACGGTGGTCTGCTGGAAATCTTTGACAATTTAAACAGTGATAAGTCGCATTCTTTCATTCAGATTCCCTCAAGTGGAGAATGCTTAAAGAGTAAGGAGGGTTCTCTCCAGAGGTGTCACACCAGGGTCATGTTTATCCCGTCTGATTTTCATATAATGTTTTCACTGAAGTGTGCACTGGCAACTGTGTAAACAGTGGTGTGTTACTATAGCAGTTGGCATTGGGCACTGAAATGGGTGCAACAGGCTGAAACTACACATCAGACCAAAGCAGTGGCTGTAAATGATGCATGGCATGTTAATATAGCAGCTCAGTGCTCATTTCAGTATCTGCTCTTTACCACGAGGATATGTGCAGTGCTCAGTTACTACATGTTACGAAGGTTGAGCTTGTGTCGTGAAGTCATAGAGGTTGGTCCTTATATTAATAAACCAGTTGCTTTGTAGTAATATTTGGTTTTAACCTCTTTGGATGCATACGGGTATACATTGGGCTTGATCATCACGTTACCTTTTATCTGATGACAAACATTACTAAAAGACTTTAGGACGAGTACTTTCCTTGACGTATTAGCTTTAGTATTATTGGGTTGTGCTTGAGAAGAGGAAGCTGATCTGAAAACTTAATAAAATGAGTGGCTTAAAGAAATTCAAAATGATAAGCTTCAGGTCCTTTTAGTTTGTCTGTGTGTGTGTGTGTGTGTGCGGGTGTGAACACAATCTGAAGCAACATGCTGGTCATTGTCTCGTCTGCTAGTGAAAACCAATGCAAACAGTCAATAATGGGAAGACAAGCAGTATCTTTGGGGTCATTTCCTACAAGGAAGCCTAGATTGCCATGAAAAGGAAATCAGTAGTTAAAATCTGAAATACAGAGAGCTGTAAACAGCAAAAACATGATCTTTGCTGTTACGCCCAAATGACCTCAATCTTCCTTCAGAGGTTTTTTTGAAAAAGTCCACTGTCTGAAATTTATGCCTTCCACTTCCTAATAGATTTTCCAGTTGATTTTATTTTTTCTCCACATCACTGTCCTCTAGATAGTCGCCTTTTAACCCTGAAGCAGCCAATTGTTCAACACAGCAGCACGCTGTCCTAGAGTTTTTTGTGTATGGTACTCAAGAGAGTTCCGCATTGTTTTTAAAGGAAATTATCCAAGTAAATATAGGAGCTCTGCTGTAATGGCAATTAACAACAAAATGCAAGGGTGCCATGAAAGGTACGAGATATCCACTTAAGAACCGAAGGCAGTGGGCATAAAGTAGAAATATAAACTCCGGCAACAAAGGCACCCCTACCCCTACAGGTGCCCCCTTTCCAAACTCATTTTGACTTTCTTTAAACACATATCTTCATTAGAAGAGATCCCTGGCACTAGTAAATTCTGCTACTTTCATGTTTTCGTTTGGAGCAAGTAGGCACCAGAACCTTTGAAATGAGCTTTACCAATCAAAAGAGATCGATGTGCCCTCAAACGGCACACGTAACCTTTATTTCAAAGAAGGCTTCATAGTCAACACCTTACCCAAAACAATAGTAAATAGTAAATAACCTACACATGGCTTTCTTTCATTTAGAAAGCTGGAAGAGCAAGCAACTGTGTCAGTATCACAGGGCATGCAGCTTCTGGGCCACACGTCGGGATTGCTAGGAAGTAGTGTTCTGTTCAGACGAGAGTACAGGCATCTCAGGGTAAAACGGCAGAAACTCCAAAGTGTCATTGTTGTGGAACCAATCGAGTCGCTGATTGCAGTTCAAGCTGTCTGAAATTGAACTGCTGTGGAATCATTCACCATGCAAGGGAAAGGATCTGACTTCGTAGGATTATTTTCGGCTTGAAAGAGAACTTGGTGTTAGGATTTCCCACTGTTGTCCGTACCTTAGAACTGTCCTTTCAATTTTCAGGTTCGAAGACGAGACCTCCTTCTGCCTCTAGACGGCTTAATAAACATCCGTTCATGGAACTACAAGGACCATCCGAGCTTAGATTATGACAGACTTCAAAAAAAGTGAATGCTAGTGTTCGATACGGCTTCTGGTTGATATCACACAAGCACACACTGGCATGGAAACATACAAATCCTTACGCATGTGTACAAAAAATATAAATGAAAAAAATGAAATGGAGCACGAATATAGCAGATAAACCTGTGCTGAAATGAACCATGAATAACACTAAATCCCTCACACACACACATAGGCTGTGTCAAAACGAAGTGTAAATCATCGAGTGAAGCCTGCACCTGACAGTCGGTGAAGATGTGCTGCTCGTGAGTGGGGTTCCCTCCGTCTCCTATATTTAGAAGAGTGAGTGAGAACTCTTTCAAAAGAGACTAACCTGCCTGCCACTACTGTAGCGCAGAAGCCGCTTCACTGGCACTATTTCAGCCGCTCTCTATAAAGAGAATATAACATTTCACTTTGTTTTCATTCTTGTGTCATGTAAGGGATTATATCATGTCAGAGCGGTTTCCTTAGAACATTCTTGGGGGCCAAACTCAAATCCAAAAACTCTGTTTTCTACTGTACTTTACACAAAAAGATTGTTTCGCTGTCATTTTTTTTTTCCTTGGGTAATCATCAAATTACCATCAGTTCTATCGGTGTGTCAGTGAGAGGCTCATTTCCTTTTGGTTTGTCAAATTACATTCCTGGAATGATTTTAGTGGATAGGCCTGTCTGACCAATACTGGCTGTTAAAAGACAATTCAGTCAGTGGGTACGTTTACTCAACATGTGACGCTGATTTTCATAAAATGTGTACAGAGTGTACATCAGCACCTCTGTGAGAGCCCAGTGTAATTTCAGTGAATTAATGGACTGATAAAGTGTCTATTATGGGTACACAGTTATCATTTGGTACTGATTGCATAAGCATGCTCTTAAGATAACTTATTTGGTAAATAAATTAACATTATGATGTCATGTATGTTTTCTAAACCTTTGATTTAGTGAGGGCAGTTGTTGTTAATAGGTTTTAATGTAGAAATCTAATTTCTTCTTTTTCTTTTCTTTTTTTTTTTTTGTCCTCTTCTCTTAAAGCTGAAAGAACTTTATGCACTGAAACGACCTCAGGTAAATCCAAGATGGCTGCTAAGAGGAAAGGTGGCCTAAAGCTAAATGCAATTTGTGCCAAGCTAAGCCGGCAAGTAGTGAATGACTGTGCCTCCCAGCAGGCAGAGGGGGATCTCCTCCTGCAAGAGAGCACGGAGAGGGAGGCCCTGCTCTATGAAGATCTTGAGAAACCTGAGTCTGACTTTCCAGATGGGCTTAGCCATGTGCAGGACAGAGAAGAGGATAAGCGTCGAAGGGAGGCCATTGAAAAATGGGTCAACGGGGAGTACTCTGAGGATCACGCCTTCGAGCAACAGGTGAAGAAGAGCAAAAAAAGTGGAACTGCTGATGAAGGGCCTCCAGAAGGAGTTTACATGGTACAACCCAAAGGTTGTAGCGATGATGAGGACAATGAGGAGGACCCAGAAGAGGGTCAGGGCTCACAGGATGGCAGTTACCATGATGACAGGGACTCCGAGGGTCCTGCTCAAAAGGAGGACAGCTACAATTCTTCCAGTGAGCCCACAACGAGACCGTTACCGTTTTCTTCTCCAGGTGAGTGGTATCGTCTGTCTAGTTTTTAGGGTAGGAGCAGTAGTTGGTCAAGGTACCCCATAAAGGCCTCCTCTCCACTGTAAACGTTCTTAGGTTTTTAAGTAGTAGTTACTGTTATGTTGACAGGATATTCACTGCTGTCATTGAGCGGTTCTTTGTTTACTTCATGGGGTAAACACGACCATTATTAATGATCTAGTTAATAACATCTGTGTATTAGGTGCCTCTCATGCAGCCTGGGCTGTGGTCCGCAACCTTTTGTCTTTCACGTGGCTCCTTGCGTGGCAATGCACTCAAAGGCAGTATTTAATTGTCTTGTGCTTTGAGAAGCCATTTCCCCTTATTGTGTTATAGGTTTTTTTTTTTATGATTTTTTTTTTTTTTTTTTAAGAAAACATGGCTTGCTCATCTGTGTATATCCCGTTTCCCGTGCAACTGCCATTCAAAGTTCAGAAGACATCAAGAGAGTAAAAACAAATCAAGTTGCAGCCCTTCGAGAAAGCAGTTAATTCTGTCCCTTGAAAGAACCACCATCCTTGCAAAAAGGGGGATTTTAGAAAAAGGCCACGTTTAACAAGCCGCTTTATCTTTTTGTCTTCGTGGAGGTCCCTCCTTATTCTTGTTTTTTAAGGTCACCAAGAAGCCTGACCTGTCTGTCAGACCACATTTAATTCACTATTTAGGCAGCATCTTAACGCTGGGAAGTGTCTAATCATGGGGTCATTCAGCTTTTGGTGGCAGCATCCTAGCCTAAACTGCTAACAGTACCTTGTTTCCTAAATTCGCATTTGTTTAGGATGACATTTCCTTTTAAGAATGATTTTTGGACAAGAATAATCTTTGGCTTGTTACCATTACGAGAAAGCCTGTGATGCTAAATTGAGTAAATTAAATTTTGATAACACAGTAATAAGAAAAAGGGCTAAAGAAGCTACTAAGTGAAAAAAACTCAAATTAAATAGTGTTACACGACTGTTGCAGGGTGAATCTGAGAAGGGTCTGCTCAGCCGATGAATATTTAAATGTATTTACTACAACATACACTATTAAGAGGGAACAGAAGAGGAAGAGAATTCATGCATTGGATCCAAAATAAATCAAAAATCAGCTTCTAACACAGTAGAGCCCACCTAATAATGTAGATGCTCTGTACCTGGGATACCAACCGATTTTAAAAGCCCTTCACTACCCACAGAATACTTAAAACTGCCTTCAAACTGTAAGACCTCCAAATGTTCCACAAAAGGCTTTACTGGCCAGGCCAGACCTCCAGTGGGGTCTAATCCAAGCTCTCAGGCTTTGCAGACCCAAAAGGGATTTCAGCCTCAAAAAAGTGAAAAGTCAAGCAAAATGACCCCTTTTATTGGCTAACTAAAAAGATTACAATATTCAGGCTTCTTCTTCTGATTACATCTTGCCTGAAGAAGGGGCCTGAGTTGCCTCGAAAGCCTGCATATTGTAATCTTTTTAGTTAGCCAATAAAAGGGGTCATTTTGCTTGACTTCTCACTACATTCATAATGGCTAACACGGTAAGCAACCTAGTACTACAGCCTCAAAAAATAAACTTGAATCTGGCCAAAAGGAGGAGGGTGACCATAAATTTTCACTTGTGCACAAAAAGAGCAACAGGTGATCTTTTTAAACAGATGATGTATTATAAAATATCAAAAAATAAAAGGCAAAAAAGGAGTTGCCTAAAATGCAGTCCTAAGCACCCAATTCCCAAAACTGAAGCCAAAAGAAATAACAGAGCAGAAAAAGAATTGAGAAAAGCAAAAAATTTAAAGAAAAAAAAAAAATATATATTTCCATAATGCTCCAAACAATTACAATACTTGACTGCTGGGTTTCACTTGAGACTGGAATAAATAGCCAGAAGGAGGGCCCAGCAGTTGTGACATCAGGGTGGCCCCGCCTCCCTAGGCTCCACCCACAGAACGCAGGGAATGAAGGCACTTTTAAAGGGACACAACACAAATAACCAAGGATAAGAGAAGCTAGCAGAAATAACTTCAAAACATGAAAAGTAACATAAAATGAACATTAAAAAAACACTCTGACTGATCCATAATACCTAGCAGGTAATTCCTGGTAACGTGACTGAAGCGGGTCTACTTAACTGTAGTTTTAAAAGTCCTTGTTCCCTGTCACAGTTAACTTGAGTGAAAGAGAGAAGTAGTTATTGTTAAGAGCATGTGATCAAAGACTACATCAGCAGCAAATGGCAAATTTACAAAAATAACAAGAAAAATAAAAACTTTACATAGCTAGACGAAGAGTATATATTGAGGGAATTAACCTAGAAAAAGGGGCAAGCGATATCATGTTGTGATGACGAGAGAAGTAAGCTGCCCGACACATTTTGTGTTGTTTACCTACAGCCCATCACACTATGAGTGGAATCGTACACCGCATTTCTGGCAATGTTTGCATTTTGCATAGAAGCCCTTATCAGATGTGTGGCGATTTTTTTCATTTTCACTCGAAACTCACTCGCCGTATCTATCGTACCCCAGTGCTACTTTAATGAAGGATGTAGTGTAATACTGGATTTTACCAACCATCCAAGCATAAACTAAACTTAGTTCATTGTAAGGGCAGATGGCACTGCATCATCGAAGCCCAGCATCCAAAGCCTCTCATTTGCTCCGTGTGTGGTCAGTCCATGAAGGTGCCCCGCTTATCACTCTGACGTTGTCATTTTACACTCCATCCTGCTGTGCACGGTGGGATGTTTTCTTATATGACACCTTGTCAATTGTAATGTGTTGCTCACATTTCTTTTCTATGAAGCTCGCTTGTTTAAAATATTGTGAACTTATCAGGCAGTGAACAGCATAACAAAAATTCAGAAAACATAACAGAAATTAGTTGTTCTGGATATTTACATAAGAGTCTCAACTAACTGATACCCAACATTTGCTTCAGTTCTTGTTGATTTTACTAATTGTGGTAACTTAAAATATTTTTGTTTTCTTCCTGCTTCATTTTACCAGAAAATAATTAAATGAATGTGCCATAGATGTTAATCGGATTTGCCATACATGTAGAAAAGTGATCTTGTGTTCATGTGTGTTACTGCTTGGTAATTCAAACACAAGTGCTAATATCCAGGACTGACACAGCATTTCATTAACTGTTAAAACTCTTCGCTCACCTTATGAAAAAGTTCTCTATTTGAAGAGATGCGACATTTTCAAAGGTTGAACATACAGTAAACTTCTTTTCCAATGACTCTGTAAACACATGTGTCAATAGTGAGAGTGGCCAGGGGTCAGAGGTGAGGTGTGGAGAGAAGAAGAAGACAGGATCAGTAGTAGAAGACAGACACCGGCCAAGTGGAGTCAATGCAGACAGAGAGAAGCAGGAAGAGGAAAAAACAGGCAGCATGGCACACCGAGAGGGCAGGAAGAAGCAAAAAAAAAAAAAAAGACATTGATGGAAAGGATGAGATGGAGAGAAAATAAAAACATTCATTTACTGTCTGCAAAACAGTCTGAAAGAGGGATTAACAACCCCTCAGGTTGAAGAGGCATTTTTACAATAGCAGTTTGAACTCGGAGAAAATGAGTATCAGAGTTAAAGCTCGCATTGAAACTGAGCACGTTTATCAGAAAGCAACCAAAATAAAAACAATCCGGGTACAAGGCCACATCGCCCGAGAAACAAGCAGTCCTGCATACTTTAATTTCTGTTTTACAGATATTTGTAATACATCCTGGAGCCAAGCAAACCAAATTAGCTATTTGGATTTTCTTTCATAAAAACATTCATTAAGATGTAAGAGAAATGCATATCGGTGTTTCTGCAAAACGCATTTGTAAAATGAGGGAAAAAAAAAAAAAAGAGCTGAATAAGAATGATAGCAGCTGATGCATTTGTCTTTGTACCTTTAGGCCTGACGGGCTAGCGTATTGATGGAGACGCGTGTGTGTGTGTGTGTGTTTTTATTTTCTGAATATGTTTACTGTTTTATACTTTATAGGTGCATCTTTTTTGAAGTTTGTTTTTCACACTCGATTAGACGCAGTAGTTGTGGCCAGTCTCATGGAAGTGGGGCCAGCAGTTCTCAGAAAAAATGAAGAAAAAAAAAAAAAAAAACAACAAAAAAGAGCTTTTTTCCGGCAAATGTGTTCTTTGTGGTTTTAATTAGTCATATCATATTTTTTGATGGTTAAAAACAGAATTTCTGTAAATATATTGTATGTTGCAAACTAGCTGTTGGTCTTCTAGGGTGTGGTATAACAGAGAGGGGCTGCAGTGTGCAGTGGCTCAAATTAAATGTTCAGAGGAGAGCAAAGAAAAAAAACCAAACAAAACTATAATAATTAAGAGGGCACAGAGAAGCCTGTGGCACTGAGCCTGTCACTTCTTTTGTGCCGTTTCAGATAAGTAGGACACATATATTGCCATATTTATGTAGCACTCACAATTAGAAGTCTTATTTTTTTTTCTGTCTTTCAAATGCTGATCCAGTGTGCACATAATTATGCATATAAACATAGTGGCTTAATTATCTCTCACAACATCAGTGACAATGTAATTAACAAACATTGCAAGATCAATGAGAGAAAACTGTGACCTTCAAAACAGTTAACTCCTAACAGAGAAATGCAATGAGGATTTAATGTCACAAGAAGCGCATCGCGTTCCTTCGATAATGTGGAAAACGCACACGGTCTTAAAGAACCCAGTCGGCACATTTCTGCATGGTAGGGAGTTAAAGAAGGCATGTTTTGGCCTGTAAGGAATATTTTTGAAGATTTTGTTTTTATTCTGCCTTGATATTTGCTTATGTTATAAGCTGCTTTCCCAGTGTACTATAAAAATAGCAAAGAGAGGTTAGGATAATTATATATATATATTTTAAAGAGCTACTGATGCATCGATTATAGAACCATGGAAATTCAATGCAGTGTTCATTCCTTTTCAAACCTGACTATCCGGTCTATGGATGCCATTCAGGCAGCACTGGCTTCAAGGCAGGAACCACAGACATGATGGCAGGCCACGGCATGGAATATTCACTCACAAGGCCACTTCAGAGATGCCACTTGACCTGCTGTGTGATGTGGAACAGAAAAAAAAAGAGGCATGGCGAGGATGTGCAGCTTCTCCACAGTGAGTGCGTCAGCCAGGATTCACACTGGTGGTGCAAGGTGGCAGCAGCACCAGTCACCACGCCACCTCAGCGCAATTTGCATTCCTTAAAAGATCACGGCCTAAAATGAGATTTTTTATTTATTTTTTTTTTAGTTTACTGAGAATATTTCTCATTAGTTGGTACTGGTGTGATCTGTAGACAGAGTGTCTCTCTTTGTATCTGTAACTTTTTAATGGCCTTGAGTATCCATTTCCACTTAATGGTCACTGTTTAATACCTGCACAATCAGTGTGTCAAGTCTCTAAACTTTGATTCAGTTTTAGTTCATTTTTGATGAACACTGCCCAAAACAGAATAGCTCTCAGCACTGCATGGAGATGTTTTACTAAGAATGTGATCAAACTGACAATTTATTAAATAACAGACGTGGAGTATGAGAAAGGCAACATGAAAACTGCAGGACAATAAACTGTATATTTCAAACTGTGCCATCTCTCCCATCTCACACCCATGCATGTTAGGTTAATTTCCAACTTTAAACTGGCCTGGTGTGGGAGGACGCTATTCGTGTGTGTGTGTGTGTGCCATCGTGCTCCCTTGTGCAGAGGTGCTTTCTGTTAACTGCCTGATTCTCCATTGAAAATTGCACTTCTGTCGGATCCAGCCAGCACTTTAAAGTGCAAGGTGTGCAGTCTTAGACACTGAAGTGCCTAGCGTTGAATCAAAGGGACACTCAGTGAGTGTCACCGCTCCTGTCTTTCTGATGTCATTGCCATTGACTTGAGAGGACAATTGGCCAAAAATACCAGGAGTGGCAAAATGACAAAGACTCTTACTACCCATCCATCCATTCATTTTCTTACCCTGGAGTCGTAGGCGAGCTGGACTTCCATAGGGGTCACCTTACAGGGTGTTTTTTGCTGACAATACAACTTTATCAAACAACTTTACAATTTTTTTTTTTTTACATATTTATACAAGTTTTTATTTGTGTGGGCTACTCACAGTTCTTGTGTGGTTCCAACATCTGTATTTCAGTTTCAATGTTTATACTAATGTATGCCTGCAAAATTACACTTCATCTAACTGGGCCCAGTCTGTGATTGTTCAACCAGCCGGAAACAGTTCATAAAAAGTTAAGTATATCATTCTAGGATGAAGCTGGATAGTGGTGCAGGGGCTGGTTATCAGTGCTGTTGTACGGCTCCCAAATGCTGGATGAGATTCTCAACTCCATTATTCTCCCCATGTGTTCTTCTTACGGTATTCTGGTTTCATTTTACATTCCACAATCAGGCATGTTAGCTTAATTTTCACTTTTGAACTGGCCTGTCGTAAGGGAGTTATGGTGTGCGTATGGGTGTGCCCTGTGATAGCCCTCATCCCGCCAACAGTTACATCCCTACCAAACCCAATGCAGCTGCGATAAGCGGACGCTCGATGCCAATGTGGTCAGATGTTGGTTTGTTGGAGGGAATTGTGGAAGAGGCTCTTATTGTCAATTATTTTACAATTTGTGAATGGTGTTATAAACTAGTTTACTTGTGCACGGATCACTTTTGTTCAGATGAACTTAAGGGAAAGTCAAACCCCTTCGTTAAACCAGTAGACTGAAATCATACAGTCTTGCCTTTTGCACCTGATTTCACAGAAGAGCAGCATATACAACGACAGCAGTGCGCCGCCTCCATGTAAAACGGAGCAAGCACTGACACTATATAGTAAACGTCTGCGCTTTATCAGCAGTGACACGAGGTTTTTTTGCAGTAAATCATACTGTGCATGTGGTGTAGAGCAGGGGTGATCAACGTCTGTCCTGGAGGGCCACAGTGACTGCAGGTTTTTGCTCCAACCCAGTTGCTTAATTAGAAACCCGTTCCTGCCAATAACAGATTTCATAGCTGCTTAGTATTTTAATTCTGCAATATCATCGAAGTCATTCTGACATCGTAGAATTTTTCCTTTACTATCATCCACATGATTTGAAGCCTAAAACGGGCCAGTAACTGTCAGTCCTTCAGTTTTTTCAATTCAGTTTCTTTCCTAATATTTTATTAAACCAGATAGTTCACGATGAGTACACATGGGTGTACATGGAAGCAAGCTAGATTGAGAACTGTCGATTCCTTTGTCATTTGCATCTTATTGCTAGTAATTAGTGATTCATAACAACAGATTTAGCTATTTAAGACTAAAATAAGCAATTAAGGGTTCAAAATCTTAACAAGTGAGACAACTAAATTGAAGCAGAAAAACATCACTTGAGCAATTAGTGAATAATGAATGACGCCTCATTAAGTAGTTGGCTTGAATGAAAACCTGCAGTGACTGCGGCCCTCCAGGACTGACGTTGCTCACTCCTTCCGTACACCACATGCACAGTATGGCTTATCGTGTCATTGTTGATACCGATGTTGCTCACCCCTGGCCATGAGGGTTCAGTTTCTTTCAAAGACAAAGCAGTTGATTGATTTTCATTGGCTTCCAGTACTTTTGATTGGTCACATGTTCTAAACTTTCTCCACCGTGATATCATTAATGCCTAGCGCTCCGCTCACACTGTACGTGTTTCTTTATGCTGTACCTAGCATTGTAACTTCGACGTGGGAGAGGAACGTGAGGGGACTCATCGAGATAAGATATCATTAACCGTTTGCTGCGATAGGGTCAGCCATGACAAATTTGTCTAAAGGGAGTAACCAGACAAAATGCAATTCTAACTTTAATTAAATCGTACCTTAAACTGAGACACTGGGATCCATTCCTGGAGCAAACTTTGTAGTGGGGGTTGACCAGAAAGCATGTGGTAGTTTGGTGAGTGATTCAGCCCAATTGGACTCCACTTTAAAAGAGCTAATGAAGCTGCTATATTGAAACACCACTGACAGGGCGAAGGATTGGGGTTGAGTGCAGACGCGCTACGTACATCTTGGCAATAGAAACCGGCCCTTGATTGAGGGGTATTTAGTGAGGGAAGCTCCCTGGTGCAAGACACAGTCCGCTGAGCACACTTGCACTGATATGTCTCTGCTGGGAGACCCCAAAGCAGGTAGAGACTTTTGGAGAGGACAGGGCAGTCTAGTCGTGGTCATCACCTGGACAGGTTGTCACCACAACATCACCAGGATATCTGGGTGAAAGGTGAACTGGATATCCCAGTATGTTGAGAAGCTGAACAAGAGTGCTTTGCATTGAAAGATTTGTGCGTCAAGGTGTAAGTGCTATAAAATCTTGTGTTACTTAGCATTAACAGTGCTGGCTGCAGTCTGGACAACGCTGGAACAAGCGCAGTACAATCCCACTAAATGTACTCTTCGACTCGGCTTTGTGAGAGTTTTTGTGCAGCGACAGAGAGGAAGACAGTTGAAGTTAAAGTCCTGTATACTCCGTTGCTTTAGTTTTCTTTTGTGTATTTCAAGAATAAAACACTAAATGTCTTTTTTAACTAAATCACACGAGTACATTCGTACAATGTAAAACCAGACATAATTGACTCACTCACTTGTTACCAGTGTTTCAAGCTTTTGTTGCAGTGCCGCAGCACAACATGAAGCCTCCACCTGGAATTACTCTACGTGGAGCTTGATAGCCTTTCAACCCTTATCTCTTCTAAGGCCTTTCTTCCCCTAATGTCATAGACGATAATTATGTTGTACTTGTAGCCTTTTTTGGTCAGAAAAAGAAGATACAATATCCATTTTGTTATCATGTTGTTAAAGAAAAAATGTGTTCTAATTGCTGGAAACACAGACAAGGCCAGCCGCTGGCAGTGTGGAATTTGCCGGCATGAAGTACTTAGATTAGGACTCTACATCTAATGCTTTTCAGTGACCCAGGCCTCCAAAACCGGGGCTTGCTTAACATCCCTGAAGTGTGATAAGGTTAAAAGCTAACTAATTTACATTATTTTAGTTTTCAGGATGAATGATGGGGCCTTTCTATTGCATATAACCTAATGGCAGCTCACAGTGTATAATATAAGCATGGCTCTTATTCCCTGAAATATTGAACCATTTGAAAGATGAATACTGTAAATGTTTCATATACTTTATGCATTTTAAGTCCTCTTTTCTATCTTATATTATATAAATGTCCTCACAGGTGGCGCAGTGGTAGTGCTGCTGCTTTGCAGTAAGGAGACTGTGGAAGATTGTGGATTTGCTTCCCGGTTCCTCCCTGTGTTGATAGTGCTTTGAGTACAGAGAAAAGTGCTATATAAATGTAATGAATTATTATTTATTATTAAACGGAGATCAGAATTGAAAAGACTTACAAAAATACCATGCTGCTGAACCGCAATAAGCTCTGACCCCATCGAGCAATAAATGACAGTCAAGCAGAGGGGGCTACAGTACCTTGGAAGCCGTGACGTAACTTTCTTAAAAGACTTGTAGAGAAAAGCCAAGGAAAATGACACCTTTTATTGGCTAACTAAAAAGATTACAATAAGCAAGCTTTCGAGGAAACGCAGGCCCCTTCTTCTTCATCTGATTACTTCTTGCCTGAAGAAGGGGCCTGAGTTGCCTCGAAAGCTTGCTTATTGTAATCTTTTTAGTCAGCCAATAAAAGGTGTCATTTTCCTTGACTTCTCATTACATCCATAATGGCTAACACGGTACAACACCCTAGTATTAAAAGTCTTGTAAAGCAAACTCAATTAAGCAGTTTTATTGTATATAGCACCTTTTATGGGGCATCTTAACAAAACTCTTAAATAAGGCTCCATCCATCTGCCAAGTTTACCTTTTTTACATTTCATTTTTCTATACAAACCATATATCCTGTCATGAAATCTTAGCTTATTCTGTTTCTGTTTGCTTTTCAGGTTGAAAACATTGCTGAAAAAAAAAGGAAATGGCAAAGGAAAAATAATTATAAATTCAAGGGTGTGGCATGTGTTTTCATTGTTTGAAAAAGAGGTCTTGAGTTAAAAAATTGGTTAGGAGTGTCAAGACATTAAAGTTTGCCTAAATGTGTCACTGAAATGAAACGTGATTTATGTAATAGGAGGACAAATGACGTGGCTTACTTGGAAACGTCAACCTCTTTAGTATATGGTAGGCCCACCGACGGGTGAATTCTGGGTATACTGCATCCAGAGAAAGGGTGGAATAGTGTATGGTGTAGTGTATATTATGCATTGCCGCACTGAAGTTGTCACTTAGCTAAAGACGGTTAACAAATATGTGGTTAGTGTTCTAAACAGGACACTTTTCTTGGAAATATTTGAAGAAAGGCCATCTAGTTTGTTTCTAGCTTTTCTGCTATCATACATTTACAGCATGTAGTTGCCACACTTAACTGTGGATTGCATGCTAAGAATTGTTATTTATATCATCCAACAACTGCAGCACCATCTGGTTTTTAACTTATTATTTTTTTTGTAATTATTACCCATGACTTTGCCTTTTATTGAGTGATTAGACCGGTTCACCACACCTGGGTGAGGTTTTGAGCACTAATGCATAGATTTCATTTAATGTTCCCAATGCTTGAACAAATACCTGGTGCCTGATGGTACAACAAGCTCATTTTCCGCTGCTCTTCTGTTGTGCTGCTAACATATAAAGCGGTCGGTGAGCTCGTATTAAAGGCGTTGTGCAGGTGTTTTGGGATGAAAGGATCATAAAGTGCCTCTGTTGTTAGCTCAGAATACGACTTTTGCTCTGTTTCTGCATGTTCCTTTTGTTATAGCTGTGTAAACATTTAGTAGAAGGTAAAGTTACTTGATTTGCATTGGGATTTTTTTGAAAGCAGTATTTTAAAACTCTTTTTTTACTGACAACAATTGCTTTCATTAAAATTATGAAAAATGTTTCTTCAAATGAGGAAAAAATTGAACAAATATTACAAGGATGTTTATGGAGATGAACTCCAATTTGAAACCACTTATACTTGTATATACTGGAAGTGCCAGTCTTGTAGAAATATACAATATAATGCGACAAAACAAAGCTAGACGTGTTTAATGTAGTTCAGGGTTGAGAGTTTATCCCAGCAGCCCAGGAGAGCGCCCTGAACTAGGGGTACGTACCTATTGAAATTAAAGGGCCTGGATATTGTGTGGGTTTGCACTGCACTTTTGGACAGATGGATGTTGCATACATTTTCTTTTTATCGCTGTATTTAACAGGAGTCCCCGTGGACTATGATGTTTGCTGATGACATTGTGATCTGTAGAGAGAGTAGGGAGCAGGTTGAGGAGACCCTGGAGAGGTGGAGATATGCTCTAGAGAGGAGAGGAATGAAGGTCAGTAGGAACAAGACACAATACATGTGTGTAAATGAGAGGGAGGTCAGAGGAATGGTGAGGATGCAGGGAGTAGAGTTGACGAAGGTGGATGAGTTTAAATAGTTGGGATCAACAGTACAGAGTAATGGGGATTGTGGAAGAGAGGTGAAGAAGAGAGTGCAGGCAGGGTGGAATGGGTGGATCTGGGCACTGACCAGAAAGCAGGAGACAGAGCCTGAGGTGGCAGAGTTAAAGATGCTAAGATTTGAATAAGACATGATGAGGATGGACAGGATTAGAAATGAGGACATTAGAGGCTCAGCTGAAGTTGGACGGTGAGGAGACAAAGTCAGAGAGGTGAGATTGTGTTGGTTTGGACATGTGCAGAGGAGAGATGCTGAGTATATTGAGAGAAGGATGCTAAGGATAGAGCTGACAGGGAAGAGGAAAAGAGGAAGGCCTAAGAGAAGGTTTATGGATGTGGTGAGAGAGGACATGCAGGTGATGGGTGTGACAGAGCAAGACATAGAGGACAGGAATATATGGAAGAAGATGATCCGCTCTTGCAACCCCTAACAGGAGCAGCCGAAAGAAGAAGAAGAAGCTGTATTTAAGATATATTATTAATTTACAGTATAATTTTGTATGTACAAGGTAGACATGTTCATCAGGTGTGCTTGTGGTGCAGAGTTGAACAAGTTGCTTTTATGGATCACTTTGTAGATGTGATGAGGAGCGGGAGGCCAGAGATTTTAAGTCTAGTAGCAGACAGGCCTTTGAACGAGCCTGTTACTTAATGAATAAATCAGTGACGTTTCATTCTGTAGTGCCTCTTTAGCTGGTTTCCACTTTGCATGATTTCCAGGTAAGCAGAACCACCCAGCACTACCATGTAATACTGGAGTCTTCTGTAATTTAAATTTCTATATTGAGAAATGGGAGTGAATTCCAGAGGTGTTTATTGTCTGATTGTGATTCATTTTTGTTAGGGTTTCCTTTCCTGAAAATTGTTTTACATCTTCAGTGGTTACATTAACATACAGTATATACAAGTGGAAATCAGTCCATCCATCTTCCAACCCGCTGAATCCGAACACAGGGGGTCTGCTGGAGCCAATCCCAGCCAACACAGGGCACAAGGCAGGAACCAATCCTGGGCAGGGTGCCAACCCACCGCAGGACACACACAAACACACCAAGCACACACTAGGGCCAATTTAGAATCATCAATCCGAGTAACCTGCATGTCTTTGGACTGTGGGAGGAAACCGGAGCGCCCGGAGGAAACCCACGCAGACACGGGGAGAACATGCAAACTCCACGCAGGGAGGGCCTGGGAAGCGAACCCGGGTCTCCTAACTGCGAGGCAGCAGCGCTACCACTGCGCCACCGTGCCGCCGGAAATCAGTCAGTTGGCTAAATTTCAGTCTCAGAGACATTAGGTCAGTGTGTGAGGGTCAAAGTTTAAGAATCTAACTAAATATCACCAAGACCTTTATAGGTTAAACAACTTACATTGGCTGTACTCGAAAGACAGTAAGGAAGATTTGAGGAAGCATATTTCGATTTCTGTATTTTTCTGTTTTCCCTTTAGTGATGCTCCTGTTTCTTGTTATGTCTCCATTTGGAAAAGGTCCTAAAATGTGAAACATGGAGCTTATTTTATGAACATGTGTAAATGTGGTAGGCAAAATAATATCTTCAGAGTATTGCTGGGAGGAAAGTGATATGTTTACATGGAGAGT
This sequence comes from Polypterus bichir lapradei, assembly GCA_026402145.1. Classification (NCBI taxonomy): domain Eukaryota; kingdom Metazoa; phylum Chordata; class Cladistia; order Polypteriformes; family Polypteridae; genus Polypterus; species Polypterus bichir. The sequence continues at coordinate 41,022,293 of JANRMT010062815.1, forward strand.
GGTCTGCTTGTGCAGCCTTGAGTAATTAACTGTCCTGCTGTAAAGTATGCCTTATATGGCGTGGGTTATTCGTGACTGGCAGTAACCATCCCCAAATCTAAACTCGAGCCTACTTTATTGGGCAGGATGGCATCTCTTTGTGTAGAATAAAGCAAATGAAAATTTTCCTCTTGTGATGACCTTCCCACATTTAGCTCTTCTATTCATTCAAACGTTTATCTCTTGTTTCTTTGTCATCTTTTAACAGTAAGATAAATTCTCAAACCTGCTCAGTTCAGTTCAGGGTTGTGGTGGTGGACTTAGTGGTCTATCCTGACAGCCAGAAAGCAGTTCTAGAGAGTGCCCACTGGCACACACACTCCCACACAGGGTTAAATGAAACTAAACTGTATATCTTAAGGGGGTGTAGGAGGAAAACCAGACCACCTGCACTAAAACTCATGCAGACATGGACAGAACATACCGACTCTGCTCGGACAACACGCAGGTACAGGATTTGTACTCGGGACGGTGACATTGTGGGGTAGCTGCATTACCCACTATGCCACAGTTCTGATCCATTTTGCATCCAAAACAGTAATATTCTGTCCAAAAGAGAAAAACAATAGTCACTTTCATCTCCAAAATATGCCTAAAAACAGTCTTACATTTCAAAAACAAAATGCCAAATATCATGCCATCCACAAAAGTAAACAGCTAAAACTGATTTTTCTCCTCTTTACCTGATCCATTTCTTTTTAATTTTTCATATCCTTTCGATCTGATGGATCCTGTTTCATATTGATGTGTCACCGAGTCATCTGAACGTGATGCCAGGATTGAAATTCAGGGATTATTTTACAGACTGTGAGGAGTATAGAAAAGCATGGCAGGGAGAGACAGATTTAGCAATAACACAGAAATCTGAGACCAAAGATAAAATTTTCAGTATTAATTACCTCCAGTGAAGCTAGCATTACGCTTTCCCTTCTGGAGCACAATGTGAAGGAAAAAGAGGAATTCAGTAAACAAAAGAGGGTTGGCATTTTAAAGTGTTGGTCCATGATCAGAGAAAAAAAAAAAAAAGGCTGCCCACTAGTCCATGGGATTGTCGAACACGTTCACAAAATGTGGCGAGTGTACCTCTTAAAATTCTTTAGAGAAAGTACAGTACAGTGTACTCTATTGTCTGATAAAAACGAGTTGTAACAATTCTAGGGGTGTGGGTTAGACATACCCCCTTGAACAAGGGGGGGGGGTTCATGTTTTTACTATCCATCCATCCATTATCCAACCCGCTATATCCTAACTACAGGGTCAAGGGGGTCTGCTGGAGCCAATCCTAGCCAACACAGGGAGCAAGGCAGGAAACAAACCCCAGGCAGGGCGCCAGCCCACCGCAGATGTTTTTACTAGTTTGGTGAATTTATCCATAAAGTGTAAAAAAGCGTAAAGATGCAATAATAGGGGACGCCATTGATACAATATCTGTTTAACGTGTAGCTTTACATCTGGAAAAACTAAAACAGAGGATTCTGATATTTAGCACCTTTCAGTGTGTTCTCATTTAGAAAGTACTTCATAACCATAAGAAGTGGCATGTTTTATATGTGCCTATGCTTACAATGCATACTTAAAAACAAAACTGCATACTCAGCAGCAATGCTGACAATTGTTCGATGGAAACGGTCAGCGGATTGAAGACACGTCTGAACTGTTTATGAAACAGACGTTTAGTGCCTGTGTCATATGTAAGGTGCATCATGTCAATTATTAATCCAATTCCTACCTCACTATGTGGAAACTTAATATATTCTACAGTCTATACTGTATATTCATTTCTGTGTATGTTGCATGTAATTTTTATACAACCAGGTAAGCCTCAATGAAACACTATTACCAATTTACACCAAAGAATATGATGTTTAAAGCATTTCACTTTATAATTGTATGCCTAGTAACCAGTTCAGTAAAGAAGGCGCTGGATGTGGGGACATCAAGTCTTATCCAAACAGACTTGCAACTGAGCAGACCATCTCTTGAAAATGGGACGACGTTAGAAAGGTCCACAGGCAGAAGACCACTGCTAGTCTTGGGTAATCTCTGGGATCGTAAGCATAACTAACAGCTCTTCTTGACTGCGCTCTGTGGCTTCTGCTGGAATATAATGAACATTTCTGTGTAACTTAATTCATTCTAGGTACACTAAAGTGCTGCTTATTAAACCGTTCTGCACATCGTGAAACCCTCCACGTTATCCCAGTTACTTGGCTGTGCAGTTTACGGAGTTCAGTTTAGCTTTGGTTTGAACACATGCCAGTGGAGTGGCCTGATTATGGACACAATGCGAGTCAGTGATTGTGTGACTTGAGCAACAAGTGTACACTTCATCTCTATTAGCAATTAAGCCGCACGTCCCGATGGGCCTTTAAAGGAAGACAGAGGGTCATTGATGTTAGTTGTGGCTACAAAACAGTAAAATTAGTAGAATTGAATGGAATCTGAAGGCATTCACCAGCAATAGTATGGTTTTATTTCACGACAGATTAAAAAACTGAGGAGCACAGTCTGTTTCCATAAAGTCCAAAGTTCTACAGCTGTCAGAATTCAAATTTGTTAAAAAATATAAACATACGAACTTTGGTTTGTACGCGGGAAGTACGGGGCAAGTACCCAACATTTCTTGTAGCGTGGATTACTGTCACTTGTGTTTAAAAATATCTGAAGAAAGTTTTAAAGAATTGTAATAAAAAGGAACGGAAATGCTTTCCAACAGCTGTGACTTTGATCATTCGTTTAAGAAAAATATTTGAAAGCCTAGAAAATCCCCAGCACTGCTGTTGTCTCTTTGCTGTATTTGTTTATTTTGCTTTATTGTTGTGTTTGCTGTAAGAAAATTGATAGCACGCTTTACATGCAAAACACGGGGCACTGAATTAAAAAGAATACCTAAAATAAAATTGAAATCACATGACAAGGAAGGCACTCTGTGAACTGCAAAAAGTTTCCGAAGTAAAAGAAAAAGCTTGCTTTTTGGAGGTATTTGCAATTCTGTAAGGTGTACTGTCTTGAATTTGAACAGCATTAGAAAGTAAATGAATGGTAGGTCTGATAGATGTGTCACCCTCTGCATGCGTCTGTTTATGAACATTGCTGATCTTTTACAATGAATGATCTCGGTCTTACTGCCCTCTCATTCTCTACAGGAGAAGCCTCTTCTCTCCGTGACTATGCAGCCAACACCATGAATGAGTTCTTGGGCATGTTTGGTTATGATGACCAGCAGGTGAGAGATGAACTGGCCAAGAAGATAAGCTTCGAGAAGCTAAAAGCTGCTACCTCAGAGTCTTCCTCCCTTTCAAGTGAGGAGGTTACCCGGCGGGCCCGCTTCTCCAAGTATGAAGAATACATTCGCAAGCTAAAAGCTGGTGAGACATTACCTTGGCCAGTCCATGCTCCCAAATCTGATGACCTGAACTGCAAGTTGGGGCATGACAAAGGAGCATTGCTTCAAATAGCTAGCCGATTGCAGAGCCCTGAGAGTCACATTCTCCCAGCTGAATCAAAGCCTGTGGTTCTCCCTGTGCCACCCAGCTCCTCATCCATGCAGAGCCTGGCCTCCCGGGCTTCCAAGTACGACTTTTTTATTCAGAAGTTAAAAACAGGAGAAAGCTTGCGGCCGCAGAATGGCAACACCTACAAACGACCATCCAAATATGATTTGGAAAATGTCAAGTACCTCCACCTCTTCAAGCCTGGGGAAGGAAACCCAGACATGGGGGGAGCCATCGCCTTCAAAACTGGAAAGGTGGGCCGGCCTTCCAAGTATGACATCCGCAACATACAGAAACTGATGCCAGTGAAGACGGATGCCAGCCTGATGCCACAGACATTGTCAGCCACATCCAGCACACCCGGGACAGCTGGCCCAGCTACTGTGGCCGTTAGCACAACAGGTCCCTCCGCCACCTCTGAGCAGTCCACCAACCTGAACTTCAGCAATCCTGATTATATGAAATCAAGCTTCTCCAAGACAGACTCCATCACCACAGGGACAGTGTCCACAGTCAAGTAAGATCCTCTTTCTCCGTACTGTGCAAGTAGACGGGGCGGGGTAAGTGGGAGAGGAGGGAAAGTAAAGGGCTGGATATCTGCTAACGGTGGGGAAAAGTGAACCAATGTAACACTGACAGCTTCTGCTTAGAATGTCAGCACTTTGTGTTATACAGTCTCCTAATAAGTGCCAGTGTAACAGTTCCATCTTTATCAAAAGAGAGAGCAAAATGTTAAGATGTCTTTGTGGTAATGTTTTCAAGTGTCATTTCCCAGGACTGCTTTATAACACTTCACCTGCTCCTTCAAAATGTCTTCTTTGTGTCTGTCACATGGCACAGCTTACCTCCATAAATTAATACTCGTTTAACAGAGCATGCTGTCCTCCACTGTGCTCTTGACGCAAGACCTGGTGTGCATGCAGGTCTCGTTTAGTGCAGCACACTCTATGTCTCTACAGGCCGGTGGGGGAATGCTGGGAATTTACCCAGCCTAACTTAAAACCCCCCATTAAAAATCTCTCATCTCTATGTTTATCTTTCACAGGGTAAGAATATGTGAAGTAAAGTCTTATGGTAGAATATCTACATGGCAGTGACTCGAAAATAAAGATGTTAATGGAAGCAATGAATGGTTCAATCAACTAAAACAGAACCTGTGTTAGTAAAATCAAAAATTGTGAATAAGGTAGAAACAGCTAAATTGGAAAATATTTTAATGTTTGCCCGTGAGCTCAGAAAATGTGAGATCAATTACTCAGAGTCTAACACAGGACGAGAAGCAAAGGGAGCAGCTTTAGAACTGCACCGTAGAAGGTCTTATGGATTGGCAGAACGTCAAAGTGGACCTTTAATTGACCCCCAAAGTAACAGCTTCTCACAGTTAAATGATAAATTTGCCATGTGGTCTGGTTCCTATTGGCAGCTGCACTCTTCATGTGGATGCAAGGGTTCATGCAAGCAAAATATGGCCAAAACCTGCAATGTTCAAGCTTGAGAGTCCAGGCTTCCATGTCAATGACTGCTTGATGAGGCCTGGGATGGTAGAAGAGGTTTGTTTAACTCTTTAAAAACTACTTGTATGCAAGTGGACATGTCGAATACTTTGTACATTAAGCAAGTATCGATGAGTTAGTACCCAGTAATCCACATGACGCAGCAATGTGATGATTGCAGCAAACGCTGTAGGCAAGAAGAACAATATGGGAATCCATGTGGAGCACAGAGACGCCGGGCTGCTTTACAGAAGAGGCTACAAAATGGAAGGAGAGAACAAGCAAGGGAGGCAGTTTTGTTACTTAGGGTCAGTCATTTTTAGGCAACAAAAGTTGTCAGAAGTGATAGATAGGGAAAGAGAGAGATAGAATGAACGAACAGGGGAAAATGTATGTTTTTTACAGAAGCTAATTAAATAAATAGATACACACACACTATGGTCCAAACACACAACAGAATGACTGCAATGAAAGAAAACTTGTCAGTTTGCAGGTGTATAGTGGATGAATAAAATATTATTGTAATAAATTGTTTTTTGTAATGCTAAGCAAAGATATGAATCTTTTGATGACAATTAAAGACCAATGAAAGAAATGGTGGATAAACATACTAGGAAAATTATTAAAGCTCCTCCAGGGAAGATTAGAAGAAAGAAATCTACAGAGAGAGAGAGAAACCAAGAATTGCTGCCAAACTCATCATATGATACAAATGCCAGTCTTTCCCTCTCCTAATGTATCTGTGGCATTTTTCCTTAGAAGTTATATTTTTTTACTTTTTTTATTTAAAACAATTAAGCAAACCTCATTATAAAAATTAATGTTACAAATCCCAGTTCACAAGGTTTCACTAATAGGTGCCATTTGTTGCCAGGCTAACTAAAGTTATGTCAAAGCCGTTCCATCTCGCCTGCCACGACCAGCATTCAGTGGGTATCCATTTGACTGTTTTACTATTTTTATAGTGTAATAATGTTGATAACTTATGAGGTCAGCAACTCTGCTCTGGCAGATCTTGCTGGTGTGGCAGACCTCTGAGCGGACTGACGTCATACATATTATAAGCAGGCAGACTGGAGTGTGGAATGTCTTCAGGTTCAAAGCCTGAAGCAGTAAAGATGATGAGATCTGTGACTGAATGCCTAGTGACTGACCCCTAATGCAAAAGTTGGGGTAGTCGACCAACGTTCGCATAAGGCAGATAAAGACTTATAACAGGACTTTATTCATCTGGTCATACTGTATCTCTATAGTTTCCCTTATAATAATTATTGCAGGTCATAAATTCTCTGCTGTTATAAGTTATGCAGGCCTAGATGAAAAAATGTGATTTAATGTTAATTTTATATAATTAAGCCCTAATGTAATGTATACCAGTGCAGGTACAACCAGAAAGGCTGGTAAAGAAGCGTGCATTATAACTGGTAAATACAGTATTTTCTGCAGAGAATAGCCACTTAGGGTAATCTAAATTGGTGCTCTCGCCATATCTCACAATAACTGGCTTTAACACTCATGCACCTTGGCTCCACTCTACAAAATAATTGTCAAGTGTCACATATGGCATACAGTAATTAGATAAGGCGGTGCCTGTTTACCTAATACACATAAAAAGTTAGACAGTCGCACACGTGGTGAAGCACAGCTTTCACGGAGACACAAGCAGACTGTCGCTGGCCTGCCCTGATGAAGTACGCAGCATCTGCCAGAGTGGAGATGCTTTACACAAACGTGCGGGCAAACACAAAGACACGCTTTATTTTATGCTCCATTTTTAATATACTTTCTGCCATCAAGCCATGTCAGGAGTACTTAGATGAATCTCCCAAAAAAAGTGATTATTTAAATGAATCCAATTATCAATCAAGACTTTGATTACCACGCTTTTAGAGTGCTTTTAAAGAATCCAAAACGTTATGAGCCCATAGCTTATAATAAGGAAATGTTTATCTAGCAGCCTGACTAGAAATGAACTAGAGGTGGATCTGTGACTATATTTTACATTATGTTAACAGATAACAATAAAAACTGTGTTTCAACTGAGTTTCTTCATCAAAAAAGAATAACTTCTTTTGAATTCAGCTTTTAAAACAAAGTAAATTAGGATAAAATCAAACAGTTATTCACTTCTAATTCAAAATCAAATGGATCAATTTTGTCAATGTAATAACATGTGAAATGTACATTTAACTCATGGCTTAAGAAAATCTTTGAAGTTGGCCAGCCACCTTGCCCAGAACTGTGTTCACGCTGGCGTGCAGTGACATACCCGCAGATGCGTTCTGCACTCGGGTGGGCACACAGAGCGCTCTTCCAACAGCCCTGCACTGATCAGCACTCCAAAGCATTTCCTCCGAAGGAGACACTGAGCTCCATAATTGTTGCGGGAGTTGTTCTCCACTGGTGTATATCTGAAAGTGAAAAGTGAAGAAGAGTCTGGATCACTGACACGGGGTACCCATGGCACTCCGCACAATTAAGTTGTGAAGGCTTAGGAGAACGCATTTTATTAGATTTGGGAAATGCAGGAAGCTTCCAGTGTCAGAATAGCAGGTGCATTATACGCTGACTTTTTTCTGCCAGTTTTGCTGAAAGTCAAGCCCCATTATTCCTCGTGTGCTCATAAATATCAGATGTATTTCAAGTGGAACAATGAAACAGTCACTTGAGATTTTCCTGTTTAAAATCAGATGTGGTGCAGAATGGCTAGAAGTGTAGACAGAGAATGTTTAAACACGCAAAGGGGCAAAATGTTCCTGAATGTTAACTTTTTTTTTGTTCCCGTGATGTTCTGTCAGCAGTTTATAAACTGCAGGTTGCGATTAAACTCCATGTAAGTTATGGGATTGGTCAGTCATAATGTGTAGACATTTCACCGCACACTATGAAGGAATCCGATGAACCGTTTACTACGCAACGCAGCAAATACAGTAGTCCAGCACTGCCTTCGTGTAGTGTGGCTCCTTGTTCTACTTCTCCAGAGGTCATTAATTCAATTCGAGAAGAACAATAATCAGCTCCCTAGCAGTTAACTTTATGGCTTTAGGTTGTGAAATGCTCCGTTACAAAAAGTGAAAGCAGCAAAAAATGAAAATGAGCCTCCCCAAAGGTGCATCAGATCGTGATGCAACTTGAGATCAAGAGGGCCCAGGAATTTCAAAAGTGTAATGGTCACCCTTTCTCACATGTTTTTCCCGTCCACCTTCTCCCTGAGAATGTCGATAATATGAATGAATGAAGAGTTTTCTACTTTGTTGCTGTTACCCTAGCTGTGTGGGTTATTTTAAAATGGCTGTTTCTAGAGCGTCATGTCCATGTAACTCATTTACAACAACTGGCTGACCCAGATGACCAGTTCTTCCTCTTTATGGCCTAGTTGATGATGCCAGACTAGTGAATGATGATGATGATGATGCCAGACTAGTGAGTGATGAGCGACTTGTTAGCATTCTTCAGGATGGCAAGTCCCCACTGCTAATTCCTGACACTCAGAAGGGGCCGTCGATCAGCCAAAGTGCACACCACGGCTGCAAGAAGAATAGGCAGGTTGGCCGCAGGTTCACTCCTCGCCATGTTCGGAAGCAGACCCACAGCAAGTGACTCGCATGTCACAAGTGCATTTCAAAATAAATAATACTGCCTAAAAAGGGGCAAATGTGTCTTTTTCAAAGGTCTGTGACCTTTTCCGTGACTTAATTTGCATAAGTGCAGTCGTCGGAGAGAATTAATGATTTATTCCACATTTTTCTTTTTACTGGTGGAGGGTCATGCATCAAAATGTGTCTACAAGTCTCTTGATTCATTTCTACATGAAAACGTTCTTACAGATTAGAAATGTATATTGATAGCCTGAAGTTTGAAATTGCTTGTAAGTAAATACCTTGTCATTTTGTTTTTATTAACGATGAAGCAGATTGCCATTAATCCTCTTTCCTTTGTGCCTTACATTAGGAATGGATTGCCAGCGGAAAAAACAGTCACAGAAGATGTCAACTTGTACCAGAAATATATTGCCAGGTATGCAGACATTTTCAGTTTTTAGGTGGGAAATTGAGTGTCGTCTCTTTAAAGAGAGATAAATAATATTTAAATTATTTGTTAAGAAAACAATATAAAATATTAGCACAGAGCTTGCTGATGTGTATGGATATTATGAATGATGGTGTGGCACCGGCGAGTTGATGAGCGCCCCCCTGCCCCACACACAGTATTCCTGTGAAAGTACATTTGTCAGGAGGGCATTATCGTATTTGCTTATTCTAATGTTCAGTTTGATCTTTGATGCACGCTATTTTACAGGAAGACAATCTGATTTGTCATAGGCCATTAAACAAAAAAAAGGAAGAGCAAGCTGGAGGTTTATTTTATTTTAAGCTTTGAAAACTGACTACAACATTTGTTTAGAAAAATAAAACAAAAATGTAAAAACAAAGGCGACAGGTTTCTCTAAATGTTGAAGTCAAAACGTCTCTTATTTGCCATCCATTTAAATAAGAAGCTGGAGCCGCTCAGGTAGGATTTTGTTAAGAAAACAAGATCTGAGCGACATCAATGTTATGTTTGTTTGACGAGAGCTATAGTAACACGCGGCAAGGCACAACAGACAGAGCCGACTGTGACGATCCACTCAGAAGAAACAGCCTCGGCTCTCCTTTTGTTGAATTCTTTCAATTTTAATGACACACTTGCATTATTTCAGGAGGTTTCTACCCTCGAGGAAAAATTATCATAATTAGACTTGTTTTAGACAAGCCGTGTTTGCAAAATGCTTTTAAACTGGGTTAAATTTATCAGACTTATTTTCTTTTCTATTAATATGCCGCTTGTTTTGATAGGTATGTGAATAAATAAATATTCTTGTCAGTTTAAATCAGCAGGTACAATTAAAAATTACCATGCATTATAAAAAACGGGTGAAAGTAAAGTTCAGTGCACTAAAACTGAGAATCTGAATTTCACTTTCTTCTTACCGTCACATTATTTTATCTCCGCTGCCCTGCACCCTTCAAAGACGGTGACTGTCACCCCTCAGGTAGCGTCTCAAGTACAGTACGCCACTGCTCTTTGAGATCACGTTCCAGTCATTTTATTTCCTGATGATTGGCTGTTTCCACTCATACTATAGCACTGAATGTGCAGGCAGATGTTGTTCTAATAAACCAGGGGATCCCAAACTCGGTCCCGGGAACCCCCACTGTAACTGTAGGTTTTTGTTCCAACCAACTTCTGTTTTTAATTGCACTCCTGGCCCAATTGAGTGAGCAGTTATTTCTCAGCTTCTGTGTTTTGGGGTCAATGTAGAATTTTGAAAACTAAGTTTGGTCTTTATTTTATTAAAATGCACTAAGCAGTTAAATGTGGTCTTGTAACAATATCTTCATACTGATTTTTCATTCTACTATTCCAGTTGTTTTGGTCATTTAATTCATTATTTGCTAATCAGTGGGTCTGACGCTGAAGTAGTCACAGCCTTTCATCATTCAGTGCTGCCTGCCCGGGCGTCTGCTCTGCTTGTTTGTAATTGCCATTATTAGGATACAACGAAGGCATCAAATTACACAGGATAGGGGCAAAATAAAAGGAAAACGGCAAAAGTGAGTGTAGCATTTAAGGCTACAGCAGAAACTGAAATATTTCTAAATGTAAACCATGTACTGCTGTGCTTTTCTGAATGCAGAATAAGAGAAGGCAAAAAAGTCCAACTACCGTATATACTCACGTATAAGTCGGGTCTTGAAACCTGAAAAATGAATCATAAAATCAGACCCTGACTTATACACCCGTTCAAAAATGCAATGCTTAACTTTTTTTTTTTATTTTACTACATCTTGCCTCCTCCAATCTCACACCAGTTTCTCGGACACATCAAATGTTTGTTGCAGCAGCACAGTTACCAATTTCTTTCGCTACTTCAACGACGTTTAATTTAAAACCAGCTTCATATTTTCTTCTGATCGAACGCTCCATCGTAGATGCGGATGCTCTTATGATAAAGGTGTATGAGGGTGTGAGATACAAAAAACACAAAACAGTGCAAGTGCCGCTTCGGAATAGTTTGGGTATTAAAACACATAGAAAAAAAATATTGTGTGCTCCACGGTTACTCTCGCAGGTGGGCGTTAGCATATCGTAATCTCTTGGACCAATAGCATGAGTTTTCTGCATTCGACTTATACGACCGACATTATAAAATACCAGAAATTATACTGTAAAATCAAGTCCCGACTTATCTGCGGGTGAACTTATCCATGAGTATATATGGTAGTTCAATAAGATCAGTTGTTATCACTGATTGGAACAAAAACCTGCTGGCACCGTGGCCCACCCAGGACTGAGTTTGGGAACCACCATAATAAACAAAACAAACAGATTTAACTGGAAGTGTGAACATATTGCAGCGTTTGGCGTTAGTATTGTGAGCTTTCTGCTGTAAACGTTTACAGCAGGCTGGTAAAGTGGAACACTTATGAGGTGCCTTCTGTCCTGTGTACGCAGTTAAAAGAAGCTGCAGACACGAGTACTGTACACAGGCACCCAAATGCACACAGGCTGACACGGTCCCTCACAAACCTTCGTGCACAGATCACTTCCAGCAGCAAGAGTTCATTAAGGGATTTTTAATGAGGCTTTTCCTAACACTGTGCCACCACATAATGCTTCAGGATTGTCCAAACATCTCAGAAGTTGATGCAGAATATGCCAGGACACAATTTCAGTTTCTTTACCGTGGACAAGTGGAGAAAATCCACAAAAGTACTGGCACTGCAGGTCGGAGCACTCGACTCACCACCAAAGTGGTCACCGCAAAACAACATAAGAAGTCTGTGGGCGTAAGGCACAATAATCGATATTAGTCCTGTAAAACAGTGCCCCCCAGTTTGTCTCGATTCCCCCTCTTGCATTCTCATAACACTTTGATCCAAAAGTCTTCATTAGAGCAGCGAGTCTGTGACAATCCTTGTATGATTTCAATATTAATATTTAATTTGTGAGTGAATTGCAGTGGCCAATTAGCTAGCCGGTGCAGCACAGTTGAAATTGTCCAGAGGCGTGTATAGATAAATGAAAAGATGAGAACAGCAGAGAGTGGCGGCAAGGGGGAGGTGTCTTTGCCCTGAGTATTTGTGTTTTATTGAAAAGGGAAAAAGACCTGTTTAATGCAACAGTCGCCAGCGCGCAACCCCCACCTTTCAGAGCACCGTGGCTTTGCAGTTCAATTAGCTTAATGAACTCAGAAAAGTGATCACTAAGAGAAGCTCCGAGATAATCCGGCCTGCGCTGAGGAAAAAAAAAGAAATCTCTTACTTAGCTATTTTTTTTTTTCTGTGGGATTTTTTTAGTGCTTCAGCAGATGGTTCATTTGGCAGAGATAGTGCAAATGTTTATTTGTGTGTTTTTAACTATAATTAGAGGTTTTTAACAGTCATCATCTGCAGGGTTATAATGAGGCTGCAAACACACAGCGAATGTGCCACTTTAAATTCAGGCGATTGTGAGACGCGCTTAGCATCTTTGCTCCCTGGATTGGATTTATGTGGAGAGGGCTCCCCTGAAAGTCTGTGTTTTATGGCTGATGAGATAAGCTTTTTTTTTTTTCTTTTTTCTTTGAATTGTAAAGGTCATTTTAGATACGGGGGCAGCACAGAAGCACAACGCTTCGCACTTACGAATCCTACGTTTCAGTGCCTGATTGCTTTTAGCACGCGTTGGACCCCACGTCCGATGAGGTTTTATATGGAGGCTCTGCCTTTCGTCATGAAGGTTAGGAATACTGAGGACCCTAACGTGGGCCATGTAAATGGTGTCCCATCCAGGTGGGCTCCCTGACCTGTGCTGGGCTCCACAATATATGGATTGATAGAACTGAGGAAGAATTTACACTGAGCTCAGGCCTGCTTGTTTTGTTTGGGCAGTTTTTATACTCCTGCTATATTTTATTGCTTTTGTGAGTGACTTTGGTTCACTTTAAAAGTGGTAAGTAAATAAATTGAAATGTATCTGCCATGTAATATTTTTAGAAATTGTCTTAATGATAAAAAAAATACATTGAAAAATAAAATAGGCAACGTGATGTACATTATTCACATGAACTACTACAAAAGCAAACAACATTTTACAATAAGTGCATAACATATACAGTTAATCAGTGGCACAGACTTTTAAAATTCCATTTATTCTACGTTATTTGTTGATCCTCATTAAGTAAAGTTCAAATTGAATTGATGAATGCTTGGAATTCTGGGGAATACAGAAATGTCTGCACCTTTTGGATGGACATAATAGGTAGCTCTTGTTTTGAATGACATTTTCAAGGAGTGCATTACCCACATAAGCGTGCCCTTTGATTAGATTGCACACTCGTTTCTTGTCCCACAATGTGTGCAGATCCCACACAGAGTGCAGTTTCAGGCTTGCGGAACCTCCCTGCACCCCAAACACCTCATTTTCTGGTTTGAATGTGAAAATGCACTGCCAGGCCATACCGTTATGGAAGAAGTGAGGACGAGGGCAGCTTTTCAGAACCTTACCAGAACTATTTGGGAAGGACTTACATTTGTAAATTAAAGAACAAAAACATTTACTGTTGAGTTTTTGTATAATTGAAGTAATGTACGGTGATGGCGCAGCGGTAGAGCTGCTGCCTTGCAGTAAGGAGACCAGGGTTTGTGTCCCGGGTCTGCCCTGTGTGGAGCTGCATGTTCTTCCCGTGTCTGTGTGGGTTTCCTCCCTCAGTCCAAAGACATGCAAGTTAGGCAGATTGCCGATCCTAAATTGACCCTAATGTGTGTGTCCTGTGATGGGCTGGTGCCCTGTCCAGTTGTTGTTCCTGCCTTATGCCCAGTGCAAGCTGGAATGGGCTCTGTGAACCTATTCTAGGTCAGAAAATGACATGACTTGCCCCAGGGCTGAGTGCATCTCTGAATTTTAATTTATAGTAATCAATTTAATTGTTCGTCACACCTCGTATATCAAGAAATCTGGATAAAGCCACAATCATTGTCAGCTCTGGATTGTTCAGGGAACATCACTTTAACAACCAGGTCCTCCTCCATCCCGTACAGTAGTACATTGTTGCCATCTGAGACCATGATGCTCAGAGTGCTGCCATTAACAAAGTTCAGCAGCCGGTGAAGGTGCAGTCCTTGATGTGAAGAGAGAAACGTTTCAGTGCGAAACAGTAGATTTACTACATCTGATCTATAAAAAGCCTTTTCTGATGAGAGCTTGAGTACTTTTTAAAATAGCACAGCGTCATTCTAGTTTTAAAGTTTGAACATACTAAGGCCAGTGCATACAAAATGTCCCCACCTGCCTTTGTGGCTACATTAAATCCCTATTTAAACATGAAATCCCTACAAAAAGGTACTAATTAGGAAAAGATCGGTAACACTTTAGTTTAGGAACTACAAAAATGCATCTGTTACTCATTCACTCTTATGGAACAAGACCGTAACAAAGGCTTCTTGTGGTCTTCATGACACTTATAAGCAGTCAGATTATTCACCTCTGTGTTGTGAGGAGTATTGACATGCAGCTAAAACGACGTGTTAATATGAAGGATACACAGGTCTTATAGTTTGTTAAGGTCTCCTGACAAAAGTGTAAATGTCGAAGAGATGCATTTTTTGTAGTACCTAAACTTAAGCATTATTTTCACCTGTAAAACCCACCCAGAGTTTGTACTTTACAAGATTGACACAATTCTGCATTGGTTAGTCACAGCCGTAGTCAAACCCATTCGACTAAATCGAGTAGAATATTCAGCCAGTTCGTCACACTTTCAGTTGCTGGTTCTTATATTTCAGGTTCTTCCATACAAATAAGAGCCATTCAACCATTATCCAACCCGCTATATCCTAACTACAGGGTCACGGGGGTCTGCTGCAGCCAATCTCAGCCAACACAGGGTGTAAGGCAGGAAACAAACCCCGGGCAGGGTGCTAGCCCACCGCAGGGCACACACACACACCAAGCACACACTAGGGACAATTCAGGATCGCCAATGCACCTAACCTGCATGTCTTTGGACTGTGGGAGGAAACCGGAGTACCCGGAGGAAACCCACGCAGACACAGGGAGAACATGCAAACTCCGTGCACTCCACAAATAAGAGCATTAAATGAATTTGAACTCCACT
Source organism: Polypterus bichir lapradei (assembly GCA_026402145.1). Classification (NCBI taxonomy): domain Eukaryota; kingdom Metazoa; phylum Chordata; class Cladistia; order Polypteriformes; family Polypteridae; genus Polypterus; species Polypterus bichir. The sequence continues at coordinate 41,037,457 of JANRMT010062815.1, forward strand.
ACCAGGCAACATAGCTGCTAGGAATTTCTCTTGGTGTTACATCTCATACACATAAAACAACAACATTTATTTCTATAGCACGTTTTCATACAAATACTAACTAACATAGCAAAAAAGTAAGGTGCAATGGCCAAGGAGGACAGAAAAAAACAAAAAGAAATACTCTATATGGCTGGAGAAAAAAAAAACAAAATCTGCAGGGGTTCTTAGGCCACGAGACCACCCAGCCACCAGTAGGCACTCTACCTAACATAAATGATCTCAGTCAGTCCTCATGGTTTTCAGGCTCCACATGTAAGGATTAGACGATGACGGTCATGTGGACCTCTGGCCTTCGATCCATCAATGTAGGGACTGCACGGTGCATGCAAATCGGTAAATGCAGTTAAACAACACAACATACGTACAATACATGACACCGTCCAACAAGCAGTGTGCGGTATTTGACACAGTAACAGACTGTAACATTCCTGCATCCACAAGTTGTAGCGAATTCTCCTACATGTAGACGAGAAGCTCGAAACCTAATACGCTTTCCATTAAGAGAATGAAAATGGTTTGATTTATTCTATTAGAATGAATGTTTTGTGCTTTTTATAACATTGGTTATGTGATATATTGTTTTACAAGAAATCTAGGACTTTGAAAACACTGGAAAAGAAACAGACGTATTAGCAGTAATCCATGCTGATTATTGTATGTAATAAACTCGCACATCCTAAGAGACGTATAAATACTCCAAATGGCAGAGATTATTGAGTCTTTCTCTTTGAGATGAAGCAGAGGTGTTGTAATTAGTTGTCGAAAGACTGAAGTTTGTAAATCGCTTCTCAATATTTTTTATGGGCAAAACCAAAAATGAACCCACAAACAAAAAGTAAAAGTAAAAAATAGGCGCCTTTACTAAATAGTTACTTTGTTGTGTGCTTGAGCGCTCGTCTCTCATGGATCTTTGTTTCGTTATCGGTTCTAGTTTAGACAATTTGCCCTGTAAGCGGCCTTGTTGTAACATTGAGCTGTACCGATGTCACTTACCACCACAAAATGGCATCAACCACTAAGAATGATGAAACAAAAAATAGAAACTGAAAATAAAAAAAAAAGAAACCCTGAAATACTAATGTATTCCTGACAGTGATACCGGATGTTCAAATATGTTCAGGTATGAATTTATCTTTACGGAGAGTCTAATTTTTTTTTTTTTTTTTTGTTCTGTCTGGCAGCCTCGTGACTCTGTGATTGGCAGTTTGTGCTCTTGTTATGTCACTGCAGCAGTTGTGCTTGTGCAGGTTATGGGCATGGATGTCCTTAGCAGGGGCACTGAGCACGTGCAGTGGCGTGTGACAATAAGGTGGCTGTAAAGAGAGGTGGGAGTCGAGCTCATTAGAAGCTAGGTCGTTCAAACAGGCACTCGTGCCACATCACCTGACGTGACTACTTAGAATATACTCAAGATTGAAATGAACAGATATGTCCATAATTTAATTACAATTCACATATTAAAACAGTAGAATTAACACAGTTAATTAACAGTAGAATTAGTCAGAGGTTATGTTTAAATCTAAAAGTAACAAAGAGCTGCAATAGTAAGTAACTAGAGCTCCACAATATAATGAGGCTTGTCGGGGGACGGGGTCTATTCCAGCAGAATAGGCCACTAGAGAGGAAGCCGTCGTGGAGTGGGTGCCAGTCCATCACTCAGTTTAATCTTTGTTTCTGCTACAGAGATTCCAAGTGACCATGAAGGGCTTCTGAATTAGCCTGGAATAGCTGAGTATTGGAATATGAACACGCGGTCTTTTATACCGCCATCTTTCAGACTCGTGTAGACTTACTGTGATCTGAACCGGGGACAGCAGCTGTGCAGACTCCGCCTGAGCGATTATTCTTTTATATGAGCAGTTTAAAGAATTATCAGAGACCTCTGCTATACGCTACACTCAAGTCCCTGTCGTTTCAACAGTTCACCATGTTAGAAATGCTGTGTCCTGAATACATTAATATAATGAGACCCGACAGAGGAGCCTACCATCCTAATCCTAATTCCTCCAGTAGGAGCAGACCAAGAATTTTCATTCTGTTAATCTTTCTGGTTAGAAGTGTGCACTGTCACGGCAATGTGTTATTCATCATGGTTGCTTTATAACAGGAAGCTTAAATTCTTTATTAAAAACACGCTTACCACATTTATCTTGGTCCTTCTTTGTCATAAGCCTACTATTTTTATTCCCTTTATCAATATTGTTTTCTGTATCTGTAATCTGATTATTGTACTACTTATTTTCCTGTCAATAGTAACATGTTTTTTCATGTATGTAGTACAGTATGTCCAGTTTTTTTTTATAAGCTCTTCTCATAAATGTGATGCCTGTCTGTCTGACATGTAGCCAGAAGTCCTTGTGTCTGTGTAAGCTCCCTTTTCTCACTGATCAGTTCTCGTCACCGTGAGTCACAGTAAGTTTATTTCCGGGGGAGAAGCCTTGATGACGATTTCTGCTTCAGCTCCAGGCAGTGATCGCCATGGATGTAATTCCTGTTGCTTTTTCGTTTCTCACAGGTTTTCTGGCAGTCAGCACTGTGGCCACCTACATTGCGCCTATCAATACCGAGAACACTACCACTGCCTGGATCCCGAATGCAACTATCAGGTGAGGAAAACTTTAAAAGAGGCAAATATGGTTGTGGAGTTGAGGTAATGTGAGCCAATTGTGCCATGTTTTTTTTTTTTTTTCCAGTGATGGCAATCCTCACTTTAAAAGGATTCATATTATTATTATTGTTATTATTATTATTAATGTGTGTTTGGCTGCTGCCTTTGTCCAAGGCGAACTACAAGATCAGGATCCATTACAGCTACATGCAGATATTTTTGTAGCCCAGTCAGGTTACGAGATGTTCTGAAGGTTACATAATGATGCAGAGATGGGACACGAGCTGACATTCTTGGGCTGTAAAGCCCAGTGCCTTAGCCACTGCCTGTACACTGAAAGCTGACGCCATTGCACCTTCCAAAGTGTCACTCTAACTCCGCTCCCTGAGTATGTAAAACCTTATGGCTCGCTGAGTGCTGCGTCCTGCCCGGGGCCACACGGGTACTCCTGTGCTTTCTGAGACCACAAACTTTATTTTCTTTAGCGTGTCCTTTGAGGACAGTAGATTGAGAGAATATCGCTTTGTATTGTAAACTGTTTAGTTTTCTATAAAACATTTAGGGTGACCAATTTCCTTGTGGCCGAACAGAAGAGTGGTTGTGAAAATTTTCAATGTCCCAAACCCCTATAAAAGAGTTTGATTGAGGTTACCCCCCCTACAAAGGTAATATCACAATTGAAGATAAAGGAGTCAAATTACTAAACTGAGTGTGAACAGACAAAAAGCTGATAACACAGTAAATAAAGTTTAAACATACAGTAAATTGAGCAATTTACCTTTATAAATTTCAATAATCTTGTAAACGTGTCCCCCGTGAAGCTTAGACATTCGATTGACGATCCAGGGGTTGGGGTGTCGCGCGAAGCATCAAGCGCTGTGAGGAAATGATCAACAGTCGGGGGGTTTGGAGGGATTGGAGACGCGTGTGAAGCAATGGGTGCTGGTGCACCGCTAACCAATGAAACAAAGACATCGAACCTTTAAAAAACAGATGCGCCGCACAGTTAAAAGTGTTACTGCCAGGACCGCCAGTGGGAGAGAAGGGCTGAGTGTAAGCAGCAGGTGTTACATCCAATTCAGTCCCCCCTGCCACACCCTCAATCAAACCGTGAAAACAGTGACGTTTCATGATCAGAGTTTGCGCAGAAATCAGTATTAGGCCTCACCCTTCTGTACAGATCATTGCAAGGTCCAAATTCCATTCTCTGGAAAAAAAGTTTTTTAAAACGCTCTGCCCACAGCAAGGAACCCACGAGAATGTGCATTTCTGTGGCTCATTGACTGGTGACAATTACAGGCGCAATGCTTGATTTTTTTCATATCGTTGAACATGAGCAGTAACTAATAAATGACCTACAAAGGAGAGCACACTGCAAGATACCAACTGCACCACGATAAAGTTGGACAACACAAATCCCTCAATTTGGACAAATGGCGACGCAGCCTTCCTCTTTATTGCACCCCCTGGTGGTACGGATGCCCCAGGTTGGGAGCCCCTGCTGTATTCCACATCGGCAGTAGTTAGTGGTGCCACCTCATGGATTCAGCCTCCTGGCTTGGGACAACACACCCAAATACTGCCAGTGGGAAGTTTGAATATCATTACCCCTGTGTCTGTGGCTTTTTCTTCAGATACTGTGTTTTCCAACATCATCTAAAAGATACGTGTGTGTTTATTTGTTAGGTTAACTGGCAGCTCTAAATGTCAGTAAGTGTAGTTGTGTGCATGAGTGGGCTGGCACCCTGTCCAGGACTGCTTTAATGTCCAAAGCTTCTGCCATGGACTACGTTAGTGTTTATGTTTCATCTTGTGTGTGAGAAGTGGGAGCCCTGAGGAGGCGTGTTGCATTTGCAGCAGGGGTGTCCAACTCCGTTCCTGGTGGGCCACAGTGGCTGCAGGTTTTCATTCTAATTAGTGAGCCGTTTTTGCTGCTGATTCACTTCTTTTGCCTTAGTTTTAACTGACGTGACTCAGACCCCTTCATTGTTACTTTTTCCTGACAATAACGAGACACAAAACAAGCCACCACACGACCAGCTAACCTGAAAATAAAGAAAGATGAAGGTCTCGGTCATGTAGGATCTGCTCAGGTCACCAAAACGTCTTAACGGTGGTCTTAGAAAAAACTGAAAATCAACAGTCTGAGGTGGCAGAATGAGAGCAGCAACAAGTCCTGATATTCAATAACGGCTTTCATTAACAGCAAGAATTTGGCTTCTCATTAAGAAACTGGTTGGAGTGAAATTGGCTGGAGTTTGAAGTTCCAGTTTAGCTGGTCATCTGTTGGATCTTCTCACATCTCATTTTCTGTTTGGCTGCCATTTAATGAAGAAACAAATCAATTCAGAGGACTGAATCCTTAAAAACAGGGCTACTAAAATGAAGGGAAAAGAAGTTCATTAGCAGTGAAAACTGGTCACTGATTAGGAAAAGGGTTAGAATGAAAACCTGTGGCCCACCAGGACCGGAATTGGACACCCCTGATTTACAGTGTTACATTTTCTTATGCCATAATTTACTTTAACAATAAATTAGAAGCTTTAATTTGATGTTCAGGATATTCAGTGAAAACAAATGTAAAAACATGTCACCCCCCCCCTTCCAATGTAAAAGACAGCACTGAAAACATGGAGTTGGATTACTTAGAAATCCTGGCTTGTTTTAGGATTTTTTTTATCCACTTAATTTAAGTTAGTATTGTGGAATCAAACCAGCAAGCTAATGTTATATGACGTGCACATCTAAAACAGAGGAAATAAGAAATGGCCAGGAACAGCTTGTGAGAAAACTTCAATGGAGCAGAGCCTTGCCAAGTGTTTCTTGGTTTAATTCACTGCTGTTTTTTTGCGATCAGTTGCTACATACATCAAGGCGCGGCTTTGTTGTCAAAGGAAATTCACTCTATTAGTACGTTACAGACTTCACTTTGTGTGCCCATGGTGATGTAAACAAATACAGTAAAAAGCAGTCCTAATTCTTTGAAACGCTGGTTACAGCTTTCTGCTCAAAGGTTTCCTTTTGTCTTCAAATTGGGAATAACATTTTCAGCAAGTTAAAGTACAAAGGACACTTCCAATTCATGAAATTACCTTTGAGATCATAGGTGACGGCAGTTTGAGCGAAAATTCCTTTAGGGCAGTGGTGTCAAACTCCGGTCCGGGAGGGCCGCAATGGCTGCAAGTTTTCATTCTAACTCTTTTCTTAGTTAGTGACCTGTTTTTGCTGCTGATTAACTTCTTTTGCCTTAGTTTTAATTAACTCGACTCAGACCCCTTAGTTCTTTCTTTTTCCTTAATTAGCAGTCAAACAGTAATGAGACACAGACGAGCTGCCATGTGACCAGCTAACCACATTATCTGAACGTAAAGAACGGTGAGGGTCTCAGTAAGGTTGATCTCTCAGGTCACCCAACCCGAATTCTGAAGGTGTTCTTGGAAAAAACGGAAAATCAACAGTTTTGAAAATGTCCGCTGTATCAGAATGAGAGCTGGAGTTTGAAGCCCCAGTTTAGCTGGTCGTCTGCTGGCTCGTTTCACATCTCATTTCTGTTTGGCTGCCATTTAATAAAGAAACGAATCAACTGAGAGGACTGAATCCTTAAATACAGGGCTATTAAAATGAAGGGAGAAAACTGGTCAATTGTTAGAATGAAAACCTGCAACCGTCCAGGCCTGGAGTTTCGACACCCGTGCTTTAGGGGATTCTTCACTGTCGCCCCTCTCAAACCATATACAGTAGATCAGAACTACGACGTCAGCATCTTACGGGCAGGACGTAATGAAGTCTCCTCTGAATTTGGGCCCGTTCACGTTCTGCCAGAGGACTTTCCCATCTGAAGGGTTCTTATTTCGGGATAAGGGCAGTAGGGTGTTGCCTCACATTTCCAAACCAATCAGATTGAGTCCCAGCCCACTGTTTGCCCGTTTAAGGTTGATGTGTGTTCTGTGTGTCTCTGGGGGCTTTGCCCAGGTGTTCCAGTTATCCTCCCACTTCCCCAGGACGTGCTCTAACTTGGCCTGATGTGGATGTGCTGCTGAATATACTTGGTGATGGACCTGTACCCCCTCCAACAACGACGGTTACATGGCAAATCAAAACCATCCCGATAGGCTCTGGACCCCTGCAACCGTAAAATTAGTTAGACAATGGATAGATGAATGGAATACATTTAAATTTGTTATAATTGCCAAAAACATTTGTTTGCATCATTCTTCCATATTTTATCTGACACCTCTGCCAGACATAATTATAGTAATTCTGCTTATTGTTTGCTTGGATATAAAATAACCGATAAAGTGTAATTGGCTGTGTCACAGTGTTCAGCACAGATAATCTTTATATTTAAAAAATACCTACATGCAGGTTAAACCAACAATTAACTCTGACACAACTACTAAACAGGGAATCTTTCATGCAGCAGACACCAGTGGAAGACGACATGAAGGTGTCAGACATTAAGTTAGTCTGTGGGACAGAGCTAAGCCCAAAATACAGTGTCATTCCAGCGCACCCACCCCAGCTCTGAAAAAAAAGGTCTGTTTAATGTCTTGTCAGAGTCCCGGAGAAGTGACGGACCCCACAGGCTGAAAAGGACAGGAAGATTTCAGTATCACCTGGTATTGATAGGTGTTGAGATAAAGGCATCGAGTCTAGATGTGTCAAAGAGGAAAACAACTCGGAACGAGAGGGGCGGTTCATTTAGTGGTGGCTGCTGGGGAACTGTGCCAGGCTGCAAAAAAAACAAAATTTTGGGTAAGGGGGCAGCACTGCTGCCTCGCAGTTAGGAGACCCGGGTTTGCTTCCCGGGTCCTCCCTGTGTGGAGTTTGCATGTTCTCCCCGTGTCTGCATGGGTTTCCTCCCACAGTCCAAAGACATGCAGGTTAGGTGCATTGGCGATCCTAAATTGTCCCTAGTGTGTGTGTGTGTGTGTGCCCTGCAGTGGGCTGGCTCCCTGCCTGGGGTTTGTTTCCTGCCTTGCGCCGTGTGTTGGCTGGGTTTGGCTCCAGCAGACCCCCGTGACCCTGTAGTTAGGATATTCCGGCTTGGATAATGGATGGTTTGGGTAAGCAAAGAGTAGAATTGTACAGATGAGGCAGGCAGACCATTACAAGACATCTTTTAACAAAGGCGTGTCTGGACCAAGCAGTCGAATGTGTCGTTTGTTTTTTTGTATTTCCACTTTACCCCAATTCTTGCAGTCAGCTTAATATGTGAGGCCCGTCTACTGTATGCAGTTTTATACTAAGAAAGACCACTGTCACTGTGAAGACATTTTGAATTATTATGATGTAGGCCAAGTGCTGCATTTCACTTGAAGCGGGAAGTTGAAGTCAACTCGAATGCCCACTAAAGTCGGATTTCCAATTCGGAAAGTCCGGCCTGATCTGTCAAGTCCGACGTGATGTACATCACGAACGTTAGTGAAAGCTGTATTATTATTCTGTTTATTAGCACGTCTGTCTGTTTGTGTCTCATTAAATCTGCCGATCTCAATCCATGGACGTGTTGCAGAGTACTGCCTATTGCGATGTTATCCACTGCTATTTATTCCGATGAAGTGAGCATAACAAACGTTTTGCCGGACACATCCGTGTTAGTTTGCCGTACGTTTTAGTGGAATGCGGTCAACTCAGGTGTGACATCATTGCCAGCGTTGACATCTGAGGTAAATGGAGCACAGCATTAAACAGCAATCTGATTGGATTGCTTTATTATGAAGAAGCACATGCTGCCCTGGACTAAGCTACCTCACTTAATTTCATACATTTTCATAAGTACACAGTATGCATCTCAAAAGAAGGCCACCATGAATTGATAGTTTCTTAGTCATCATTTTCTATTTGAAGGCAGTTATGGTGATTGACAAGAAGGGTCTCCAGAGAATAATGTGAAACCATTTAATTAAAAATCAAAAAGTTCAGTAATAAAGTGCCAGCAGCTGTACTGTATGCTTTTAATGCCGTAGGTGAAGAAAAAGACCCAAAACACGATTCATTAATTCCCTTGTGCTCACTAATCACGGCCGCCCTTCAGTTCATCTCCTCTGGTGATACCTGAAGACATTTGGCCTGGAAACATCTTTAGTCTTTCTGCAAAAGTATTGAACAGTTAAGTAACAGGACGGTGCTTTGGTACAAAATGAACGTGCTGAGCATTCTGGGCTCCTGCGTGTAACAGACAGACGAGCAGGGGATTTCGGCTGCCATTGGGACTTGTTACTCTCAAGCAGTTTTGGGGCACTTACTGTGAATAAAAGCAATAGTTAGCTGAATCCTACAGGGCACCAAAGGCAGAGGAGGACTGTCACCTTTATTCCCACTAAAGATATTTCCTGGCGACAGTTTTAATTTCTGTGCACACAAGACGCTTTCACATGGCAGCAAATTTGGAACGAACAGAGCAGGCCTCTGAAATAAGCTCTCAGGTACAAATGAAGTCGCAGTAATTGTCCTGCAGCTGAGGTCACTTGTAAATCCCGCTCTAAATATGAATATATTTGTGAGACATCTGTTATAGCTGTGAGGTTGGAGTCTCATTGTGTTTAATCCAAGATCACAATATTAATCCCCTCATATCCCTGTCCTGGTCATGCAAGCGCTGAAACTGCGGGCTAAGGAGATTTACAGGCCAGCTCTCCTCGTGGAGTCCAGAGGAGCTGCGACCGAAACTGAGAATTCAAAGCTAAGTGGTTAGCAGAACTTGTACACCGGGGTTATTACTGTTAAAATATTTGGCATTCTTTTATTAGTTTTCTTTTTTCCTTTTATAGTAACAAAGTACATAGAGAGTATTGCTTTAGATGGCAGAAGATTCAAATCTTTGTTGCCAGATGTATTAAAATGAAGTGTTTGTGCATTGTAAGTAAACAATCCTAATGTCACACCCTGCTGCACCTGCTTAAAAACACATTTGAGAAGTGACAAGGTCAGCATATAAAATTAACACAATCAGATCTTTTACATTGAAACCTCGAGTCAAACAGTTCCTGCAGTGATCCAGTCTTCTGGCTAGTGTTTGTCAAAAAATGTCAATTATATCAATGTTAACAAGTAAATATTAGGTTACAGTGGCACAGTGGTTAGCACCACTGCCTTAGAGCTTCATGAGTTTGTCTTCAAATCCGAGTCCTGCCACCACTGCTGTGAAATTTGCCTGATTGCTCTTCCCAAGATGGGAGCATTAGCTTAACTGACAGAACAAACTGGCAGAGGTGGGTGACCTGTCTAGGGACGGGTCTCGTCTGGCATCTGATGCCACTCTCCCCATACGAACCCGAATTCGAATTGACAGATTAAAGAAGTAGGTGGTGTAATCCAAAAATTCAAAGATTGGGCCTTTGTGGAAAAAAAAGCAAAACAGTGTACACCTATTTTTATGGGCCCTTCAAATAATTAACCTGTAACTATAGACAAGCGTCCCAGCATTTTTTTTTAATATTGGGGGAAAATTTAACTCAGTTTGTTGCCTTTCACCTTTACAGTGTAATATATGATTTGGAATGTAATAAAATTAACAGATGAAATTATCTGGGTAAAGCCAGACAGATATGGAGTGCGTGGTGTAACAGGAATGTTTTTCATTAATGGAGACAGCATTTTACCGTATTAAGGGTCATTGATTCAGAAATATGCTCCTTTGATCGAATTGGCACCTCTTTAAAACTACCTGCTCTTCTGTGGGACCCTGTGCATGGTAATAAAGAAAGAAGGCCTTCAGCACTAAAAAAACAACCAGCCATTCAATGGCAACGTCGTCCCTGGGATGATGTCCACCATTGACGCCAGCACTGAGCAAGAAACATAGTCCTGTTTTAACCTTTTCGTCAGATATAAACACACACACACACTTACTTACATACATACATACATACATACATACATACATATATATATATATA
>JANRMT010062815.1:41048407-41060710 GCA_026402145.1 Polypterus bichir lapradei
AAAAATCATATTTTGCATGGTTGGATCTTAACAAGGTTCCAAGTAGAGCTTCAACATGCAACAAGAAGAAATGGGAGTGAGACAAAACATTTTTTGAGCATGCAATTTAATGAAAACAACGATTAAACTAAAACAGGCTGTTTTACAGCTGATCAAAAGTTTAGGACCACACCTCCAAAAAACCCGTAAACCCCCCCAAAATAGAAATCAAACTTCCAAACATGAACTCAGTACTGAGTAGCTCCACCGTTATTGTTGATCACTTCAAAAATTCGTTGTGGCATGCTCGATACAAGCATTTCCATGAGGTGAGTGGGAACATTTCTCCAAGTGGTGAAGACAGCCGCACGAAGGTCATCTACTGTCTGGAAATGTTGTCCATTTTTGTAAACTTCCCTTGCCATCCATCCCCAAAGGTTCTCGAATGGATTTAGATCAGGGCAACAAGCAGGATTGGCCAAAAGAGTGATGTTATTCTCCCTTGTCCTGCGGGCATTGTGTACTGTAGCGTTGTCCTGTTGAAAAACCCAGACGAGGGCCCTCAGTCATGAGGAATGCTCTCTGCAACATCTGGACATAGCCAGCGGCTGTTTGACGCCCCTGCACTTCCTGAAGTGCCATTGTTCCACTGAAGGAAAAAGCACCCCAGACCATTATGGCGCCCCCTCCACTGTGGCACGTAGAAAACATCTCAGGTGGGATCTGCTTGTCATGCCAGTAACGTTAGAAGCCATCAGGACCATCAAGGTGAAATTTTTTCTCATCAGAGAATAAAACTTTCTTTCACCTTTGACTGTCCCATGTTTGGTGCTCTCTTGCAAAGTCCAAACGAGCAGTTTTGTGGCGTTCAAGGAGACAAGGTCTTTGAAGACTTTTTTGTTTTTGAAGCACTTCAGTCTCAGATGCCGTCTGATGGTTATGCGGCTGCAGTCAGCACCAGTAACGGCCATAATTTGGGTCGAGGATCGTCCAGTGTCTTGACGGACAGCCAATTGGATCCTCTGGCTCAGTGCTGGTGAAATTTTTTTGGGTCTTCCACTTGACTTTTTTGTTCCATAACCCTCAGGATCATTTAAGAAATTCCAAATGACTGTCTTACTGCGTCCCACCTCAGCAGCGATGGCGCGCTGTGAGAGACCCTGCTTATGCAGTTCAACAACCCGACCACGTTCAAAAAGGGAGAGTTTTTTTGCCTTTGCCATCAGAACGTGTGACTACCTGACAGAAAATGACAATGAATCCACATCTTTGCACAGATTTGGCCTTTTAAAGGCATGTGGTCCTAAAATTTTGATCAGCTGTAAAACAGCCTGTTTCAATTTAATCGTTATTTTCAATTAATTGAATGCTCAAAAAATGTTTTGTCTCACTCCCATTTCTTCTTGTTCCATGTTGAAGTTCTACTTGGAACCTTGTTAAGATCCAACCATGCAAAATATGATTTTTTGCCATTTTTCAAGTGGTCTTAAACTTTTGATCGGGACTGTATATATATACACACAAACTTCTTTATTTTTTTGTAATATTATATTATTATATTGTAACTAGCTGTGTAAACCTATGCTGTAAAAAGCCTGTGCTGAAATCGTCAGAAAAATAACATAGAGATGTCAGATAATTGAAAATAATTACTCTGGGCGTCTCTCTCCTAGAAGGTTTCGTTTTGCCGACGTGCTCTTATTTCTTGTATATTAGCAACGGGAGGAAAAGTAAAAGGGATACGGTTTTGCTGATTTTTGTGGCTAAGCGATATTGTCTTTCTTCTGAGGTGTTGTTTTGCTGATGTGCTTGCCTCGCTTGTGTTATTAGCGGCTAAGCGAATTTTCTGTTCCCTCGGAGGCGGAGCCCCTACCCCGACTCCACCTCTCACTTCCGGGCAAGACAGACAAACAGACAGATACACTCACTTCCACGCATAGACGTTTATATATTAGATATATATATTGTAAGAAGGAGACAAACAAAAGTAAAGAGCTGGAGCACCACCTTGGTGACCCCATATAACTAAAAGGTTTGCAACAGAAAATAAACATGCAATAATTGTGGATACATCTTCTCAGATGCAAATCCAAAACTGAACTGGAAACAAGATGGCTAATATGGACACATGGCAGGAAAAGGTGGGTCAGGCAACCATCAGTGGTGGAGTGGCTGTCAAGCTTCCAATTTGCAGAGGGAGGAGAAGAGAAGATATTAGAGCACAGCACCAACCACTGGTCCGGCGGGTAATTACCGTCACCAGAGTCCTTAAGCTGCCCGTGCATGACAATTTACTGTACATATGTATATATTTATGAACAAAGATAGGCAAGAGAGGATAAAGATTTGGGCTCCTGTAGGATGCCCCATTTAGTGTTTTGATATAATAGAAAGAAGAATAGTGCCAAAGCACCAGAACAGAAAGATTTAGGCAGTGTAATTGCCAGCTTCAGTATTTGCTGCCTTCAGGCCTGACCCCATTGGTGGCTAGAATCACTCTGAATGTTGACTTCCGGTGTTTTTCGAGGTTATATAGGTTCGTTTGGCAGATGAGGCAAAGTCAGGATCATTCCTCTGGAAGTGACACCAGTGGTCTTCTGGCTGGTGTTCCACCACTCTTAAGATGGAAACAGACAGGTGATTATTGCCTGTGTCACGTCCTTAACCTTCCCCTGTCATTCCCATGGACATTCCTGAAGCAGAGTGTGTGTGTGTGTATTACCGTTGTTCGTATGGAAGAAGATATGCAGGTAATGATTATTACAATAGCTTTATTAACAGTAGCTAGAAAAGAAGACAACAAACAATACAAATAAATAATACAATAATAAATAAATAATAATACAAGAATAAACTGTGCTTCACGTACTCACAACTGTAAACCTACTTTCGCCAACTGCAGCATATACATATATATATTTTACATATGTATTTATGTATGTGTATATATCCATCCATCCATCCATTATCCAACCCGCTATATCCTAACTACAGGGTCACGGGGATGTGTGTATATATATATATATATACACAGTGGTACCTCGTATTTCAAAAGACAGTTTAAACTCTGAATTGTTCAAAGTCCGAATCTGTTTTCCCTATGGTAAATTAATTAACCCATGAATCCATTCTGAGACCTATTTCAGTAAACTTAAACAGCAATTACACATAATTTAAGGTAAAAGTAACACAAATAAATGCACTAAATAATAGATTAAAACATGAAAAGAATAAATATGTAAATATTGTATAATAAAATGAAAATTGAATTTACTGTACCTTAGTGAGGAGTGCTGATGTCCTGTGTGGCTGGATGAGAGGAAGGGGAGTCACTTTCATAAATGTGCGCCATGCTAAGTTCCTTTATCACCTCAATCGTCGATACTACAATCTTCCTCTTAGGGTTTGTTGCTTCCACACTCTTCTTGGATGCCATGGTTAACAGACAGGAGTTACATATATGTATATAACCAAACACACCAAAAATAAAGCAAAAATCCACTGAAAAACACACAAGCGTAACGCAAGAGATGCTTTCAAAGCGAGAGCAAGAGACAACTCGGGCGTACAACAGATGACGTTTACTCTCACTGCATATGCGCCATCTGTTGTTGTATTTTTTCACCGAGCTCGCAGTTCAAATGTAGAAACACTGTTCAAACTTCGGATCAAATTTGTCTTGAATTTAGCATTCGAACTCCAGAAAGTTCGAAGTTAGAATCGTTCTAAGTATGACGCACCAATGTATATCTATATTTATTTAAACATACTATATATATCTATATATATATATTTATTTAAACATACTTATATATAATAGTGTTTCTCTCTACCCAGTCACCTGTGTTTTGTAGTCTGCTAAACAACTGAATATAAACAAACTCCATTACACTGAGTGCTTTTCACATCCAAAAAATATCCCAAAGTGCTTTGCACACGCAGTACACTTATCAGCATTTTTGTAAAAATGGACGGCAGACTGAGGAAGTCTTTCTCAAAGTCACATTATAGGACAGTGTTAGGGATTAAAAGCTGCCATCATGTATTTATAGACCAGCTGCTGAGTAGCTGGGTCATAATACCCAGCAGCACATAGTGCAGGTGGGTGGAAGGAGCACAGGGTGAGGCCAGCAGGCTTGTCCCCTTTGATTGTAAATAAATTCCAAATAAAACAGGCTCATGAGGGCACATTATGCAGGTCCAGCCTATTTGGCTTCTCTTAAATTTGATGGCTCTTATGAGCAGGTTGTTCCAAGGGAGTACCATTTTTTGGGAAGTCCCGGCCCAAGTTGGACAGTAGGGATGGGGTCAATTGCACTTAAGGGGCATCTTCTCACTGCTTCAGAGGAGGAAAAAGACAAGATTGTTAGCAACAGCTCCCCCGGCGTGCATGCGAGACAACAGGTAAGCAGAACTTGTGAATCAAACATTAAAATTTAATAATATTATTATAGCTTTGACGTCTGCCATACAGTCCTCCAGCAATTTCTTTAGGAATAGCAAGCTGCCAAATGACTTTTTAAGTTCAAGTAATCAACCCTTAGGCGTCCTTACCATTACATTTGTTCGATTCCTAAACAAAAAAATGTTAATAAATAAAATCTACATAAAGTGAAGCCAGCTAAGCTGGAGTTTCATTCTACGATTATTTAAGCAGAATTGCCGATGTTTGCCCTTTGCTTGGTGTGCAGAAATCGGTGCACATTTGTGTTTGCTTAGTCTTTGCCTAAACCGTTAGGGTCCCCCAAAGAAATACGTATACTGCCAGTGAACTGTCATCACATTCTGAGATTGTAAAAACCTTTTGTCAGGAAATACACCAAAAAGTCGGAACCTTTACACCCATAAGCCACCTTTACATTCTACATGCATGTTGTGAGAGAGTTGTATCGTAAAGTCAAACATGTGGGATGCTTGACGTGACCCGCGTGCTCATCTGTATGTGTGTGCTTAGACTGGTGCCTTCAGAGTTTTTGTTCTTAGAATGCTCCATGATATTAAACTCAGCTCTACAGTCTGTTTAATTAACTGCAGGAAAGTTATTTGGCTTGAGGTAATCCATTGTGTTCAAATGAGAAAAATGATGATGGGGTAAATAAGAAGGTGTTGGCAGAGGCCTATACACTGTAATGGATGTGTGCCCTCACAATTAGAACTTCTAAGAAGATGTTTTGTGTTTGATTATGTTGTTATTTAGAATAAAAAGCAAGAAAAAGCAGGCAAAAGAAGTATTTTATATCATGTCCAATCAGGTTTTGTGTAAGAAATCAGATTTTCTGAAGGAAACAGGATATGGCATCTAAAGAGGCTGAGAGGTGATGTAAGCCAGATGACCCCATGACCTGGGCTAAGAACCACATTCTCGTATTTGGCACTTCTGAGGCAGAGCTGAGCATGGGACGGAGTTGAACTGGGACTGCTTTCCTGGCTTCTCACAGCTGCTCGCATTGCCAGTTGGCTTCTGCGTTCCACAGCTGTTGCCAGAGTGATTAAATAAGACCTCTTGCTGGTTCTCAAAACCTGTTACTGTGTCTGTTCTGTCCCTCGCAGAGATTCACCAGTAAGCAGGATGTCATCCGACATTACAACATGCACAAGAAGCGCGACAACTCACTGCAACACGGGTTTATGCGCTTCAGCCCTCTGGATGACTGCAGCGTTTACTACCATGGCTGCCACCTCAACGGCAAGAGCACGCACTACCACTGCATGCAGGTAAAACTTGAGCCTGGCAAATCCCCGATCCTATACCCTTTCAAATCTGTGTATTTAAGAGAAATTGGATAAGCTGGGTGTAGAAGACAATGGGTTACGTAAATAGAGCAGCCATTTAAAAAAAAAAAATCCAACAAATGTCTGCGTATGCTAAGCAAGGCCATATTGGGTAGAGCACCTCTAACTTCGTAAAGTGAACAGCAGAACCCTTGTTGCAGTTGGTAGCTTTCTAAACTCGTGTCTTTGTCTCCAAGCCTTGGCCTGTCTGTCTGGAACACTGCTCACATGCAAATTCACATGTTTTTTTCCAAGTTTTTTGAGTTCTGTTAAATATCTGCTGTTGCCAACATACCCTTTGCCGTATCACAGTGCTGCATGTTGCACTAGGAATGTCGGTGCCAGCTTTTCTGACTGTTTTGGGCTGACTTTCTTCCTAAATGTGCATCTGCTGCATTTCCAGCTGTGCGAGGACTGAGAGACATTAGAAGGTGCAGATTTGACGTACACTGTGGTCCGTAACGCACATCTGGCCATCTCTTGAGATGTGCCAAGTGGCAGGCTGGCAGCTTCATGCCCGTGCAGCACGAGGGCAGGTTCCGGTTATCTCCCAGGACCTCGGCCCTCTTGCAGTTTGTCACAGATGGTGAGGACGGGCCACTACACAAGGGTGCGGATGTGATGTTTGTTAGAGAGAAACTTGTATTTGTGGTGGCACAGAGGACAGTTTAGGACTTACAAGCATGGGATCCAGCAAAAAAAAAAAAAAAAGAAAAATGTAAAGTTGTTGAGTTTCACCACATCCGAATAAGGAAATTAAAGTTCTTTTAATTTTTCCATGAAGTTTAAATGACCATTTAAGTGCAGTTTTCATTTGTTTGAAAAAGGTGACATAATATAAATTAAGTAAAAAAAAAGGAAGAATACTAACCTGCAGCATGTGACCTTGTGTCTTTTTCTCCATAATTGGCATGGATAAAATTCAGTTAGTTGTTTATATGAACTTAACATTTTTCATATTATAGCACCAAGTACTGAGTTGCAGATGATTCCCTACCAGTTTTGTTTAATTCTTTACATCTGCTTATTTTCAAGGTGTCATTTCTGAGAGTGTTTTAGTGTTGGCGAAAGGAAGGGGCTTCTACTGGATTGACATATATTCTTTGTTAACTCCTCCTCTAAGCGGCATAATTGTTATTAGACACTTCAGGCCTTGTTTTAACAACTCTGAGAACGAGCAGATGTTGGCACAACTTTGTGTGATTTAGTATGAACAGGGGAGGAAAAAAGCAAAACAAAAACGGGGTGACATTTTTTTCATTGTTTGACTCAATATGGAGAAGCTGCCTTGTTTGCTTGGGTGAAAAGTGCCAAAGATGATATACATTTGCTCTTTTCAAGTCAAACATTTGCATTCCCTGTTAACCCAGAAGGTCTGTCTCTGCTGGAGAGACGGTTATCATCCCAAATAAATGGAACACCTTTCCCCTTATTAAGGAATAAGGCCCTAAAAATAAGGTCGGGCATTGACCACCATTTTTAAAACTGCAAAATCAATAAGTGATGCTCACTGACACATTCCTATCAAGTGTAAAATGAAGTTTGATAGTAACTTTGCAATTTAAGTGAGCAGAACTAATTTACAGGTCTCAGAGACTTCTTGGTCTTAGAGGTCTGCTGATATGAGTGGGCATGAGCTGTGAAATCGGCACTAGCTGCGAGTCACTGCCACACGGCCCCGCTTCTGGGCACCGCCGTGCCGTTGAAGACACCAGGGCAACACATATAACTGTACAATGCGAGACTTTCCAAAGGCATTTTGTGTTAAAACTTTATGCACATTGCAGTCAGAAGAGAAAAGACAAAGTCTGCTGCTGCCTGCTCTGATGCCATGCATTTAACTGAAATGTGTTGGCAATGTGCATTTGTTCTGCACGGGTTTAATTTGAGGCCTAAATTCAGAGCAGCAGTGAGCAACGCAACACAAAGTCCTCACATCACCACATGAAATTAGATAATATGGCACAGGCATTCAGAGAGGAGCAGTTTTAATTTCTGAAATAACGTATTTATTTGTGTGAAGCCAACTGGAGAGAGAACCTATGAAATAATATTCTTTGAAAAGTAAGCAAACTGTTGCTCTTTTGTTCTTCTGTAGGTTGGCTGTAACAAGGTGTACACCAGCACTTCAGATGTGATGACGCACGAAAACTTTCACAAGAAGAACGCACAGCTCATTAACGATGGCTTCCAGAGGTTCCGAGCCACAGAAGACTGTGGAACAGTGGAGTGCCAGTTTTATGGGCAGAAGACAACGCACTTTCACTGCAGGTGAGCGACGGTGACCTTCATTCCCAAACTCTGAGATGGAAGGGAGACCACTGAGCTTGTGCGGTGCCTCCCAGTGCTCTCAGGCCTGCACTCTGTGTTGAGTGTTTGCCAGTCAGCTCCGGCCTATTGTAAAATTCACTCCATTGTGCCGTCTGTGAGACTAGAGTGGGACAAGGCCTTCGGAAGTAGTAAGTCATATTGCTATTTTAACCTGCAGCCAAATTCTTCTGAGTAACACACTCTATAAGGTAACCATCAGCTGGGCCAGAACTACTGTACCTGCTATTGAAGAGTGCTTTGCCAGTAGCAGCACAGGTGGCACAGTCAGTGGCACTGCTGTCTCAAAGATCCTCGGCACGCAGGGTCTGAATCCCAAATCCTGGTGGTGGTGGTGGTGTGGAGTCTGTACATTCATCTTGTGGCTACAAAGACATGCAGGTTTGGTTTACTGCTGTCTTCAAAGTGACCTGGTGATGGACGGTTTGTCAGGCTTGTTGCCCAGCGCTGTTAGGGTAGGTGCTTTTCTGCTGAAAACGTGAATAGGATTAAGCAGGTTTGAGAATGTTGCATCAAGTCCAAAATTAGCTTTTATTATCTTGTGACAATATTTGCTACTTTATATCTCTCTATATATAAAATCTAACGACTGTCTGTCTGTATGTCTGTCCACTTTTCACAAGAGAACTACTATTTTTCTATAATTTGCTTGAACATTTTGGTGGTTTTGCGACTTCTCTCATTGCGCTAAGAATCACAGTTCGCTTGTGGTTCCGATTTATTTGTGCGAGTCCGAGAGACACTGGGTGGGGAGCTCCTCACTCACGAGCCAGCCTCGTGTGTAACCTTACCTCCACTTAGTTAGCGAACGAGCGAACTGCTTAACGGATTTAGATCAGGTTTTTTTCTAGAATTTGCTTGAACATTTCGGTTGATTTTGCAACTTCTCTCATTGCACTAAGAATCATAGTTCATAATCCAAGAAAGAGGCCACGGGCGGAGGGAAGGAGGAAACGTGACGTCAGGAGTGGGGAGCTGGGCAGGGCCCTCCTCACTGTCCTGTTTCAATTCTATGCGGGTGAAGCTGTGGGGGCCGGCTAGTACAGTATATGTCAGTATATGTGCTACTTTCATAAAATTGGTAAGAAGATCACGTGGAATGCAGGTTTGAAGCATTTTTGGTCTTAACATAATGCTTGTTGGTTTTTTTTTTGTTTTTTTTAGGCGTCCAGGTTGTACATTTACCTTCAAAAACAAGTGTGATATAGAGAAGCACAAGAGCTACCACATCAAGGACGATGCGTATGCCAAGGATGGTTTCAAGAAGTTCTACAAGTACGAGGAGTGCAAATATGAAGGCTGTGTGTATAGCAAGGCAACCAACCACTTCCACTGCATTCGGGCAGGCTGTGGCTTTACCTTCACATCCACAAGTCAAATGACCTCCCACAAACGAAAGCACGAAAGACGACACATCCGCTCATCGGGGGTCCTTGGTCTTTCCTCATCCTTCCTTGTGCCCAAGGAGGAACCAGACGATTCCAGCAATGATGACCTTATGGACTTCTCGGCTATTAGCAGCAAGAACTCTAGCCTCAGTGCTTCCCCCACCACTCAGCCATCCTCCAGCATCCCCCTCATGCTTCCAACACCAACTACCACCATGTCGTCCTCTCAGGCGGTCAAACCCACTGCTAGCCTCTCTCCAGCCAGCAAGATGTCAACGCTTTTAACCCAAGCTCTTCCTAGTACCATGCCAGTCGCTCTCACCCTCTCCAACCCAGCCTTATCTGCTTCAAATCCATTTTTTCCCATCATTCCCCGGCTTCCACTACAGATTCCTGTCTCTGCTACTGGTTTAATATGTGCAGCTTCCTCCAATGCCACATCATCGTCATCATCATCCAATGAATCGATCCCTCAGAGTGGCTCAGCATCTGGCGAATCTACATTGGCGATCACGTCCAGCTCACATGCGGCAACTTCCATAGTGGAGAAGATTTCCGCCAGCAAGGGCCTGATATCACCGATGATGGCCAGACTTGCCGCAGCTGCGTTCAAGCCTGCAGGGAGTGTAGAGACAGGTAAGAGAGTGTTTGTGTGCACTGTGTGTGACAACATTTACACCAGGCAGACTGGGGGGCTTGTCAAGGAGCGGACTTGGTGTTGTAAAGCAGCAACTCCTGCAAGTGTGACAAATGCACATCAAACAGGACAGGTGCTTAGTTGATCCTTACAGTCTAAAAGAAAACAGAGAGGAAACATTTGACTGTCGTAGTGTTTAATTCTGGTGTGACTGTGTGACAGACACACTTTCACTTCCAGTACATCGTCAGCTCCTCTCTGTCTGTTTCTTTCAAGAGTTGCGTTCTGCCCAAGACTTGCAGAAGTCAAGAACTGTGCTGCTGATACCACCGAGCTCAGTAATGCACTTCAGTAAATGACATACCGGACCGGACCAGACTGTACTGTGTGTGCAGCGCCACAGTTAATATAAGGCTCTTCCATCTTGAATATTACTGGCCGACCACAACCCAATCTCTGAGGAACACCCGTGGTAAGAGACTGCAATCTGTCCAGTCACACAGATGGAACTGCTGCTGGCCGACGACGATAATCAGAAACAGCCACAGAGGAACTTCTCTATGTATAACACGTGCATTATTGGATGGCCTTACAAAGGGGGGGTACATCTGAATGTAGTTGGGGTTAACATCAAAACCCAAAGTTTCGAAGCATAACCATACAGTAGATTGTCCTGTTTATAGTGGGCCTTCCCATGGTGCAGTGGTGCGTGTAACTGGTACATCTCACTGGCAAGGCAAAGAGGATGGTGTGCAAAGAGGCAGTTACAGAAGGAGAAGGGGAAAAGAAAGACAACATGGCGCCGGTGATTTCTTTGGGTTACTGCATAGCCGGCATTTTGTGTGGATGTTTAAATATACAAAATACAAATGTATGGTAATTACAACCCGTCAAACTCCAGACACAGACTCTGCTGGCTTAATGGCCATGTCATGTTCTGGGTGGAAATATACTGTAATATATACTGTAATAAACGGTAGACATAACATCCGTCCATCCATCCAGTATATAAACCTGCTTTATCCTGAGCAGGGAAGCGGGAGGCTATCCCAGCAAGCATAGCGTGCAAAGCCAATACGATCTCCGGACATCGTGGCACAGACACACACACACACTCACTAGGGCCAATTTAGCGTCGCCAGTTCACCTAACCAGCATATCAGTGGACTGCACCAGGGAGAAACCCGCACGGACACGGGGAGGACATGCAGACTCCACGCAGGACACGAATCCTGGTCTCCTTACTGTGAGCTGCAGAAAGAAAAGGATCTTCAGGAAAAGCAAATTCACAACATTTATTCTGCATATGAAAAGAATTTGGTGTCTCTTTTCAGTTAGCAAAATGCCAGTTTTTAATCTAAAAACATAATATTCACTTTCAACAATAACTGCATATACCTGTGCTTAAGCAAGCTGTGCCAATCGTCAGAAGAAAAATAATATTTAAAAATGAAGTTATACACTCAAGGTGATGCTGTATTTCATAACACGAATGGACGACTTTTAACAGATATGTTCAGCGTATTTCGGGGGCTGCATGGTCAGTGGCGGCACTGGAGGCTAAAATTTCTTTTCCTGCCCAGTTGCAGCCCCCCTTTAGCTTCCTGCCATGTCCCAAAGATGAGCTTTAAGTGTGTGACAAGGTGACTAAGGCGGTCTTATCAAGCTGGGGGGGTCCTGCCAGGATAGGCTGTGGCTTGATATGCTGAATAAAGGAGGTTAACTAAGGAGGGGGATGTACATTTAGTTATTTCTTCCAACAAATAAATACTTAAAATCCCCAAAAAAAATTCCAAGGGAATGGCGAGGAAGACAAACCTATATACCAAACATATATATGTAGGTTTTAAAAATAAGCCTGATTTAAAGCGTGACAAAAAAGTGACATAAAAACACTTTGGATTTTATATATATAGAGTAGATATATATTTTAACATTATTAAACAATAATACTGAAATGATCAGACTGGAGATGCAGAGGGTCATGTGGCTGGACAGCTACTGAGCACTGTGCTTTCAGAAGGCCCAGTGCATTAAACAAATGAAACATCTGAGTGAGAAGAGGAAGACCCAGGAAAAAGGGTGGAAGAAGTAAAAGAGATGGGTTTGAATCTGGAAGGTACTGAAATGGAAACACTTTTGCTTGGCGTTGGGGATGCAGCACACATCACAGGAGTCACATGGGGCAACTGTGGCACG
>JANRMT010062815.1:41061110-41085882 GCA_026402145.1 Polypterus bichir lapradei
AAAACTTGTTAAAAGCTGCATTTGAAAATTTTCACAGCTCACAATGGGAAAAAAACTGAACATGATAAGAAGGATACATCATCTTTCTTCTGTTTTCCACCGAGCCAAGCATTTTTACAATGGTGAGACAGTGGACCAGTAATCAGGCCCTGAAATCTCGCAGCCACAGTGGGCACCGTGTTTTGCTCCCAGAGATTTGCCCCGTCTGTAAGTGTGCCGGCAGGGGCCCTCAGCGTGTAGCACCAGATAACCGCAAACACACACAGACACGCACACACGCTTCACGCTGGAGCTGTCTCACCTAATGGTGTGTGTCCTGATCGGTAACGGGGCTTTGCCCGAGTCAAGGGCATTCCCAGCGCGCCACTTCGGTTTGACTCCACTCGTTCATTGGGTGTTGCATTCAGTTGCAAATGCACTTTTATTTTTACAAGTTGCTTTTTTTCCGTTTTATTTATTGGGGCCAAGCAGATGAAGAGTTTCCTAATTAGACATGCTGTTACAACTCGGATTTTACAAGCATTGTAACTTACCACAAGTAATTACATGGTGGAGCATTACTCCTGGACAGGTTCCAGATGCTGCCTTCTTGGAGATCACAAGTTGCTTTTCTTTTTTTAACTCGCCGAACACGTACACGCAGACTGCAACACATCTTTTACCGATGTCTGTCATCCTGAAGAGCTTCTGCTGGCAGGCAGGGGGACCCATGTTGGAAACAAAAAAGAAGTGAAGTCTTGACAGGGAGCAGCATTACCCTCTGTGCCAGTGGGTGGCCATTAAAGGTTACAGTATCTTATAATTATCAAATGAAAACATCAGAAAGTAAAACTGTATTTAGAGGCACAAATGAAAGAAAGATGACACCATAAATTAGAAATCTGAAAAATAAGCATTTACCTTCCACGTATAGTCGTGAAGTCATTGCATACATAGGAGCTCGGGTACAGTAGGGGGTGGTAAAAGCACCCTAATCAATCCAAGGCCCGGACTTTTTAGAAGACGGTCTTATTGTGTATGGAAGAGCTGCACCTGTAGAGGCCTGGTCGGCTTTTTATTTAATTTACAGAAAGTATTCAGACCCCTTCACTTTCTGCACACTTTATTGTATTGTAGATTTACTTTTAAATGGATACATTTGCCATCTTTGCCCATCCACCTGCACTTAATAACCTACAACGTCAAAGTGAAAAGCCTTTTCAGAAAGGTTTGCCAATGTACTAGAAAACTAAACTCGTATAAGTATTCAGACCCTCAATTCAGCGCCTTTGGTAGTAATTACAGCTTTGAGTCATATTGGTAATTCTCTACAAGGTTTGGGTCAGTTTATCCCATTCTTCCTAGAAGATCCTCTGAAGCTCCATTAGACTGGATGTCTCTCTGCAGATGTTCTGTGGAGTTCTAAGACAGGGCTTTGTCTGAGCCACTCATAAACTTGTCCTGAAGCCAATCTGGCGTTGCCTTCGTGCTGTCAGGTGAACTGTCGGCCCAGTCTGAGACCACGTGCACTCTGGAGTAGGTTTTCTTTAAGGACCATCACGTACTTGGCTTCATTCATCAGTCTCCCTGTCCTTGTTGCTAAGAAGACCCACCATAGCAGGATGCTGGCACCGCCATGTTTCACTGTAGAGATGGGATTGAGCAGGCGATGAGCAGTGCCCTTCACGTTCAGTTACCCAGTTTGGCTTGACGACCAACTCTGGGAAGAGTCCTGGTGGTTCCAAACTCCTTGATTTTCACAATGATTGAGGCTGCTGTGCTCCTGGAAACTCTCACAGCATTTAGAAATCTCTTGCCCCGATCTACGCCTCAGCACATTTTGAGCTTGGAGGTCCACAAAGAGTCCCTTGGTCTTCATGACTTGGCTTTTGTCCTGTCATGCAGTGTGAATTGGGAGGACCCTCTTTACAGAGGTGGCCGCCTTACTAAACAACGTTCTGTGTGCCACAGGTGGACTCCAGGCAACTTCCAGAAACATCTCAAGGAGAATGTGCAGTGGCACAGACAAGGATTGGAATACTTATAGAAATGAGTTTTTGATTTGTAATACATTTTCAAACTTTTCTGTAAGCAGGGTTTCACTTTGTCATTATGGGAGATTGAGTGTGCAGCAGATTGATGGGCAAAAATTCAAATGCATCCAATTCAAAATCAAAGTGTGCAGAAAGTGAATGGGTCTAAATACTGTCCAAGTCCACTGTAGAAGTGGCAGAGTAGCCATGACAGATAGTTGGCCTCTCTTTATGATTTCACCATCTCAAGGTGTTAACTAACAATAAATTGCCCGGCAGCAGCAGGTTTTAACCTGCATTTAATATGTAAAAACGCGGTTCTGTGGCCATGTTGTTATGACTTAGTGCATGGATACTAAAAGAAACGTACAGTATGAGAGGAACAGCATGAGAGTCCTGGTGTGGCCTGTTGAATAAGAGACTATTCAAGATATGAAAGACTAAGTGCAAAGAAATGGTCTCTTACGATAAATAAATCTAATGGTGTCAGAAAGCGGTCTGGAACTCCCACCATTGTGTGCAAATACACAGTCACAAAGTCAACTTTGGTTTATCAGCAAAAACACTTACTGTTAAATGTCTTCGTGTATCTGTGATTCTTTTCATTCCCAATATTTGGGACATAAGAAACTTGACAAAGGAAAGGAGACCATTCAGTGCATCAGGCCCGTTTGTTTAGCCAACACCTCATCCAGTTTCTTCCTCAAAAAAGAGAGCAGTGCCATCCACAGTGGACCATCTCCCTCCCTTCTTTGTCTGCCAACTCGTTCCAAAGAAGCCTGCCCGGCCTCAGAAA
The DNA here is from genome assembly GCA_026402145.1 of Polypterus bichir lapradei. Classification (NCBI taxonomy): domain Eukaryota; kingdom Metazoa; phylum Chordata; class Cladistia; order Polypteriformes; family Polypteridae; genus Polypterus; species Polypterus bichir. The sequence goes on from JANRMT010062815.1 coordinate 41,063,919, forward strand.
GTCAATCAGTGCCAGAGCACTTAGCTCAGGACTTCAGAGGTCATCCTAGGGACTGCTTCATTGTTGCTCCCTTCTGCCTTTATTTTTAATAAAATACCACTTACCTTCCACAAAAAAGCACGGCTTTCTCTGTATTGCCGAAGGGCAAATTAATATTTCAGCCACTTGGGCATTGTGGAGAAAGCCAGGATGTGCACACGTCTGTCAGCCTGATTCTGTATGTGTGCGAGTGGGTTTGTTCTTCCTCCCACTTCCCTCGTTCCGATTTTGTTTAAATTCTTATCACAAAATACCTATCCAGAAAATATGATTGGGAGGTCATGCTATTTGAACTGATCTGATTGGTTGTCAGGTTCAATCTGAGTGACATGCCAGATGTTCCTCTTGGGCATGCTCAGTTTTGGGGCCCCAGCCGTTGCCAAGGTGACACAGGCAGCCAAATATGGAAGGAAGGGTAACAACCAGTCTAATTCTGCCACTTTACCTCAGCATTAGTGCTGTATTTAATGAGTAGTTAAGAGACAGTCCAGCAAATGAGTTGTGACAAGTGCTACTGAAAAAAGAGTCTTTTTCTCTTATTCCTCCTCTCCCTCAATCACCACTTAAAAGCCCGATAGCCTTGACGGCTTGACATAATTTTGCAATAATTATCACTCCAAGTACTCTTTTGGCTGGGACAGAAGTCAGGTCAGATCTCATCAAAGAAAATAATGCTGACCAACAATAACGCTTCCTCTCCCTCTCTCTGTCTCTCCCTCTCCTCTGTCTTTTTTATGCCTCTCCGCAGGAAATGGGCTGCAAGGGAGCGTGGCCAGGTTTAATCTGGTTCAGGTGAAGCAGGAGCCCTTAGATGGAAGCACAGCGACCTCCCAGGATTCTTTGCAGGAGAAAAGTTTGGATCTCAGCAAAAAAGAGCAGAGGTAGTGCCTACTTGTAATGGTGCTCTAAGAAATCAGTGTGCCACGCTGCAGTGATTGGGGGGGGGGGGGAGAGTTGGCTACAGGTCGGTTCTCTTGACCGAGACTAATTATTTATCAAGAAGAGCTATAATTTAATTTCAGTCCAGTATGATAAAAGACTTAAGGGAGGGACGAGGAAGGGGCCACCGATTCAAATGATAAAAGTGCGCTGCCAGGTCAGAGCCGAGGAAGGGAAATGGACGGAATTTTAGCAAGAAACGCAAAGCCCAGCTTGAGACAATTTAACATGTAAATTGAGCCTCCGCCTTTGCCTTTTTCTAAGATTATCTTAGGACTGAATTATATTACCAGCATTCATTATTCATCGTGCCTCTGTAATTCCCTTTACACTTGAGTCAGGTCTGCAGTATCTTCAAAGTGACTGCTCCGTTTTCGGCTAGTTGGTCTGTTGCATACTGTATACTGTAGAGTCTTCCAGGCTTTGGGGTCTTTGGGTCTGTATGTATATGTCATCACTTGTGGCCCCATACTCTCACACAATATATTTAGTCTTTATTTTCTGTAGTCTGCCCCCTAAAAACACCGGCCTGTTCTCAAGCTGAAGCGAGTCCGTCTTGATTTTTTTTTACAAGTGTTTCCTGGCGTACGTTGGTCTGACTTTGAACGAAACCTCAGGGTTTTGGTTTTCTTTTCTTTTTTTTTTTTACTTAGTTAATAAGCAGCTGTTTTTTTTTTTTTATTTGCAGAAAGTCTGTGATGAATGTTAATATTTACTGTTCTCATGCAAATCTTGACTAAACATTGTTCATTTTCCTTGTTCCAGTAATGAATCAAACGGACACCCTGCACCGGGAAATACATCTCTTTTATCCTCGCTTATGAATAAGGTAAGATCCATCCATCAAACGGCTTTCATCCCGAGACAAATTAGCAGGACGCAGAGGGGGCTGTTTGTTTTTTAATGTTTCACCGCTAATAAGATGAGTTTGTACCATTTAAATTTTCAAGCCATTTTTCATACAGCATAATTTCAGCCCACTGCTCACAAATTAATATAATGAACTAGTAGGGGGATGCATCTCCAGATATATGGAGATGTTTATTTTTTGATGAGCTGTTTTGAACCTGGCATCCATGAAGACTTTTTTTTTTCCTCTGTATGCTTTGCAAATCATATTCTTGAGGAAAAAAAAAAAGAAATAATATCCTTCATTTTTAATATTAAAAAATGAATCACAGTCTTGGAGCTGAGGTAGAGGATATTTAAATATTGTATGTTTTCTGGAAATGAATTGTAGGCATATTCAATCATATACCTTACAGATTGAAATAAATACTTTGTGGAGATCCATTAGAGTGATGATTTAAGGAGGCGTTGCACGGCGCGGCGCGGCTGTGAAGGCATTTGCCTCCATGGTGATATACAGAGCGTGAAATGGTGGAGGAGGGTGACCTGTCCAGCCGAAGGACCCCACAAGGTGGGAGAGGTACAGCACAACACAGATCAGCCAGGCCCGGCGCTCAGAGCCCTTAGCTCAGGGTCGCCACTGGATGAGAACATAAGAAATCTGACAAAGGAGAGGAGGCCATTGTGTCCATCAAGCCCATTTGTTTAGCTAACAGCTCCCAGCCTCTCATCCCGATTGTTCTTAAAGGTTGGCAAGGTCTCTGCTTCAACTACACGTCTGAGCAGTTTTTTTCAAAGTCCCACAACTCTTTGTATAAAGAAGATTTCCCCCTTCATTTCCACTCATGTCCTCTGTAACGTTCTGAAAGAATGTTGCTGGATCTGCTTTATCGATGCCTTTTGAGGATTTCAAAGACATGGTCTCCTGCACTCGAGGCTACACGGGTTGAATTCTCTGAGCCTGGCACCGTAGGGCATGTCCTTAAGTCCTGAGATGCCTGGCCTCCTCTTTACTTCTTCAATAGCTTCTTTGTCTTTCTTGTAGCGTGGAAACCAGAACTGCACATAATAGTCCAGATGTGTTTGAGCATAGCGACCCTTGACTTAAATCTTTATGATATAACCTAACATATTATTTGCCATTTTAACCTCTTCTGTGCATTACTGTACTTCTTCTTTCGGCTGCCCCCGTTAGGGGTCGCCACAGCGGATCATCTTCTTCCATATCTTTCTGTCCTCTGTATCTTGCTCTGTTACAGCCATCACCTGCATGTCCTCTCTCATCACATCCATAAACCTTCTCTTAAGCCTTCCTCTTTTCCTCTTCCCTGGCAGCTCTATCCTTGACATCCTTCTCCCAATATACTCAGCATCTCTCCTCTGCACATGTCTAAACCAATGCAATCTCACCTCTCTGACTTTGTCTCCCAACCATCCAACCTGAGCTGACCCTCTAATGTCCTCATTTCTAGTCCTATCCATCCTCGTCATGTTGTGTCAACATAAATCCCTAAATCCCTTTCAGAGGCTGCTTCCTATGGGGCAGTGTCTCCCATCTTGTATTTATAATTGAGGTTCCCTTTGCCCACATGTAGCACATTTCTACATTCTGAATTGGGATTAATGAACTTAATTCATCGAATCTGACCTGCATTTTCCAGAAGTTGACCCAGTTCTAAAGCATCTTGATGCCATGACCAAGCGTCTCAATTAAAGATAAAGATGGCACAGTCTTAGCATGGCCTGAAATTCAATAGTTGAGAAATCTGTAAACAGGACTCAGTGATGGGAATTCTAGATCAAGAGAAAAACGCACCCGGTGGATTGTGTTTCACGCGTCACTCGCAGCAGTGGGTCCTTACAGTAAAGTCTGCACATTGCTGACTTTCCACCACTGGTGCATGTGCTGGCATCACAGAAGAGAGAGACCATTCACAGAGCGCTGACCACTGGGCAGGCTCTGGTGGTCCGGCGTGCATGTCAAACCCGAAGTAAGGGGCCGCAGAGACTAGACAGGGTGTTGGTTTCTTCGAGCATCTTCTTCTTTTTTTATTGATTGACTGATTGATTGATTGGCACCGTGTAGCAGTGCTGAGTTTTGTTTAGCCCATAATGCAGTCTTTCATATTACTCAGAAGTGTGTTGCTTCTCTTTCTTTGCTGCAGATTTCGCAGGCCAATGCGGGATTCTTCAACACACTGAACATCAAGTCGGAGATGGAGAACAGCCATGTGGGCGACGGCCCTGAAGCCGCTCAGTTTTTGGGCCAGGCAGGGAAAGCTCCGCTTCAAGAGAAGACAGCCGAGTTCTGGAAGACCTACTTGAGGAGGTAAGAGACTCGCAGACCTGCTGATCTGATTCCTGGTCTTCTAATTGCCGTTGTGATTTGGCTCATTCTGAGGTTTCTCCACCGTCAGGTTTGATACAGAAGATTTCTGCGAAGCGACTTGTGATTTCCTACACAAATGTCACTTCCATTGTCTCGTGGAGGACTGTGGCGCCCTTTTCAGCACATTGGACGGAGCCATTAAACACGCAAAGTGAGTTTCAATTCTGTCGAAACTTTACCTTCCATTAAATCTTTCAAGAATTGTATTGTGCTCCAGCGCCCAATGAGCTGCAGTACAAGGGCGTCCGAGAGGAACCTGCCAGTTGTATATAGGAGAATCCTTCACACAGACTGGAGTGCCAGATCTGAGGTGTGTCTTCTCTTTTCAGCTTCCATTTCAGAGCCGCAGTCAAAGTGAAAACAGAGCCGTTGCTGAACCCGACTAGCGAGAACAGGGTGCCAACTGACTCGAGCGCCTCACAGCATCCTGCTTCAGCTCACAGTGGAGAGCTGCCTACAGTTAGCCCTGCTGCCATCTTTACTTCTGCTCCATCGTTGCTCACGTGGAAACAACTGACTGGCTCCATTCCTCAACTTCCTGCCTCCGTACCTAGCCTGGGGGCTGCTGCCTCCCAACTAGCGACCACCTCGTTGGAGAACGCCAAACCCCAAGTGAAACCGGGATTTCTCCAGTTCCAGGACAAGTTAGTGTCTGAAACAAGCCAATGGTGTCCAAAGTCGTGTCATGAGCAAACATTACACTCGCGCACATGCGTCTCCCTAACGCCTGCTGCAGGCGCAGGTGGCCATGACTACCTGAACTTACAAGGGTCTTTACGACATGAGTCCTGCACAGGTTTACTTCGGTTTCAGTCCATATACTGTATTTTCACACAACTGTAACACCATTTTGATTTAACTGCCACGTAGATTCCTCATGAAACCAGAGTAGGCCTAACTGGTTAGTGAAAATATATTTTAACCACTGTGGATATTTTTAGCAGATGGTGTAACAGCAAATACATCAGGTCTTCAGGGGATATTCATTGAAATGAGACCTGATATTATGCATTGATGCCTTCATGTAGAATAATTGCCCTGCAAATGATTGATCAATAAAATGCTTCACGATTGTAACCGGTAGACCTTCAGATCCATGTCTGAGCTGCGTGGATTACACTGCTGACCACCCAGCATTTAGCAGCCACACCTTTGTCTCCTTAAATCAGCTGCCTTATTATTATTCATTTTTAATAAACTTATTTTTATTTTTCCTCACTGCAGTGACCCCTGCTTGGCCACAGACTGCAAATATGCAAACAAATTTCACTTCCATTGTCTTTTTGGAAACTGCAAATACGTGTGCAAGACGTCAGGCAAGGCTGAATCCCACTGCCTGGATCACATCAACCCCAACAACAACCTGATGAATGTCCGCGACCAGTTTGCTTACTACTCCCTGCAGTGTCTTTGCCCCAACCAGGTAGGACAACAGTGTGCAGAGGTCACAATTTGATTGGGCCCAATGCACATATCTGACATTAAAGGTGCTCCATGTTAGAAAGCTTAAACAAAGATAGAAATCATTTTACGATGAATGTTGCTGGGCTTTAGGGGGTTAATGAAATCTGAATATCCTTATTAAGAGCAGGTTATGACACCCACACAACAATTCCAAGATAACAGGTGCTTGGAATTTTGGATCAAAGCCCTACATTGAACATCTGTCAGGGGAATTCCGACGAAGGGATTAGAAAGCCCACTACAGACGCATTGTAATTGGATGAAGGTACATTTATTTTAGCTAGCGCTTTTCAAAACTACAAAAAAGTGCTGTCAAAAGATACTGCGAGCCTCGCCATTTCCTGTGTGAGGCCTACAAGTCATTTATAGTACTTACTGGGGTTAGGCATCAGACAGGACCCTTACCAGTAAATTACAAATGCTGTTTTCTGTCAGGGTTATACTTGGCACCAATCTCAGATGCTTTATTGTTTGATATATATATAATATATATATTTTTTTTACAGCAATGTGAGTTCCGAATGCGTGGACACTACCACTGTCTGCGGCCTAACTGCTGCTTTGTCACGAACATCACAACCAAGCTACCCTGGCACATTAAGAAGCATGAGAAGGCAGAGCGCCGAGCTGCTAATGGATTCAAATACTTCACAAAGCGGGAAGAGTGTGGCCGACTAGGTAATAATAACTGATTGTATTCAACAGAAACCCCTTCCACTACCAATCATATGACTTAAGCTGATGTCATATTACGCGACTTGCCAGCTGCAGTTGCTGATCTCCACATTCACCCATGTCAGTCTAAATAACTGAAATTCGCAGTCCCGGTCTACTTTACCGACTATGGGCTGACCTTCCAGGACAGCCGTGCTTGCTCCTTTTTTTGTACCACCCAGTAGCGCACTGTCCGACGGAGCCAGCACTATAGGAAGGGTTAACACGCAAAATGAGTTCAGCCACAGTCTCTTTCATTTCTTTTTGCCATTCTGTTGTGGTGAGTAAAACATGAGCCATCAGACAGACGAGCTTTTCTTCTGTCTGTGAGGTCCAAAATGGCCGCATGCCTTATTCCTCGTCATTGCATTACTGTATATACTCACGTATAAGTCGGGTCTTGAATATCTAGCATATCATAATCTATTGGACCAACAGCATGAGTTTTCCGTATTCGAGTTATACAAACAACATTATAAAATACCAGAAATCAAACGGTAAAATCAAGTCCCGACTTATCCGTAAGTCTATACGGTATATGCATTGTTCCAGAAGAGCATTTGCTGGATGTCAGCTGTCATGCCTACATGATGGCCCCTACAACTCAACACAAAATCATTTTGTCGGGGCGAGTTGTGGGCTAGTTGAAGTGGGTCACTGAGTATGTCACGTTATACGCCGGGTTTCACGGATGCGTACCACTGACTGTGCCCAGCTTGCTAAGGTAATGCAAACAAAGGCTACGACTGAAGGTCACTGGGAAAGTTGCCCAGTGTGACATGGTCTTACGAGGACCTTTGGATTCTCATGTGTCATACTGGCAGTTAGTGAATATGCTAGAGTGAACTAGTTATTGTATTATCCATAAATGATACAAAGACAAAAATTGGAATGTCCTCATGAACGTGTCACATTGCTGCATTAGTGCAGTACCTGACAAGATGCTGTTGACCATTTTTTAAATATATGTATTAGCTAATCAGTCGTGCAAATACATGAACGGAGCACTGTAGTGGCCATTGCCCAGTAGATACAATGGCTTATGCATACAGATGAAGCTGCTTGCCATTCCAAAGTCACAATTCGCATTTTGAATGTGGACTGTCAGGTAAGCCTCAGACGTATTCCCTGCTCTTCTCTAAATCAGTGGATAGCCTCCACACCTCACCCCCTGTTCGTGCCAAGTGGCTGCGTATGGAGTGGCAGGGTACATAATATAGCATGTCAGAGGGCCACCTCCACACCTGAAATGTACATTTTTTTACATTATTTAAGTCTTAGCTGGGTGCTGGAAGGATGCCTAACTCAATGTCCTTTTAAATGCCCATGCATGGTGGTGTGCAGTATACTGTACTAAAAATAAATGTCTACTGTTTTTATCCGGACTGAAGTATCACATCCAAAGTTCTCCTAATTTCAGTCTCCTTTTTTAGAAGCCTTCAGCAAACTGAGCACTTGGCTCCTCCACTGCAGCTTTAACTCTTTTCACTTTAGAATCTCAAGCTGTCCATTGTGTTTTCCGTCCTTTGTTACATTTGGGTGTACACTCTGTTGGAATCATTTTAGCAACAGTTGATGTCACAAGTTTCTTCTAAAGAAAATCTGACTTGGCCATACTCTATAAACCCTACAGTGCACTTCACAGGGACCCTTGGGTAGTGATTTCTGTGTGAAGAGCCTTCTGCACCTTAAGATAAAGCACACTTCATTTTTTCAAGTTTGCATTTCTTCACGATTCCATAGATGCTTTAACGCAAACATGTAAAAGCACGAGTGTACTCAGTGGCACCAGACAGAGGCCAATGCTTTAATTTTTTTTTTAATTTATTAAAACAACTGTCTCTTATCCTGTCAGGTGTAAATCTAGGCCTATAAGCAGCTTGCCAGGTTCCTTCTCTGAAGTGCAGTCTGATTTCCTCAGCATGCTAAAACTTTGTCATTCGATGTAATTTAAAAACATTTAGAACCAGAAGTACACATTATTGTTGTCATCGTTATCATCGACAGTCCTTACAGGGAGCCCAACATGGCTGGGAAGTGAAAAGCACACCTCAACAATTGTTTTATATGTGAAGTCCATTCTCGTCATCTATGGTGGTTTACATTGCTGAAAAACCCTGTGGACATGGAGTGTGCAGATACTGAGGGATTGATAATGTGAGTTAGATTCTGAGGTGGGTGGGGGCTCAGGTAGACACACTGGCCTTCTGCTCTCGCCCCTTGAGGCTCGGTAGGCTTTCAGAGGTCATGTACGGAAACCTAATTATGACTTTTACTCGCCCTACACTCAAGTTTGGTCGTCTTCTAGGTACTCCGCCAGAGTCCGCAGCGCTGTTTGACCAGAGTACCCCACTAAACCATGAAGTCTGTAGTAGCGATGGGCGATTGCATACAAAGAGCAGGAACTTAACCATTGTAAGCTTGTAACCCACACTTACTGGGAATTCCTCACTTGTGAGGACCAATTGCAAACGCCATCACGAATGCCATTCTGCAGCCCACCCACACCTCTCAGTGCTGGGCAGACACACGCGGACCTGTTCAGTGTAGTGCGCATGGAGCCGCGGACATCTAAGGACATCCAAGACCTGTTATTGCTCAATCTCAAGTGTTGCTGCTACACGATAAGATCCTTGGAATTGTTTGCAACACATGGCCGTGAATAGGCAGGATTAGACAGCTGAAAAAGGTTTCTCTTTTGTAATAGCGGATAAGCAAATCAGCGGACAGCGGCTTTACTGTGTACGTAGTGTGGTTGAGTAAAGGACTGCAAGTTTCATGAGGAAATGCTGGGTCACCAACTTGGTTTCCCCCATTTAATCAAACTGAAAACAATTAAATAAAATCGGCCTCAATGGGTGACCGTAAGGGGCGGAGTCACTTACCCTCACTGGGCGTCTTGTCACTTACCCTCACTGGGCGTCTTCTCAGTACTACGGAGGGAATAGAAGAGGAGTAAGTTAGCACCAGTGGCCCCTCTCAACCCAGGATGGTAGTGCATACCTCAGATGGGACTCGGAGAGTGGCTCATGGACATGCAAGCACCTTGAACATGGGACAGATGCTATATAAGTGAAATGTATTATTATTAGTAGTAGTATTTATTACAGTATGCAGGTTCAAGTCTACTACCGTTACATCTGTTCCTCTAAAATGTGTGAGAAAAGGTTGAGATGCTTCATTCACACACAGGCAGCCTTCAATGCAGGATGTGAACGGATATTCAGGAGCAGGACTTGAGGCCATTTTGCCTTTTTTGAGGGACTAAATTGTGTAAAAGAAGGTGTGAAGCCCAGGGTGCGTACAGCCGCACTCACCACGACACAGACAGGCAGGACTCGGGTTCAGCACACAACAAACACTTTCTACAGAGCACAGCACACAAGGCACAGTCCTTCCCCCTCCAGTCCTCCACACAGGATTTGTCCTTTCTCCTCCCGACTCTGGCCGCTGACTTCTGGTGACTGGCCTTTTTTTATAGGGCAGCCTGAAGGACTCCAGGTGCCCAATGCGCTTCTTCCGGCAGCATTTCCGGGTATGGCGGAAGTGCTGCCAAATAGGGCCCTGCAGATGTCCATGCGCCCCCTGGCGGTGGCCACAGGCCCTAACAGGGTTGAGCTTCTATACTCATGACCCTGCGGGAAACCAAGGGGGCTGCCCTCTGTTGGTCCGGGGGAGAAACTGTCTTGAAAATACTCTCTCCCCCAGTCCTTCCATAATCAGGGCGTCCCAGCAAGATAAGGATCCCAGCGGTCTGCCACAAAGGCTTTGGCAGTTTTACATAGTGTGCTGTAGCAGCTGGGAAAAATGAAAACAACAGATTGTAAATAAATCTAAATGTAGTTTTTAAAAAGAGTGCTGCAAATAATCTAAATGTGGAGAATCTAAACCCAAGAAACCACCCTGGGGCTCCCCTGCTGTGCGCTGATCTTTGCCAACGCTGTGTTCAAACATCAGCTGAACTGCCTTTCCTCTTGAACTCCTGACTTAGTTGTGATAAAGTTAACAGCGCTTACCAAACCAAATATTCCGTCATAAAGAATTTATAGTTTATTCTTCAGTATCCATGGCAGCCAAATGCTACCTGCATCTCAATTTACAGCTGGCCCTGATCTTTTGCATTTGCTGTTATTTACTCACCTTTGATCGCCAGCTTAAACAAAGCAGCTTGATGACACCTCACACTATACAGGGTTGAGCGCCATAGCAACCGGCGAGCCGGAACCTGTTCTGCACGCCAGCGACTCGTTCAATTACCGCAGTGCTCAGGAATCGGACGAAAATCACAAATACCTGACGACATCACTTTTGATTCACTTGCTAAAAACAGTAACTTCATTTTGTTTTAGTTACCAATTAGAATCTGCAGGAAGATAAGAAGACATAAGAGAAAGGAACAGGAGCTCTAGTTAAAAATGAGAAGAAAACATGAGGGCACCATACGGGCAAGGGAAGCCTCGACTCGTTGCTTTTCTTGATCTTTTCAGTTTAATTGTGATGTCTTGTATCTTATTTTTTCTTTACTATAATAATAATAATAATAAAAAAATAATAATTAAAAGCGGGCTCTGATGTGCAGCAAGCTTAATTAATTATCATATCCTTCCTGTCGTGGCCCAGCAGACTTCATGACTCAAATGCTTACTTACAACCTACCAAGAGAAAATGTGGAAACAAATTAGAATTCACCATCCAGAGCTTGCTGCATGGCATCCAGTCCTCCCCTGAATAAATGATACATGTATTCTTTTTTTTTATTAACTTCTAAAAAGCAATCAACATGGAAATGCAAAAGCAGATTATTAAAAGGCACAAACGCAGATCCTCATAGTCTAAATCTGAGCTACCATTGGGCACCATTCCATCATCTCCTCCTGGGACATAGGAAAGAAAACCGTAATAATTCTAGACTAACCTAGGAATGCCCCCGGCCCTTTGATTTGTTCAGATCATATAAGTGGACCTTGCTTAGGTCCTTCAAGTGACTTTATTGTCATACCATCCATACACCGCATTGCAGCATACAGTGGCATGAGGTGACATTCCCCAGGACTGCGGTGCAGCTTAGACATAAACAGAGGACAAGTACACCTTAAGTAAAGAACAATCGTATACTGTAATGGATAGATAAATAAATAATGGGCAATGAATAGATATAAATAAATAATAAACACAACAGTAGTAACTAATAGAAATGTGCTAATAGGGGGAGATCTGTTGGGTGTTGCAGTCCAGGGGCATAAGAAGAACCTACCAGCCACAGTACCTTCTGCTTGATGGAAGTGGGACAAAGGGACCATAGTGTGTGGTATGGGGGCATGGGTGGGCCTCCAAAATCCTGTTAGCTTTGCGTATGCAATGCTTTATAAAGTTGTCTGTAATGGAGGAGAGAGATCCCAGTGATCTTTTCTGCTGTGTGCACACTCTGTTGTAGGACCTTACGTTTACAATCACTGCAGTTCCCAAGCCAAAGGACCCTCTCGATGGTGTCTCTGTAGAATGTGATGAGAAGTGGGGGTGGTTATGCCTTCATCAGTACCAAAGGAAGTGGAGATGCAGTTGGCCTTCTTGGCTATGGAGGTGGTGTTAAAAGACCAAGTTAAGGTCAGTTCCCAGGTGCACACCCAGGGATTTGGAGCTCTTTGACCAATTGCACTGCAGCGGGGTGTGGACAACATGGGTGTTTCTGAAGTCACGAGTCACCTCTTTCGTCTGTTTCATGTTAAGTGACAGATTGTTGCAGTAGTCCGCCAGCTGTCGTAAGGTGACACATCCCCACTGCTGATGAGATCCACCACCGTCGTGTCCTCCGCAAACTTAATGACGGTGTTAGGGAGTTAAACAGCCGTACAGTCATGGGTCAGTAGGGTGAACAGAAGTGGGCAGAGTGGGGGGCATTACTCAGCGTGATGGTGTTTCTGATGTGGACAGTTTGGGGTTTCCCTGTCAGGAAGTCCAAGATTCTGTTGCACAGGGAAGTGTTGTAGCCTTGAAGACCCAACCTCCCTATGAGGTTCTCAAGGAAGATGGTGCTGAAACAGCTTTCTAGCATTATGTTGACTATGCAGTTGGTGGTAAACTATCAGACCCAATGAACATTTTTTGCAGACTGCATTCTTACAACAGAAGTACAAAATAAAAATAAATGGCTTAATATTTGGGTAGAACATGTTTGGGGTGAGTGTGGCACCAAAGTGGATTGTTTCTACAAATGCACAATTTTTACGCACATCACAGGCCTAAGAAACAGAGCAGTGGCCAGCGTATATCCCCTGCCGCTGGAGCCAGCGAAATGAAAAGTTAAATGTTGGGACTTCTTTCTTTCAAAAACCACATTTGAAAAAAATAAATATACCTGTGATGTGAATGACGAGGCGCAGTGATACACGACATGTTGTACCTTTGTTATGACAGCAGGGACAGTAAATAAGCATGAAGGGAGGATATATTTGAAAGCTGGGCACATTCAGAAAGAGGGCACCATCAGGTTTGTGACCCAAGAGTTGAAAGGAAACGTTTGCACCAAATGGTTTGTGTGCTTGGAGTGTTTACTTCATCTTTAAATGTTGTCCTTCTGTGTCTCATCATCACTCTCGTCTTTAAGGCCTGTGCTACTGACCTGGCTCGTCACCGGCCTACACGTCTTTGACGCCGTACAGCGCGATGCTAAACTTCCCTTATGACATTACATTTTTTTTTTCTTAACAAATGTGCCAACTCATTTTTTAAGAGCAGCAAGCAGTGACCTTAGCAAACTCCTGCTTTTAATATCCTGAAGTCCCCTCAGGTTTTCAGACTTTTCGAAACATCCCATTTTTTGCTAAATGTGATTCATCTCTGCCTCAATGATTAGTCAAAGGGTCAGACCCAACAGAATCGCTTCTCAGGATGACTCCTGCTTGCACAATGACTAATTGCTTGCCCCTCGTTTTACTTTGAGAAAAGTAACAACAAAAAAATGCATCTGTTGCTGTTCCGGCAATTAAAAAAAAAAATAAAGCATTTAACAGTTAAGAAAATGCTTGGCTTTATAAGAAAAAACATTTAACGCAAATTAAAAACACACAACGGCCAATAACAAAAATGAACCCAGAAGTTCCAGGCCAGGCCTGTAAATATTTAGCTTGTGCATTATGGCCTTTAAAGAGCTGGAGAGCCATGGCTGATTTGCTGACCGGCTCAGCTCTCCATTGCTGCACTGTACTCCTCGACTGACCTCCTGTCTCTTTGTCTTCCTCAACAGGCTGCAAGTACAACCAGGTGAACAGCCACTTCCACTGCATCCGCGAGGGTTGCCAGTTCTCCTTCCTGCTTAAACACCAGATGACCTCTCATGCCCGCAAGCACATGAGGAGGATGCTTGGCAAGAATTTTGACCGGGTCCCCTCACAGGTACTGCTCTTCCCAAGCATTCGCTGACCAGGACCTGGTGGCCATGCCATGTGCCTCGTCCTTCTTAATTCATGTGGCTGCCAAGTGAAGTGATGCCAACAGTGGACACGTTTGGGATTCTAATTTGAGTCCTTGATAAATGGGACCCTTTGCCATGCACCCCTGTTCCTTTAAGGTTTATTTGAGAAATCATCAAAGCGCTTTATTTGATAGCAGATGAATCAAAGCTCACGACTTTTCTTTTTTTCTAAACATTTTTGTAAATGTTCATTGTAATGATAAACAGGCACCCAGGAGAAAATGATTTAAAAGTAGGTGAAAAAAGTTTGAAAAGTCAGTTAGAAGTAAGAGACGACAAATGGCCTAAAAGTGTACAAAAGTAGAAACTGAAGAACCATGGCAGCAATAGGCATCATTGTGAATGACACGGAGAGGGGATTACTCATTCCAGAAATTAGAGACAGACAGTTAGGCAACCCGTTCAACCAACTGAGATACTTACTTTCAAAGGAGGATGGAAGTAACGCTTACAAAATGGCAGGAATGAAAGCTGACAGCCACTACCGCCTACCAGGGCTGTGAATGGCTGAGTGCGGCAAGTGTTTTCAGGAGCCTGTTGTAGAACCGTTACCAGTCCCGTCAGCACTTTATGTCCCATCGGTAATTCAGTTACACTGATAAAAAGAAAAAACGCAATGCCAGCCTACCCCTAAGGTACCATTTGAAATGTCATCAGTTAGCAACATCACCCCAGTATCTAATCAGGTCACTTCTTCAGAATGTTGGGTGTCTGTTTTAGTAGAACAATCTAGATGAGAACAGGGCACTCCTGTTCACTTAATTCGTCTAAAAAAAAATACCAAGTCTAGTTTTGAAGGTCCCTAAAGTCCTACTGTCTACCACACTACTTGGTCACTTGTTCCAAGTGTCTGTGGTTCTCTATGTGAAGAAAAACTTTAGATTATGTGAAATTTACCCTTAATCTTAAGTTTCCAACTGTGCCCACGTGTTCTTGATGAATTCATTTTAAAGTCACCATCTCGATCCACTGCACTAATTCTCTTCCTATCTTCTTTTGTTCGAACTGTAAAGGCTCAGCTCTTTTAATCTTTCCTCATAATTCATCCCCTGTAGCCCTGGAGTCAGCCGAGTTGCTCTTCTTTTTACCTTTTCTAGCACTGCTATGTCCTTTTTGTAGCCTGGAGGGCAAAACTGCACCCAGGACTCCAGATGAGGCCTCACCAGTGTGTTATGAAGTTTGAGCAGAACCTCCTGTGACTTGTACGCCACACATCAAGGCGCTATATAACCTGACATTCTGTTAGCCTTCTTAATGGCTTCTGAACACCGTCTGGCAGGTGACAGTGTCAAGTCCACTACGACTTCTAAATCCTTCTCATAAGGTGTACTCTCGATTTTCAGACATCCCATTGTGTATTCAAACCTAACATTTTTACTTGCTATGTGTAATACTTTACATTTACTGACATTAAACTTCACCTGCCACAAATCTGCCTAAGCCTGTATACTGTTCAAGTCCCTCTGTTATGATTTAATGGATTCCACATTAGCTACCTATCTTGGTATCCATAACCAGTCTGTTACTTCTATTCCTATGTAAATCATTTACTGTATATAGTGCCAGTACCCTCTGTCTCCATAAACGTGTCCAGACTTTGGCTTTGAGTGCATCTCCCACTGAAAGTGTCTTCCGGCGCTGACTTTGCTTGCTTTTCTTTCCAGGTGGTAACGCACTCTCACAGAAATGATGACTTACACCCAGTGGCAAATTTGTCCATGAGCTCAGTTGGAAGCCACAGCAGCTTGGGCCCTGGTTTTACAAGCATGATGGATGAAACAGATGACTACATGGACTACATGGGCTGTGGCAGTCCAACAGGGGCCTCATCAGAGTCCTCAAACCCGGATCGCAGTTGCAGTAGCACTCCAGTGGGCAATGAGAGCTCCTCGGCAGGTGAGGCACCAGCTCGGAATTTGTCTTCCTTTAAGTGTGACTGTCAGTCTTGCACTCCCAACACTCGTGGTAAATGGCTTTCGCAGAAGGCTGTCTGGAGTGAACAGCGCATGGTGCCGGAGTGCTTCTATGCTGGGGATTGAAGCTGTCACCCTGCTTTAGCATGTCATGCCATTCATCAGGAACATGTTGGCACTTTCCTGCAGACACAAGTTGCCTGGGGCATAAAGATAGATGACTATTAGGGCAAAGAATGAAGCTGCTTGATCTCAGAAAAGATGCAGCTTTGCCGTGGTGGCTCCTCTGCCTCCACTACAGATATCTCCCTGTCATCCCTGGGCAGCTGCAAGTTCAGGAGATGTTCACAGAGTTTGGGAAGTGACTTTAGCCAGTGCCAGCTACTTGACCTCAGGGAGGTGGCACCACAGCAAGGCTGTATTCTTCCTCACCTTTCTATAAAGTGTTTACCTTCATCACATTGTTCTTTTTTTATTTTAAAACTATAATTCACTTTTGTTTATTTTTCTAATGTTATTTTCTTTTTCATTTGTGTTGCTTTGGCTGTGAGGGTTTTTTCATTTGGTTCTTTTTTTGTTTCTTTTCTTTCCTTTCCCCTTTCCCCACCTTGTCCTTTTCTGGTCTCCTTCCATGATCTACATAGGATTAGGCTGCCTGGTTGCTACTTCTGCTGCTGTCGCTGATCCTTCTCCTGCTGATCCTACTAGTACCCACAATGCACCACCACCGCCACTGCTGCAACCTCAGCCTCCATCTTTCCCGCAAGCCCTGCTCCGGCCTCCTCTCTCATCCCTTCCATACCTCCTCTCTCCATCTTGTCTGTCATATTCTCTACTCAGCACAACTCTCGGAGCAGCAAGGAGCGTTGCCATGCCGACTGCCACGCCGGGTTTCAGCCCAATCCTTGCCGCTCCGTCTCCAGTTAAAAGTGACGTCCCCATAGTACAGGATGCTGCAGGTACTACTAAAGAAAAATGCAAAACAATTGAACTTAACTTGCTTGTTCAGTTTTATATTAATGACTTACAGTAAGTGAGACCACACATGGACCACCCTGAAAGCAAGTGTGACAGGGGAGACATGGGCCAGATGAATGGGGTAGAGCCGCAGTGATCTTGTAATGTGAAGTGTAAAATGAACCAGTCCACGTCAACAAGGAGCCCGTGATGTATCTGCCCGTGATGTATCTGCCCGCTCTGCGTATCAGTCACTGGACCTCCGCCGAGAGCGGCAATGATGAAGTGTTCTTAGCGGGCTGGACTGGGACAGTGGAGTGTGTGCCGTAAATATGAAGAAGAGAGGTGTGAGCCAGTAGCGTGAAGAAAGTCTTCACCGGGCCTCGGCTCAGCAGTGTGTGTGCCATTTGGTCAACAGAACCAGGCTTGAGCTTTCCATTCCCATTCTTTGGTCTGACATTTTCTTCACTTGGCCATGGCGGGGGGGTGCTAATTTACAAACCTCTGAGTACAAGTGTTGTCTGACTTTAAGAAAGCGGGTTTAAGGGAGACTGGGTAGCTCTTTTTTGACCTACACAGACAGTGGGGAGCCACTTCAACCACCACCAGTGTGCAGCATCCACCTGATGAGGCCATTCATGCACCAGTGTGCTCACCACACAGTAGCTGTTAGGCGCAGAAGGGGTGAGAGATAGTGAGACGGGGGATGACTAGTGGGCTGGAATGACCAGGTCTTAGGGGGACGGACACCCTACTCTTTCAAAAGATGCCCAGGAGTCTTTTATGAGCACAGAGAGTCAGGACTTCACTTTTCTCTCCATTTATTGAAGTCTTAAATGGGCTGCGCTTTAATACTGAAGGGAAAATGACTTTCCTCGATTTCTTGTTGGCTTATTTTAACGTTTTGAGCCTCAGCTGCTTTCAGCTTTGTACCAAGTGCTCCCGAGTTAGACTGTGACCTCCATGGATGAAAAGGATTTGAGAAGGCTAACTTCATTTTTCCTTATCATTTTTTGGCAAAAGTGCCCATTTGTATATTTGGACATGTAATTTTGTAGAATTCAGTTACGGGAGGATTTGGTGTTAAATGTAATTTAGTAATTTTGGGATACTATATATATATATATATATATATATATATATATATATATATGAATATGAGTTTGGCTACATACATAAAAGGTAATTCAGTCTTAAAACTTTAAATAAATAAAAAAAATGCATTTTCCATCTAAGGTGTGAGCATTCCACTGATGCAATTATCTAATGGAGAGCACTTTCTTCAATCAGCTGACTAAAACAGGACACGAGTGCAGCTCATAAACAGCCTTACAATATCCATTAACAGCAATTCCTTTTAATCAGGCTAAAAGTTTTATCGGAGACATTGATTCTTGGAAGGCCCAGGCGCATTCGGGTCACATCATTAGCGGTGATCTGAACAAGCTCTTGTAGACCCCCGTCTTCTCGTGTCCATAAAGCCCCCCACATAATTTGGGAGACACTGACCTTCTGTATGCTAAGATTGAACACATTTTTTTTCCTTATCGATGTCCCCAGCTTTGGCACTTTCTTAACGTCTGTTTGGAATTTATGATTGCATCTCTTCGTGGCGTTTGAGGACCACCAGTTTTTACAGTCTGCATCCATTCAGCTCTTGCTGAGCCACACATTTATTTTTTATTGACACCTATACACTTCCTCAGAAGGTTAACCTTTTGTTCGTCGATTACAAATCTCAAGGTTACAGTCGAATCCTGGTCGAAATCGATCTAATGATGAAATGTTGTATTCAGTCCTATTTGTAAAACTTCAGGGCAGAATATCAAGTTGTCCAGTAGAACGTGGTATTGACAAACATGCCTGAAATCCCAATTTGAAGTCTGACCCTAAGTAGCATTAGATGGTTGGCAAAAATCAGTGCAATTATAGTGTCTCTCATCATGAAGACGTTCAAATTCATCAACATGGCGGCTGACACAAAAATCTCCCATCGTTTTGACTTTTTGGGTGTGGGTTTTTGTTTTATTTTCCGCTTTCAAACCTAACATTTCCAGCACAGGTTTTGGTCACCTGGTACATTACGGTCCGGTTAAACGTTTGCACTCTGAAGAAACATGTGAGTCTTTAGTGGTACCATGGCTCTCCAGATCTAAAATCAGGTGGTGGTCTAATGTAGTGAGGGGGGGGGGTGGGTGGGGCGGGGGTCATACTGCCTGGACTTCCATGATAACCATTGTGATCTTTCTTTCCTCGATAGGGAACACCATTTCTATGCCTACAGCCTCTGGTGCAAAGAAACGCTTTTGGATCATCGAAGACATGTCACCATTTGGCAAGAGGCGCAAGACAGCTTCATCAAGGAAGATGCTCGATGAGGGGATGATGTTAGAGGGATTTCGCCGCTATGACCTCTATGAGGACTGCAAGGACGCAGGGTGCCAATTTTCTCTTAAAGTCACCCACTATCACTGCACACGAGAGAACTGCGGCTATAAGTTCTGCGGGCGTACGCACATGTACAAACACGCCCAGCACCACGACCGCGTGGACAATTTGGTCTTGGATGACTTTAAGCGATTCAAGTCCTCCCTCAGCTGTAACTTTGCCGACTGCCAGTTCTCTGGAAACAGCACCCACTTCCACTGCCTGCGCTGTGAATTCCGCTGCACAGACAGCACCAAAGTTACAGCCCACCGCAAGCACCACGGCAAGCAAGACGTCATCAATGCCGCTGGCTTCTGCCAGTTTAGCTCCAGTGTGGACTGTGAAGTGTTGGATTGTAAATACAAGCTCAAGTGCTCACACTTCCACTGCACCTACCCAGAATGCAAACACACGGTGGTGGGCATGTCACAGATGGACTCTCACAAGCGCAAGCATGAGAAACAAGAGCGGGGTGAGCTGCCATCCGTGTCGCCTGGCAGAGAGGTAGCAGTCAGCGCAGGAGTCAATGCAAGGGTCCCTCCTGCCTCACCAGGGCCTGCAGACGTTCCTGGCAGCACTGCCAACTTCCCCGCTTCCTCTGAATACGGCAATCAGGGATCCATTAGCCTTGATAGCTCACTGAACCTGGGTACCGATGCAAACAGCTCTCTCTTCTTCTTGAAAAATGCCGTTGGCATCGGCCTTAATGACTCGCTGGACCTCAGCAAAAAGGTCCAGAATGACCTGCTGGTAGCAGCTAACTCTGTCCCCAGTGGTGCTACCATGCAGGGGTCTCAGGATGAGGCCACTGCAACATCAGGAGAGGCTGAAGATGACCTGTCGAATGAGGAGGAGATGAATGCCGAGGACGATGACGATGATGACGAGGAGGACGACGACGACGACGAGGAGGATGAGGATGACGATGAGGAAGATGATGGGGAGGAGGATGATGAGTTAAACACAGACTCCTATGAAGATTCTGTGCCTGAGCCTGAAAGCCTGGCAAGTGAGAAAGAGAACGGAGTTTGCTTTGATGCTTCCAGCAACCACACAGCTGCTTCCGGCCTACCTAAAAAGGACCCTGCAGCCGAGCCCTAGGAAAGGAAAGTGAATTGGGGATTCGAGGCTGAACAAAGTGCAATGGCGAGTGGCGTCAGTCAACACATTAAGGATGCAAGAAGACACTGTTCTGGATGGCCCAAAATTCTTCTTATGTTTACAAAATGACCAACGTCGTTGATTTCATTATGCAGAAGAAATGAAAGAAGGCCCCGTGATGTGGGGGGACGTGGAGCGTGTGTGCATGGTTCTTCCGTTTGCTCCTTTGTTTCCTCTCTTTTGTTATTTTATCCTAGTTTGTGTGCTGGGGGGCTGAGGGCAAAAAAAAAAAAACAGCGTGATAAGGGAAAAGCCAAGTCACTGGACAGGACAGGCCGGTCAGCCCTTGTGGACCAGGATCAGAGAACGAGAGGTGATTTTAGTGAACCAGAGAGACGCTTCCTCAGGTTTGCGCTGGTCCTAAGCGGCACAGGCCCACTTCCCACCCCCCGTTAGCCAACGGTCAGCACTTTGCAGCCGAAGCTTAAAGGCGAGCAGAGCGGGCAGCTGCCTCCTCACCCAAACAACTTGTCTGACAGCCCGACTATATGAAGGTGTGTTTCTTTTTTTTGTTTCTGTTTTGTTTTATCGTTTGTTTTTATCTTGCTGGACCCAGGAAAACGTTTTGCACAGTGACTGCACTGCTGTCAACACCCACGTGCGAAGAATGACGCAATACCCCACTCCGGCTTGCCTGCCATCCTCTACTTTAGGACTTGGAAGAAAAAACAAAAAAAAAAGTGTTCTTGAAATCTGTTGAGGGGGAGGCACAAAAACAAACAAACAAACAAACGAGCTATCTCTGGGATCCCCAAACACCGAATACGATGGACCAAACCACACATTGTCTTCCCGATGAGCGCCGAGAGGCTCGGCCAATGGGAGCAGGCGGTGCCCTCTCTGTTCTCTCCTTCCGAACACCCGGCAAGAAATCGAAGAAACTCGGTGAAATCCATGTACAGGACAAAGAGGCGAAATGTTGTACACTGTTTTTATTTCAATTCTATTTTTGGAAAAAAAAAAAAAAAGTCCGAATGTTTAAATTCAATGTGTGCTTTTATTTAATATTTATGTCTTTTGTTTTTTTGCACTTTGGGGGGAGGTGCTAAATATCTCGTACGCAATACTTTGAGACGTTCACCATATTGGCATCTTGTTTAAATAAGAGAAAAAAAAATACAAAATGGGGAAGACGAGTGTTTGCCCAACAAGTTTATTTAAACAGAATGAAGACAAGTGGTTGTCTCGTCACAAAGGAGTAGGGCAGAAATACGAAGCCTCCCGAATTTGCTGTAGCAGTGTTGAGGCCGGAAAAACACTAATATATCTGAAAAATAAAATAAAATAGACTTCACACGACTAAAAGCAAACGCAACCGCGTTCTCGAGGTCGCCCACTCTGCGCTGCACGTCGTCGAGTGTCCATGCGAAAAGGCCTCAAACGACGAGGCCCAGGCCTGAACGGAAGGAAGCGTGTTTTTACAAATTGAAATTGTTGTACAGTATTTTCCTGTAAAAGCGATATATATATTGAACAAAGCGTGGGGTGGGGGTGGGGTGGAGGGGGGCCGCCAAGAAACCTCCCCAAAAAAAAAAAAAAAATAGACTAGAATTCTGTACAAATCCTGAGAGTTTGGTTTTTGTGTGAATTTTATTTTATTACATATATATTTTTTTTTTTTTTTTTTTTTTTTTTTTTTTA
>JANRMT010062815.1:41085982-41122983 GCA_026402145.1 Polypterus bichir lapradei
TTTTTTTAAATATTTTTTTTTTTTTTTTTTTTTTTTTTTTTTTTTTAGATCTAGCATTAATTAGGGACCTCGACAATTTGACATTAAGGGCCCGCTTTATTTTTAGCACTGACAACAGCTGTGTGATTCAGTTTTTAACTTGAATTTTATATTAAAAAAAATATATAAATGAACGAATAAGAAAAAAAAACAAAAACATTAGATTTGTTAATATAAGTTTGTAGCTAATTTAATACCGTGTTCTCTTGTTTTTCTGTGTGGTTTCATTTTAGTTTGTTTGGGACTTTTTATTTTTTTTTGGGCTGCCTATCCACACTGTTTTTATTTATAAGATTTGCTCTCAGTTCAATGACAAGGCAGCATGTGAATCTGATACATTTGTTAAATGTGTGTAGAATGAAGCGCAAATGTATAAAATATATATAGAATTATATACACACACACATATATATATATATAGATATATATATATATATATAATTTGGGCTGGGAAGTCGAATATGCACTTGGATCAATTTTATGTGTGTAAATCATTAAAATATTTGAAATGCTTCAAGCGGAGGGTGACATGGCGCTATACACTGCACTCTGGTAGGACAGGGTCAGGTGACCCTCGGTCAGAGCATGCAGTTTGTTTCTCATTTCTTTTATTATTTATTTCTTAAAACGATCGCATCCCGGTGGACGTAAAGGAACGAAATGCAGTTTAAGCCCTAGCAAACGGCCCCGTGCGGAGTTCTCGAGGAGGACCGTCCGGCCGCGCAGACCTCCACACCCGCGGCACGGTCGCTCACACTAAAGAAAGGCCAGTCCCGGAGCGCAGGCACGCAGCGAAGCCGCCTCCACTTGCCTCTCTCTCCAGTTCTTCCCTCTGTTCCTTTTTTCTCCTTTGTGATGTTTCTTTAATTAAAAAAGAAAAAAAAATTAAAACAACAAAATGAACGGGTAAACACAAAAACATCCGTCAAGCAGCAGGTGTCCTGTAATCTGGGATAAAAAATAAACAGGAAAATGATATTCAACAAAAGCAGACAGAATGACCTCCAAATCCAGCGTAGCTCTGCTGCTGCCGCTGCTGCTGCTCAGACGACACATCATTTCAGTGTTTTAATTAACCAGCAGA
The DNA here is from genome assembly GCA_026402145.1 of Polypterus bichir lapradei. Taxonomy (NCBI): domain Eukaryota; kingdom Metazoa; phylum Chordata; class Cladistia; order Polypteriformes; family Polypteridae; genus Polypterus; species Polypterus bichir. The sequence goes on from JANRMT010062815.1 coordinate 41,087,106, forward strand.
AAAACTAAATCAAACACGAAAAACGCAAAACTGGATTACATGTCTGTGCTCGGTAGACTGGAGTAAAGTAGGAACATTAAAATAAATAAATAAATGACAGATGTAGCAACGAAAAAAAAATAAGGACAAAAACCCCCTGGCCTTCTGTACTGAATCTTGCACACTAGGACAATAAGCCATCTCGAGCTCACGTCTCATCTGAACGTCTTTGGTCGTTTTTTGGTTTTCTTTCTTTCTTTTTTTTCTTTCTCTCTTTCTGTGGGGGGTTGGGAGGCTCCAGGACACAAACACTCGACGCCGAGTCAACACTTGACTTTTTATAGGGTTTCAAAGAAATAAAAATAATTAATTGAAAAGGTTGTTCCAATACTTGAATCTGATCCCCTGGCACCTATGTTATTATTAACTGAATATTTTTCCACTTGAATTTAGTGCTGTTAGAAATTTAATATATGTATTTTATTTATTTGATTTTTTTTTTCTGCATGACTGATGCAAGGGTTGAGATTTTCACTCAATAAAAAAAAAAAAAAAAAAAAAAAAAAAAACTGGCAAAAAACCATTAGGGCCGTGTGTTTCTTTATTATTAAACGCAGGGGGGACATCAAGCGGGAGGCACAGTGAATGGTGGCAGTACCCAGAATCGAGAGTCTCCTGCGCCCACTTGCTGTGACTTCTCATTGTGTTTGATTTTAGTTCTAACTGCAGCCTGCAATGCTACGTAGCTGTGACATACGTGGGTCACAATTTGAGTCAGATGCCCCCCCCCCCCCCCAGAACAGTGTAACTGGGCCCTAATGTTAACTGTAGTCTAACGCAGGGGTCTCCAACTCCAGTCCTGGAGAGCTACGGTGGCTGCAAATTTTCATTCTAACTCTTTTCTTCATTAGTGACCAGTTTTTGCTGCTAATTAACTATTTCCCTTTATTTTAATTGACTTTTCTTGAGACTCTGACCACTAAATTCATTAATTTTTCCTTAAACGGCACCTAAACATAAATTTGATGTGAAATGAGCCAACAGAAGACTAACTAAGTTGGGGCCTCAAACTCCAACCAACTTCACTTCATTCAGTTTCTTCATTTGCAGCCAATTCTCGTTGCTAATTAAACCCATCATTTAATTCCATGGCACTTATTCTGCCATGGCAGACATTTCCAAAACTGTTGATTTTCTTTTTTAAGAGTGCTGGCTGTCCAAATGTTTTGTGGACCTGAGCAGATCAACATTACTGAGGCCTTCACCGTTCTTTATTTTCAGTTATTCTGTGATGGACGCAGGATGTTGTTTATGTGTTGGTACATTTTGTGTCTTAATATTGTTTGGTTGCTAATTAAGGAAAAAAGAAATAATTAAGGGGCCTGAGTCTTAAGATGTGAATCAATTAAAATTAAGGCAACTTGTTAATTAGCAGCAAAATCTGGTCACTAATTAAGAAAAGGGTTAGAATGAAAACCTGCAGCCACAGTAGCTCTCTAAGACTGGAGTTGGAGACCCCTGCTCTAACGCAGGCGTATTGTGATGTTGGACCATCATAGCTACTGCAGTCTGCAATTACACTCTGTTGAATACATCCACTTTGGGGCTTCAATGGGGGCCTCGGACCCTTGGCTGAACTTGCTGAATTGGCTATTAATAGGATTTGTTGCTTTGCATATTGTGAAATTCATCAGCTCTCTTCCCTGAATATAACCATTAAGTAGAAGTTTAGGCCATACTACCAGGCAGCCAGGGTCTGTTGGTACTTGGCAACCAGGCAGGAAAAGCTAATTATTAGCTTCTTCCTGCCACACCAGTAAGACCTGTTGAACCACCTAGATGTGAAGAAAAAGGTAAGGAGACAAATGCTAGGCTTTTGTGGTTCCCCCGTCTCCCCCCCGCCCCCCAACCCATGGCTCCTGTCCACCAACTTACAAGGAGACAAGAAATGCCAGTCCAGTCAGCAACAGGGAATGAGAAAGGAAACCAAGAAAGAGTCTAATCAGAGTCACACTTGAGTGAGGACAGATGTAGGAGACATGAGGGGGACACAGCGCTTAGTGACGGAAGCCTCATCACCTGTGGAGGCAAAGCAGACAAGTGACATTCAGACCTCAGTGAGTTCAGGCTGCACAGCCATAGAAAGTGACAAAGGAAAAGGCCACCAGTTGAGTCACACTGACACCAGCCTTGTCTTCAGAAAAGGGCTGAGGTCCCAGTAAGACCTCAGTGTGGTCCCATTACGGCAGGAACAGAGGAGTTCAATGACAGTCACACTTCAGCTTGGTCAGACATACTGTAGAAGACTCCTGCGAGTTTGGCGGATGTTTCTTGTGTTAACAGACAAATCCCAGTTAGACCTCAGTGAGGTCAGTCTACTCAACTTTAAGAGGTGATGAAGAAAAAAAAGACCACCAGTTCAGAGACATCTACTGTATCTCATCTGCTATGAGTGGAAACAGAAATGGACGGAGATCCCACTGAGACCCTAGTACGGTCCTGCTATGGCAGAAAGAGAGGAGAGAAATTTAAGTGAGGTCAGATGTAGGAGATGTTGGGTGAAGGGGGGGAAACACGGCAGCCTCAACAGCTATAGGCGAAATGGAGAAATGGCAGTCGGACCTCAGCAAGGTAAATGTGCTCAGCTTTAGGAAGAGACCAACAAATTCAGTCACACAGATACCTGCCTTGTCTTCCACAGAAGGAATCGGAAATGGACTGAGATCCCACTTAGACCTCAGTTTGGTCCTGCTATGGCAGAAAGTGAGTAGTTGAAGGGGGGACTTTCTACTGTTGGTAGTCCTGTCAGCGTTTGTGTTAATAAATCCCACTTAGACCTCAGTGTTGTCCTGCTATGGCAGAAAGAGAGGAGTTGAACGGGGGTTTGCGAGTTGGGATGTCCTACTGTTGGTGGTCCTGTCAGCTTTTGGGTTAACAAATCCCATTTAGACCTCAGTGTGGTCAGTCAACTCAGCTTTAGGGAGCGACAAAAAAAATCAATGTCAGTTTAATCACAGAGACACGAGAAAAGAAGCAGACTGAGATTCCACTTAGACCTCGGGGTGGTCCTGCTATGGCAGAAATAGAGGAGTCCAAGTAGAGTCGCAACTTCAGCATGGCCAGATGTAAAAAGGAGACCAGAGGAATAAGCTACCAGAGGAAATGGAACAAAAGGCAGGTCAGTCTGCACAGCTCTAAGAAATGGCTGCTGGTTCCACAAAGAGACACCTGCCAATGGTGTGGGGGGACAGAAAAGGTTTGAACCATCAGTTAGACCCCAGTATGGGGGAATGAGGGGAGAAACACATCCCAGCTACACCTTGGTTCTCATCTGCTATTGGGACAAAATGGAAAAGGAGGCAAACGTCCACTGTACATCAATGGGAGTGAGACCACCTTCAAATGATGTGGGTCTCATCTGCTAGAGGGGGAAATAAAAACAAGACGGCAGGAGAACAAAGAAACATCAAGCCTGGAATAAGGGGAACCAGGAGGGGAACACGAGCAGCCCACTTAGCCTGCACTAAACGACTGTCATGTCACGATTGTGGGCAAGAGTCAGAGGTGCCCAATGTTAGGACTGGCCAGTGTTCAGGTGGCACTGTGGTTAACTGCCTCATCACTTTGCCTGCAAGACAAACCAAAACCAAATGCAGTGGGAGAATTAAGGAAAACAAACAAAGCATCCTACGGATGGCTGTTTTGCAGCTGACCAGGACCTTCGGTGTGACTGCCCCAGTGCGGCCCACGCAGACGCCTCATCTTCACTAAGCTGACTGGCTTTGTTTGCCTCTGGGCTGCATGAATACCCACCAGTCCAGGCTGTTTGTTTTCATCTGCATGTTATAAATTAGTCATTGGCGTGTTAAACAGGACTTTGAACGAGAACAAACAGCAAAGCAGCAAGTTGCAACATGAAACACGACTGTAGAAACGGCTAATCTGTACTGGCCCCCCGCCAGACAGCCATTAGTTTTCAAGTAGTTTGCTTAGAACCAAAGCGGTCGTCTCCTGGGCTTCAGCAAAAGTGTTTCCAGCTCTGCTCGAGTTCATCCAAAAGGGGACAGCAGGGGATGGCTCATCTTCTCAAGTGGCAGGCGCCTAATCCCACCGAAGAGGGAAGGTGGCTAAGTCGGAGATAGGAACGCGCCCATTTGGTGAGCCTCAGCCTGACACGACTTAAGGGATTTGTGCCGAGGGGAAGCGGGCAGTAAGTGAAAGACCCCAGCTGCCACCTGCCTGGGGAGCACCACACACTGCCAACAGGCAACACCCTGATGTCATTGAGACGTCACCAGGCAGCGCTGGAGATGTCAGTCAAAGTGCTTCAAAGGGCATGATCACGGGCATCAAAAGAGCATGACAGCCAAAAGCACCCACTCACAGTGGGGTCTGCGGCTCCCATCATAAACTCCCCTCCTCTGCAGTTCCCCCTGGCACTCAATGAAGAGCTCCGATGTGACCATGCAGCCATGCATCTCAACATGGTGTGTCTGCTCACAAAGAGAAAGAACTTCATTAATGCAGTCGAATGAAAAGCTTCATCACAAATAAATAAAGAGATGAACGTCAGCGCCGCAGGTGAGCACACCTGCTGTGCTCCGGCACACGTCACCCTGCTGTCACGCAAGTCTGCAGCCCCCCCAGGCCAACCAAGGACTGAGGATTGGAGCCACATTGTCAACCGTGCCCCCAATCCAAAATGTGAAAGGCTACCGTTGGGGGTCAAGTGAAGCAAACAGTAACAAATAAGAGAAGATACGGTCGGGAGACCCCCATTAGGACGGAAACCGGCAGCCTAAAACAGAGAAAAACCTGGAATGCCAACCCCAGCTTCAAGAGAAAAGGATCTGTGAGGGTCCACAAGAGTTCCAGTCCAAGCCTCAAGTGAAAGGGGTCTCTGTGGGGTCCACTATAGTACCAGCCCCAACCTCAAGTAAAGGGGGTCTTCTGTGGGATCCACCCTAGTGCTATTCACAACTGCCAGAGAAAGGGGTCTCCAGAGGTCCACTGGAGCACCGGTCCCAACATCAAGTAAAAGGGGCCTCTGCGGTCCACCCGAGTGCTATTCCCAGCTGCCAGTGGAAAGGGTCTATAGAGGTCCACTGGAGTGTCAGCCCCAGTCTCAAGTGAACAGGATCTCTGAGGGGTCCACCAAAGTGCCAGCACCAATGTCAAATAAAAAGGGTCTCCAGAGTTCCAGTCCCAGACGCAAGTGAAAAAGGTTCCTGGGGGTCTACCGGAGTGCCTCAAGTGAAAGGACAATTTGGGTGTGCACTGACCTGCACACCTGCATGTGGTCAGGCTTAATGGGATCTGGTACCAGTCTGCCAGTCTCTGTGTCATCGAGGGTAAAGGTACCCACAAAAGAGTGGTTCATAAATTGCCATCTGCAGCCTGGGAGTTCCTGTCTGTGTCAACTAGGATTGTAAATTCATTAGAGTGCTAGAACCCCATTTCAAAGAGAAATGGAATATGGAGACCCCACAATAGGTGTAGTGGGAACCTGAAGCCCACTTGAGTGTCCTCCTCACCCTCTACTGGAATGAGGGGTCCACTGCAGTGTTGCCTCCACTCTTGAGTGGACAAGGAGCCAGGGAGTCTACTGCACTGGTTTGGTCGCCATCTTAACCTGAAGCTGGCTTGAGCAAAATGAAATGTCTCCCTAGGAAGAAACATCTGGAGGAGGACTGGAGTGTCAATCTTGGCCTTAAGTGAGATTGGCCACTGCAGTACCAGTGTCAGGGGTCAAGGGAGTGCTGAAATCAGGCCCAAGAAGTCAAACAGCTGATTGGCTACCTACTCATTTTCAAAGCCTTCAATAATTTTCCATGTGTGCTTGAAGCAAACTCTCCAGCCACATCCTCCCTCCAGCTGAACTCACATCTGTTGAGACCTACAAGCCGGTCAGCCAACAGCTGTGGAGGGAATCCTACCAGACGGATCACAATTGAAAAGTCAGCTGAACAATCCTAGCAGGCTATGGGGGGGTCTAATGCTGTGGGGGTCCCGACAATAGCAGTCTAAAGCCAAAAGGTCCTGCCAGTGGAGTCCTGGTCACTGGCCTCCATGTGTCCTTTAGAAAGGCTTGAGGACCACCAGCTGTGCTCACAAAGAGGACAAGGTTTGAAGCAGGACAATCCCCGATTAGCCTTTGGGTCTCCTGTGACGTCCAGGGACCATGAGGGCCTGTGGGTGATGGGATGCCAACTTCATTTGGGCCATGCCAGACCGGGTGAGAGGAGCTCTGAATAAACACAGTAAAGACTTGGGGTAGTGTTTAACTTGATGCTCACTTTGCAGGCAGCCTGAGGGTAGTGGGGTTGTGTGATTGGCAGTCAGGGTCTTTTATAAATTACCTTTTATAATTAAAACAAAAACCTTGAAGTAGACCAAAAATAAAACTTCAAAGTAATAAAAGAGACACGAAGTTGCATCTGAGATGTGATGCCGCCACAGCTCAGCAATGGTAATCTCAAAAAGATGTCAGTGGGAGTATAAAAATGAGAAATGAGAGTTGGCCGCAAAGTTGAAAAGCTGAGAACCCAGGGCTGGCGAGAGTGGACAAGCATATCCGGAGGCTGTAATCACAGGGAACTGGGGAGATGGGCTCAAACTAACCACTGACATGCTGGATGCATACTCGGGCCTTGTGCTGGCCACCCCTTGGACCTGTAACACAGCTGCCGTGCTTTCCTTTTGGATCCTCAGAACCCATAGTTATTAGGGGGCTTATACAGCATTTGCTGGGCTCAAATTGGCCTTCCATTGACTATTTTCAGCTGTCCTGTACCTGTGTTGTCTTTAGTGGCTCCATGGTGGTCACCTTTGCTAGACTCAAGTGGATTGGCTCCTACCAAAGGCCCCTCAAGTCAAGCAAACTTGGTTACAGATGTCAAATGGGACTGGTCATCTGCATTGACCTTGGACTCGTACACCAGGTTGGCAGAAGACATTTAAAATTGTCATGGCACTGCCACCTCACCTGATAATTCAGACTTGCATGACATGGCTTGTGTGGCGCTCACTGATGTGGTAGACATCAGCAGGTCACTTTTCTTGGGTTGGCCCATCTGCTCCAACTTGAGTCTTCACAAGACGGCATTTCAAGTTGCTAGTACTGAGAAATCACCTGGGGTCTGTCTGTCCCAGTACACTTCATGTGTTTCCAGACAGCTGCTTCTGCCCAAGCGAGTAAGCGGGCCTCTGACTTCAAAAAACGGTCTTGTATAATGTAGTTGGGTTTCTCTCAGCAGCCAACCCCCAGGTGATCCCAGAACAGACCCCCATTAAATCTCAGGCTCCAGTCTTCATTTCACAACTCCTGCCCTGAGACTTTAAAACTAGTAATTATGAGGGTCTTGTATTATGTCAGCCTTGTCATATCCACACACCCCCACCGAGTTATCAAGGAAAAGCCTCATATCTCCCCACCAAATATTAAATCTGTGTCCCTGAGGTTGGCTGTGAATCCGGGGACTCTCAGGAGACGACACACAACCTTAAATGGATAGGTGGTTCTTCTGCCTGAGTAAACAGGTGGCCCTCTGAATTTTAAAGTGGTCTGCTGTCTCTCTTTTCAGCCTCCAAATATCACCAGTGAGATATCTCAGGGCCTCAAGACCTCTCAGTAAGCAGGAGCCTGTTAAATTAAGCTAAAGGGGGGCTCCTTCTTCCTGTGTGAGTGAGAGGGACTCCAACTTCTAAAATCTGACTACAATGATCTCATTATTACTTAGCAGGTTTCATGTCATCACCCTCTCATCCCCCTGGAGTGACCCCCCAAATGCCACAGGTGAGAAATCTTAGGGTCACACCTACATTTCACATCATCACACAGAGATGTCCTTCACACCAACCCCCAGAGTTACATTGCAGCAACATCTCTCACACAAGCCACAAACTCAGTTGCACTCAAGTGATCAATGAATGGCTGTCAGAATTCATGAGCCCAGACCCCATACACAATTGCCATCAGTTCTGGCTTTGTGATTGGTCAGTCAAGCTCTGATGTCCGTAGATGTCCTTTGCTATTTTGCTTAGCCCCAATAGTCACTTTGACTTTTTGCTTCACTGTGCAGAGCCAGCAGTGCCGAATGCCGACCTCTAATGCAGTTTTCATCTTGCTTCCACCATGTATGTTTTGGGTTTGTTGAGTTCAGAGATGAGGAGGAAAATCCAAAAGTGCTTACTAACAAATGCAAAACTGACTTTAGAAAAAATAAGATTAAAAAAAAAGAAAAACAGCCAGAACAAACCAAAGAGTGTGTGAGTGCCAGAATAAAAAGTCAGAGAGCAGCGTCCAGCATGTCGTGTTAAAGCAAATTTATTCCAATTATGTACACGAGTTTGATGTCCGACGCTTGTACAGAATCACGACACCAGCAGCTAACAGGATGTGTGCTTTGATTAAGAAGGTGGGCGAGGATCTGGCTGTCCCCAACATGCACTGGTGACAAATCAGGACAAAGTGATACGACTTAGCAGTGTCCCTTTTTTTTTTTGGCTTCTTTGAGGTGTCTTCCAGGTTAGATCCTGAATTACTGACCAGGCCATAAAAACCAAATAAGAGAAAGAAACTAAAGATGCCCGTTTCTTTCTTTGTTTTTTTCAAATTCCCCCTCACTTCAGTAGCGGAACAGAAATCCCTGTGACAGCTGCACAGCATGGTGGTTAAACAAAAAAAAAAAAATTAAAAAATGACAAGGCAGTGGGAAAGTGGCTGATGATTCTGTTGCATCCCCCATAAGGGGGTGCTAGACCTCTGCATGACTACTGCACAAGCACACTGCTAGAGGGTCTCTTTCAGAGCCACGCTCCCACATTCCCTTGGGCTCCACAAGGAACATCCACCAGGTTGCAAATAATCATAAAAGCTGAACAGCAGATCTGTGAATGGAGGTGAAGTGCATGTGTTCAGCAGTGTGGGTACCCAATATTTAAAAATTTTCCCACACACACGAATGACTTGTGCCCACCCCAACACAATGAAGGGGGTTATAAGCCCTCCCACCGGCACTTTAAGTCACTATATGCAACCTGCTACTTTGCTCGGCTGCGTGAACACCAACATCTCAGGTGACAGCGGGATTAAACTAACCGAAGGAAACTTTATAGCTTTTACTTGAATTTGGTGTGCCAAATGATTAGCCAAACATTTCATTAATCAAATATTCCTTGGTCTTTTCTACAGTTGCTGAACAACATTCTTGAAGTGTGAATTTCATTTTTAACTCGATTTCTCCCGTTAATCATATTTACTAAATGAAAGTTCTACTAGTGGTATGCTGTGGCACAACTGAGCGGAATGCTGCAGCCTGGCGCTGCCAGTTAACAGCTGACATCTTTGGTTCCCCTCCACCCCTTCCGTGGACAGCTGCAGCAGGGCACAAAATGGGGTCCTGCTGCCACACCTCTCACATGCTCTGCTCACTTCTCCATTCGCACAGGAGGTAGTCAGCCGAGCTATGTGCACCACAAGTGCTACATGGAGAGCTGTGCTATCATTATTACAGCACGGTGAATTTGTGTGGAGGGAGAGGGAGAAGAAAAAGGCAAATCGAAACCCCTACATTAAAAAAAAAAGAAAAAAAAAACACAAAAACAGTCGTAAGCGTGGGCTAGTCAACCTCATTCTCATTGCTTGCCCCTTCTGGGCGTCTCAGTTTGTCCACCTGTTCGTTTATTTGTCCATCACCCCCCCGTCGGTCCTCTGTCTGCACTGTGAGGCACTCCTCTTCATCCACGTGACTTACATCATCATCTTCATCCTCCTCTTCGTCATCATTATCCTTTTTCTCCTCCTCCCCTTGCACTTCCATCCTCACTTGGTCCTTGACGTCCAGGTTGAGGTTGACGTCCTCACCAAGGTCGCTGTTCAGGGCATGCGTGCTTCCCTTTGACCCTTCTGGGCTGTGATTTTCTTTCACAGGGGATGAGGATGAGGACTCATTGCTGACAGGCGAGATGTCGCTGCTGCTGTTGTGATTGGCAGATGGCGAGTTGATCAGACTGGCCGGCTTGAGCGGGATTTGCCAAGAAGGGATCTTCGACGTTGAAGGAGAAGAGGGGAACTGCCTCCTGAGAAGAGAGCACAAAGTCTCAGACTGGTTTGTGTTACATTCATCACCACTGAATCCTAAAATGTACATCACCCATTAAAAATAGTCACCCCCTTTTGTCATTTTGTTATACACCATTGAATCACAGTGAATACAATTTGGATTTTTGACACTGATAAACAAAGAAAAAATGTAATGTTGGAAGTGATAACTGACCCCTGCAAAGTGTTCTAAACGAATTACAGATAGAAAACACAAAATAACTGATCCCATAAGTATTAACCACCTTTAATACAACACCCCAAAATCATCACTGGTGCGGCTAATTGGCTTTAGAAGGCACGGAATTAGGAAGTCACCTGTCTGGGATTTCAGATGATTGTATTCTAAATGCAGCTGAATGTGGAAGGTTCACCTTGCGGTTAGTCAGTATGGAAGTCTAACCAATACCATGAAGACAAAAGAACATTCCAAGCAATTCTATAAAAAGGGGATTGAAAAGCACAAGTCAGAATAGAGACAAGAACATATCCAAATCACTGAATATCTTTGGAGTCCAGTTAAATCAGTCATTAAGAAATGGAAAGAGTATGGCAGAGCTGGAAATCTGTTAGACCAGGCCATCCACAAAAGCTGAGTAACCATACAAGAATATGGTGAATGAGTAACGCCATCAAGAGACCGGTGAGAACTGCTGATAACAGCAGCCGAGACTGGAGACAGTGCAGACAACAACTATAGCTGGATTACTTCACCGGTCACAGATTTATGGGACAGTGGGTGAGAGAAAGCCACCTGTTAATAAAAATAAATAATCTCGACAAGAAGGCACATTGGAGACTCTGGAGTCAGCTGGAAGAAAATTTTACAGTTTGAGGAGACCAAACTGTTTGACTATCACACTAAACGGCATGTTTGGTAAAAGCCAAACACTGCACATTATTAAAAACACCCCGCCCTCAACAAGAGATTTGGTGGTGGTGGTAGCCTCAGGCTGTGGGGAGTCTTCTCTGCAGCAGGTCCTGGAGACTTGTGAGGGGGAAAAAGAAAGCAGCAAAATACAGGGAATCCTGGAAGAACACCTGATGCAATCTGCAAGAAACCTGCACCTTGGGAGATTTGTTTACCAGCAAGACAAGGACTCCAATCACCATGGTAATGTCCTGGGGCCTCATGTATAACGCCTTGTGAAGAAATTCACACTAAAACATGTTGTATGGACAAAACTAGAAATGTGCATTCATCCATCCTCTTCCGCTTATCCGAGGTCGGGTCGCGGGGGCAGCAGCATGACCAGAGAGGCCCAGACTTCCCTCTCCCTGGCCACTTCTTCTAGCTCTTCCAGGAGAATTCCAAGGCGTACTCAGGCCAGCCGGGAGACATAGTCCCTCCAGCATGTCCTGGGTCTTCCCCGGGGCCTCCTCCCGGTTGGACATGCCCAGAACACCTCACCAGGGAGGCGTCCAGGAGGCATCGTGAGCAGATGCCAAGTCACCTCATCTGACTCCTCTCGATGCAGAGGAGCAGCGGCTCTACTCTGAGTCCCTCCCGGATGACTGAGCTTCTCACCCTATCTTTAAGGGAAAGCTCAGACACCCTGCGGAGGAAACTCATTTCAGCCGCTTATATTCTCAATCTCGTTCTTTCGGTCACTACCCATAGCTCATGACCATAGGTGAGGGTAGGAACGTAGATCGACTGGTAAATTGAGAGCTTTGCCTTACGGCTCAGCTCCTTTTTCACCATGACAGACCAATGCAGAGCCCGCATCACTGAAATGTGCATTAGCACAAAAAATTCATCTTATCTACAGTATCTGGATAACAAGCGGGTAATACCATCCCATGCTCCTGTGGCTAAAAACCAGAGTGTGGACAACTTGCAAAGGAGCAGGTAACACAATTGCTCAAAGTCTTAATTTATAAAGTCAGCCACAGTTCAGCACACAGCTCCAAGAGGACAGCTCTTAGAAATCTAAACCTATTTAGAATCGTGGGACAAGAAATCAGTATGATGATCTAATAATGCTAAAGCTGCCATGGTAGTTGAAATGGCTCGGCCATTCCGTACACCATTATATTGTTACAGAATGATTACAATCAAGTACTTTAAACTTGTAAATATGCAATTTATTTCAGATTATTTTATAAAGCCCACATCATGGATGTGAATGTTAAAAAAGAAAGGGAAACCACACAGAAACATTAGCACTGTTTTGACGCTGGGTGCCACCTGTTATAAAACCAAGCAGAAACATGCATACGTGTGTACGTGTGAGGCTGCCATGAAAATTTGTGTGGCATTACCCCAAATTTAGTTTTTATACTTTTCAATATGAATGTGGAAATAGATGTATGCAACATTTTAGTGCGTATGCACTGCTTTATACATGAGGCCCCTTGAGTGTAGATCTCACTCTAACAGAGAATTTGTGGATGGACTTGATAAAGGCATTTCACTCATGATCCCCATACCACCTGTCAGTGCTGACCAGTTTTTCCAAAGAAAAAGAAGAAGAATAACAATGTGCAGATGTGCAAACCTGATAGACAGAGACCTGAGCATACAGACTGAAGGCTGGCATGGCTGCCAAAGGTGCACTGACCAAATACAAACTTTAAAGGGTGTGAAAGGTTATGTGATCATTTTTTTTAATATATTTGTATTTAATTTAGATCACTTTGAAGAGATTTGTTTCCAATTTGAAATTAAGGAGTCTTTTTGTGTTCATCAGTTTCAAAAAAGCCAAATAAATCCACTGTGATTCAGTGTTGTATACTAGCAAATTGTGAAAACTTCTAAGGCACAGAATACTTTTTAGAGGTGCTGTATAACAGCGTTTGACCTGGGTAAGTATAAATGTGTGCATGAATGGGCACAGTCCAGACTTGGCCTCTTCATTGTACTCAATGCTGCTGAGACAGTCTCCAGCTCCACTGTGACCCTGAAGTTGAGGTAATAACTTTCATATTGATTCTGTGAAATAAAAAATTTAATTAAAAATCTGAAACATTTACAGAGATCTGAATGGCAACTATCTTGAAGGCAGTGTAGCCCCCCTAGTGGCAGAAGCACAAGTATCCACAACCCCACAGTGTACCAACTGTAGAAAAACTCCAAGAGATGTGATATACACTGATGATTTGCAATTCATTATCAATAAAACAGCCAAATAAAATGTAAATGAGCTTTGTTGAAGTCACGAAACATTCTGCATTTACCAGTTCCACTTAACAACCTCTTCGTACCATTTAGTATTTAATCATGTGACTTCTTTGACCTTCGTGTTCAAATGAACACCTGGCCCTTATCTCCACACACATCAAAAGACTTGGGTATGTTTCATTGGCTGATACTAATCTCGATCCACAATGGTTAGTGAGGAAAGAGCTGAGCAGACAAAATGTGACTGCCGGTGATCTCAATACAGGGTCATCTTTACCTTCTTTTTATTATTTATCCAAGGTGACTTACACCAGTTAAGAGATACAACTGGTTTAATTTCTCTGGTTTTTCCAGTTGAGGTACTGGCAAGAAAAGTGATTTGCTCATGGTCTCTGGATTTAAACCCACAACCACAGGGTTTGAAGTTCTAGGTCCAAAGCCTTAGCCACACTGCCTGAATAGAACCAGTATGGGTCATGGAGAAGAGGAACATGTTCAACTGATTCTCTGCTATAACACTGATATAACATGCATTTACTGCTAACACACTGTAAAACTTCTCACAAACGTGAAAACAAACATGAACTATAAGAAATCCATATTCAGCCATTTGGACCATGCTGTGTGTTAGTACAAAATGCATTATACGCATCAAACCAATGGTGACAAAGAAAAAAAATAGCAGACCACCTAAAAGAGGACAAACCACTAACCACTAACCACAAACTCTAAAAACATGATGAAACTGCTCTGCAAAGTAACAGTAGACAGCGTATGGCTGTGAGATCATTTATCAAACAGAGTTTAACATGTTCTTACATTGCTGGACATGCTGGGTTCTATTTTCTTTGTTTGAAGTCTGTATTTTTACTTGAGCTTTTCATTTGCATGCTGAAGACATGACAAAAACAAGCCAATCTGGCCAGGATGTGCGTTAAAGTACATGTAGCTCTGTTCTCAAAGCATGCACTTTTTAAGCACAGGGCATCTGTCTTTGTTTTGGACGGAACTGTTGACTAAACATAGCTGTCTAGCAAGGCACTTGTGTGCAAGAACATAAACAATGCAATGTCTCCGAAGGTTACTAAAATGCTGGATAGAAAAAAAATAAGTGAGAACAGAGAGATATAGCTGCTACCTGGTCACAATTTAGTTGATTACTATCAGTGCAGATTAGCTGTCAAATGACAAGTTCCAGTTTTGCGAGTACAAAATCCATCTTTAGTCTCAGGGTTTGGGTTTGCTTGGATGGGTTAGGGCTCAAGAGCAAGCATCTTCAGTGCTTGAAGGCCACTGTGTCTCTACTTGTTTACTGCAGCTAATTTTCACAATTAGCTTTATTGATTCAATTACTTGTTCAGTTGGACCTAGTCAATATTTTTCCACTCTTTAACTATTAATCACCTAAAATGTGTGACAAATGAGTCTGAGCTATGAAATACCACCTATTTCCAATTAAGTGCCCATAGCTCAGTGGGATCATGGATGCTCTACCACTTGCATCTGTGGCATTCACTTGACCTAGTGCCACAGTACCATTGACAGCTTTATCCAAGAGACAAGATTCCAGGACATTCAGCTTGTCTCTTTTAGACCAGTGCCTAATGCAGTGCCTTCAGCTTTGGCACTGACTAATGTGTATAGGATTTTAAATTCATAAAAACTCCATCTGTGTTGGGAGGGGGGGGCGGGTTGGGATAAATTGCTGTGGGAGTTTTCCATCTCGGCGCAATGCAAACAAGATGATGTGCATATTTTTCATTATCATCATAAACACTATCAAGAAATTTAATTTACCTACTTTGCTGGTTCCTATGTTAGAAAAAATGCACACTCTCACTTTTTCAAAAGCACTTAGCCGAACTGTAAAGGAACAATAAATTCTTCCTAATGACAATTTCCATCTCTCAGGGGGAAGGGGCGGGGTCTGCATGGCAACTCTAAGGCATGGTTCACCAATTAACAGTTCCATGCGGGTCACGTAATTTGAGCAGGGAGCACCTTGCTTTTTCATGCCCATCATAGTGTTAAGGGACAAGAAAATGTACAAGTCGTGTTAAGTGAACAAGTGCACATTTGTGTGTGTGGGAGGAGTGCAGACAGCTCTCACCAGTACAAGCCACAGTGTCTGCACTAATCACCAAGTAAAAAAGGGGGAAAAAAAAGTGAAGTGTCCAAGGCTGGACTCAATAATTAAACAGGTGGTTTAATTCTTCCAAGCCTCTCACAGCACATTTAAATCATGTTTATTCATGGATGCTTACAAACATGTCATAAACAAAAAGGTTTTCAGTTGTTACAATGGGGCGAAAGATTCAAACTAGGATGGCTTTTCAAAGATTGAGTCACAAAGAGACCTGCACCCATCATGGAGTCTTATGTACTGCACTAGTTCTAGTGGTACAATCCGAATTGGCCAAAATAGCAAGCTTATCACAACAACAGAAGATAAAATGTTAATTAAACATTCACAGATTTTCCTAAAATTGTTTTGTCCATTAGGTTGAAGGAAGCTTAAGTTTACCATGGCACTGGCTCAGCTGGCAACCGGACACTAATAGAACCACAAGCACACATAGGAATAATTTACAGTTGCTGATGACTGTAATAAGCACATCTATGAAAATTTCCGTTACCTTCAACATTTATTGCTTTACAAAAAATAAAAAATAAAATAAATCACCAAACCAGTCATATTATGCTTGAGAAAGTATACCTCTTGTTCTCAAAATCACTTTGGACAACTAGAAGCCAAGAATTGGTGACCTTTTTTTCCATTGTGACCTTTCCCACTTGCTCTGAACATTTGAGTGACACCTTGTGGCTTTAGGCTGGTATGAACGCATGTGTGCGTGCTGACTTTTCAGGTTGTTCAATCCAGTCTATCATACTTTAAAATGCACTCTCAGGAAGCAATTTGCAAGTGCGCCCTTTTCACACATCCTGAGAGAAGGCGACGTTGACAGGCGGTAATCAATGGTAATTCGTTAATCGGGCACAAAATGAATGACGAATGAGGTTGTTGAGAAAGCTACATTATACCGAATGCTGATTGGCTTTTTATTGTTACTGACTTTGTAGAATTTTGCTAAGTTGTTAATGCAGGATATAGATTTTTAGGTAAGCAAATCTTTGGCCTGTTGATTCTGTCAGTACAAGTAATGACTGAAATGGGGAGTGGGTAAAAAAAAAAAAAAAAGAAAAAGAAAAAAGTAACAGTGAGTATTTGCATCTTTGTTTCCATAACCAGTGAATTAGCTGGGTGAAAATTCAGCTGCTGGTTGTGTGACATAAAATACTTGACTGAATTGGGACACACTTCAACAGGTGCCAGTTTCAAAATAACTTAATGGATTGAAAAAGGGGGGGGGGGGGTGATGTGTTCAGAACATGTCCAACAAGCGCTAACTATCTAAATGTTACATACAAGCTTTCATCCTCATGATTTTCAAAATGTAAATGATTGTTTAAAACTTCATTTGCATTATGACTACAGAAAACTGTTGAATATTTATGAAACCTTGGCTGTATAAATTTCTACATCGCAAAAAAGATGTCTTTGCCATACTTCCAGTTGGCGCCCGTCAATCTCGCTGATGAACATGTGCAAGTCCTACTATTATAGTTGCTTCAGGACTGATCTTGAAGTTTATGCATTTATACGGCAAGTAAGTTTCCTTGAATATTTGAACTTTGTCCGTTTTTGGCTGATTCCCATATAATGCACCCTGTCTTTTAAAAAGGATTAAAAACAATGCTTTAAAAAAAAAAAATTAACAAGTGTGCTGCCTCAATTGGCCTTGCCCGTGACCAAGAACTGGATTAAGAAAGTTGTAAGAAATGGAGCCCAAAATTCCAACCATCCATTTTCAGACACTAAGGATTGCCCAGTTTTCAGTGTGTAGATTCAACTTTTTAGTTTGGTTTTCACTAAAGACTAAATATTTGGTATGAAAATGTAAGTATATTTTAGTGGCCCATTTTCACAAACAGTATAGGTAGGTCAGGTTTAGTTCAGTTTAAAGTGCACTTTCATTTATAAGCCAAGCATGCTGTGCACTAATAATACTGTAAATAAAATACAACAAAAGTAAAAACATAAAATATTTGCTTTTTACTTCATTAACAATGTGACCAAGTATAAGCCCCCCTGTGCTAAATTTTCACAAAAATGGTGACAGCAACCTCTTTTAATAAACTGCTGAATGCACTGTTCAAAACTGGTTTTGGATAGTATTTTTTTTTTTTTTTTCATTTTTAAATCTTTACGTTTTACAAAGGAATCTGACATTACATGAAGTAAGAGTGTAGTAAAACAAAAACTGAAACAGGTTAACAGATTTATAAATTACTAGATTCTGATAGATGGACAGAAGTAGAAACACTGAATTCTTTAGGTACCTGTGTAAGAACAGAGACAGACAGGCAGAAGGGCATATCTAATGATAGAGCCAGCTAATCAGACAAAGCATGTATATTTGGTACGTCAATCAATGGCAATAAAGATAATGAAGGAAATGATACTAGAAATCAACATCCCAAAGATGTGCAAGTTAGTGTGATTGGGGATTCCAATCAGGCCCTGTGTGAGAGTGGGTGTGGGTGTATATGAGTGGACCCTGTGATGTAATAGTTTGCAATCCAGGGTTGGTTCCTGCCTCTGATGTTGTTGGGATAGGCTCTGCCCCCTCAAGATCCAGAAGTGGACTAATTAGATTTAAGAATGTTATGTTATACCATCAATATATAGATTGCTTATTAAATAACAGAAAGTATCTGTGGATAAACAAAAGGAATCAGCAGAGTGTTATATAGCAAACATCTAGGTATTCCTAAAAGCATGCTTTGAACTAGAACCGATGACTTAGTTAAAAAAAAAAACAAAAAAAACTTTCTGCTCCTTTTCTCAATTAAATGTGCTTTATTTTCTTAATCTGAGATGCAGATTTTTAATCCTTTCATATGACATTGAGTTCATCCTACTTGAGATAACTAAATTAATAACTTAGAAACTGAGTTAATGTTAATAAAAGTAGCACAAAAAACTATGCTCTAAGACACTGCTTTGTTTATGTTGGGAGGGGGGGGTTCAGAAATAAACAACGTTTAATCTCTCAGTGAGAGTATGTTACACAAGTAAAAGGAAAACAGAAAAAAAGCAGATACAATAATAGAAGTAAGACATAAGAAAGAAAAAAAACACAGAAAGCATGAGAAGAAAGTAATGCATGAGAAAGTGACAGGCCTAAAGAGAGCTAATCTAATTGTGTAAGGGACAAAAAGTGAGAGTAATATTAAGTGAAAAGGAGTGAATGAGTAAAAAAGTACTGCCAAGTGAGTGAAAGTGAGTGAGGGAATGATAGATGGGAAAGAAAATAGTGAAAGAGACTAAGGGAATAGCAGCAAACTAATCTGAACAAACCATTTATTTATTTGACTGGTGTGAATCCACCCTGCGACCTATGCAGATGTCACAAAAATGACAACATTCTCACTGACAGAGGCCAAACAAACTAAAATGAACAGAACAGGAAAGTTCAAGATTGGGACAAGGTTGGTTATTCTGTGCAAATGGTGTGGAGAATATCTTCATTTAATCAATGCGCCTATCAGACCCTCTGCCTGTTTGTTGTAATTCAACAGACTTTTAGACTGAGGTTAACGCACAGCTTCAGTATTTCACAGTCCTTTGAAACAATGTGATCAAACATTTTGTCAAAATTTAGAATTAATTTCATCCAAATGTAACATTACCTCTTAATGTGATTTGTTAATGTGGGTGTAAAAAAAATTACAACTAATAGAGTCAAGAAATGGAAGCACTCCAAAAACTAGGTGACACAAAACAAGACAAACAGTGTAAAAATATCAGGTAGGAGTAGCAATAACAAAGTGTACAGAGAAATGGAGTGCCCAGACAGCAAGACACACAAAAGTAACAATTCACACTCTGCCTGTTCTCCCTGTGTTAGTTTTCTGAGCAGTGCTCTTTCAACTTCAACTTAGAGTACACCAGAAGTGCTTCTTAGCATACCGATGAGTAACTGTTATGCTGTACTTATGCCTCTCGAACTTTCACACGTGTTCCAGTCCAAATGAATGTCACTGTATTATGCTGTGTTGCAGGCATACGAGGGAAAGAAAAATGGTTTCAGATAGCGTCTCAGTATTATCCTCTGCACCCCCTCCACTGAAGGGACACAGAATGCTGTGAAGTATTTTTTTATTCCCATTTTTAATCATGCTCTGTTCACCCCTGGCTTCTTCACGAAACCCCCGGGAAGAGAGAAACAAGAACGATTAAAAAAGGGAAATAAAATCAAACAGTAGCTAGGGAGGATCTCAATTAAAAACGGGATAAAAAGTTTCACAAGCCAGTTTTGTTTTAAGCTATCCTCTACTAGCCTTACACCAGCACCTTTAATTATTTTGAATTATTTTTATTGTCTAGTTTTATTTAAGAAGATTGAAAAGCCAATGATACATTTTGTGTTTCCCATCCAGATGGTATGACTGGTAAGACAATGCTTTAAGTTATTTTTTCCTGCTATATTGATATAAGCACTTACATTCAACAAAAATAAACAAAAATGGATGAAGTTTAGAGTTGAATATTTCAGATAAAATCATTGAATGTGATTTCAAGGACAAGACAAAGCATTAAAGTCATCAAAAATACAAGTTGGACAATGATCTTAACTAACAGACATAATCATGAACTAGACACTCATTTGCCTTACCTGCTCAATAGAAGCCCCTTCAGTGACACAATCTCTGCTTTCAGTTCACTGATGCTCTGGCTTTCTAACATACGATTTGTTGCTGATGCGGTCTGCTGGCAAAATAAATGAAAAGAAAAAGAAAAAAAAAAAACAAGACAAAGGGGGTTTATTCTGTACTTCTGACCAGGAAGCGAAGTGCTATGGAACTACCACACCTTGAGTCAGGTTAGTTTCACAGCCCAGATGAGCAGTTTACCTTTAATAATTTTGTTTTCCAGATAAAAGGCACACCTAAGCAGAACAGTTAAATTATATATATGGGAAGATAATAAAAGGCAGGGATTTTGCAAGTGGTCAGTAGGACAAACCTAATACATCTGCCATACTGGGGTAAAAGGAAAGTTTAATAATATGGCAGAGTCTAGGTTGATGTTTATTATGCTGATCTTTCTATCTGAGCTGTAAAACACCCAATGGTATTCAGTCACTTCAGTATCTGCTGATTCTCTCTTACCATATTTCCTTCTACATATTAATTCAGGTGACTGTGACCTTATTGATGATAATGAAAACACAATATTAAGGTATTTTGTGAAAGATTCACAATACAGTTATTTTGCTTTTGACAAACAGACAACATAAGTGGCCTGTTCAGGGTCACCCAGCAAGTCAACAACCCTGCACACTTTTCTTTTTCCCTATTTGAATTACCCAGTGTTGGCTACATAATATTTTACATTATTTGCTATAATGTAAAATAAGTAACACATATGTATTTCCTATTTGTGATATTTTTTCTCAACAGATAATAACTGTCAAGGAGGTTATTTATATAAATACAGATAGAACAATTTTGTCATGAATATAAAATTTGACAAAACTGCACTGTTACAAAAATAAAAGGTTATTAGGTAATGGCTCACACAGATAAACAAAAATATTTTTAGATGGAATGCATTCAGGTTTGTGATAGTATAGTCACAGGAACCACACAATGTTCTAGATTATATTCTGTAAAGGCTAATTAATAATACAGTTATCTTTGTAATCTTCTCCTCTCTGAGAGCAGACAGGTGTTCTATAACGATGATAAATACTTCAACCACTATGGTGAGTACAGAAAGATGCTATCAAGTGTTGTACAGTATTAGTTCAACTCTGGTATTCTGTGATTTGACTAGAAACCATCAGATGGAATGTGTAGGTTCAATTTTCACGACTTCACTTGAAGAAAGACATGGTAGCATACAATGATCTCAAAGTAACAGCTATTGTCACAAACAACTGTAACAATGGCAGAGCAGTATGGACAGTGAATGTGGAACAGGAGTAGAAGGTGGATCAAATGCACCCAGCTGCCTGTAAATCATCATATGTGCTGTGATACAACCACTTGTGTGACTGTCAATCACAAAAGTGGGAATGTTGCATTGGCAGAATCTGTTGGCAGTGAGTGTTTAATTATTGGGGTGAGATATGTTAGCATAAAGATAAAGCTGGGGAGTTTCCAATATGTGCAGAAAGCCCTACCTCCTCTCTACCTAATCATTTCTGGCTATTTTGATATATACTTTTTATATGTGTAAAATTCTTTAATATGCTTTATCTTCACAAAGTTTTGTGAAATGCAGATGTAAAATGACTTTGGGGTAAACATGGCATGTTGCGAGTATGAGCACATGTGCCTCCGATGACTGGCTGACATTTGGTTCAGGACGTAAACCTCATACTGCAATTAATGCCCTGTAACACCAAACAGAACTTCCAATGTATTCCAGCAATGTCGGTTTTATCAAAGTGTTTTGGGAATTTTCAGCTATTGTTTGTTTGCAGGTTATATTTATAAGATGTTTACTAGATTCAGGAGTAGTGAGCAAACAAAAGTATTTGCTTTCCTTCTGGATTCACAACCATATGGAGTTTCACCTTCGCTGCTTATGCGGTGTATATTTAAAAATAGCTTGTTTTGCAAGTTTGTCTTAGCAGAATGATTGATTGATGTTTCCTCCACTGTTCAGCTATATAATATTGTGAAGAATTCTTTAATCCACCATCAAGAGCACTTAATTCAATTCATAGTGAAAGGGAGACCTGAGTCCATAGCAGCAGCAGCATCACAAGAAAGGAAGGAACCAAGCCTGGGCCAGATAACAATTAACCACAGAACACACTGATATATATTCACTCCCACTCATTGTACTAAATTACAATAAACTGACCACCAAACCACATATGGTATAGTGAACTTTGAAAGCATAGAACTTAATTAGAATGAGAAACTGACCACATCAGTCTTGTGAAATATGAAATATTATGGGTGGTTTCTCATTTTAGGGAACTTCAAACTGACATCATTAAGCACAGTGTCAAGAAACAGCTAAACATTAATTTCTCTAAATAAAACTAAAATAATAAAAAGAGGAACTACACTCAGCACAGGAAAACAATATTTAATAAAGGCTAATGACAAATTAAGGAACTTTTTCAAAACCAATAAGGAGAAGTTGTAAAAAGTCTTTCATAACAGATAAAAACTGAAACATACAAGCATCATGCACATGCAAAAGAAAGTGAGACAGAGAGGGCTATTTCAGTATTTTAAATAAAGAAAATATCACTCCATGTTGTGATATCACTGAGTTTAAGTATTGACAAAAATAATAAATCCTTCCACAAATGATATACACTGACAGGGTGCTGGAAGTGTAAAACCTCATTTTTATTTTTATTTTTTGCAAAGCCTCCATTTGTTAAAAAATAAGCCACAGTTCCAAGCAGAACAAAGCAATGCATATCATGCATATTCTCTAGAAGAGAAAAAAAGTTTTATTCAGATGCATCACAATACGATTTATTATGAAGCCCCTGATGAGAGAGGTATGAACAAGGCACTATGAGGTCACACATAATATAGGAAGCAGAAAAAAAAACACTAGCTACTGCTCTGCCATGTGAAGCAAGCCAAAATTAGTCAAACCCATTTTGCACTAAAACAGCTGCTCAGTCCATTCTGACTCTTATGTCCTCTGCATCTGCCATATTTGATTGCACAGGCTAATAGCTTATAAATGGCTAATGCTGACCTGTGTACAGTTATCTCCAGTAGCAAGAACGGTTCAACAACATTTCATTTAGACAGCTACCACACCACATGGTATAAGGTCAGCGATAGAGAGGGAAGATTAGAACTGGAATTTGTGGGACATCAAAGGTGAACTCTTCAAAGTATGTATTAGCCACCCTGCTTGGCATAGTGTTGCTAGGACCTTAAATATAAATTTGACTCCAGTGTGTTCATCTGCTGTACTAAAATTTTACAGTTTAAAAGACTGGTAACTAAAACAAAGACTGTATGAAGAGCAGGATATTTCTCTCTGAGAAAACTGTGGTTAGTAGACAGATGTACTAAAACAAAGAGCACAGTTAAAGGGCTGGTGGACACAAACAACAATAATGTACTGAGAACCACATTGTCACTGCTGCCAATGAATTTTTCTAATTCCTGTGAGCTTCAATGGTACAGTTTTTTTTATATGTAATACTATCACCAATCATGTCACATGAAAACAGACAGTTTCACATGAACCTATAATTTTGTGAAGAATTCAGAGCAACATCTTTATTATTATTTTTAATTTGACTGGCAGACAGATGTGGAAAAGACCCATTCTTCTTTCCATACTGTATGCTTCTGAGATCAATCTGTTTTATTTATGTACAACATTTTTTTTGCAGAGTAGCCTCGGGGAACTATACAAAATAAAAGATGCCCAACAGAGCATTAATGAAAGATGCAAGAATAATCAATCAAACAATCAATACATTTTTTAATGTAGCATGGTCAGCAACCAGAACAATCACTACAAGACTTCGTCTTTTTTTTTTAAGCTGGAAAATATTGTATAAGAAAGTTATTCTGTTTATTTCACCATAGAGTCCAAATTACAATGTAGATACAATTCTGATACACACATTTAATTACTATGGAAAAATAATCACACAAATTCCATTGCATCTGCTAAATTTATACAGATGCAAGACTACCTTTGCAGAATAATTAATGGTATGGGTAACTTGCATACATTTTTTGGTTCTTTAAAATCAGCACTTTTCTAAATAATTATTAAACTCCCTGCTATGACAATTAAATTGGCACAACTTGGATATTTTTAAGACATCACAGTTAGTTTTTTTTTTTTTTTAAAAAAAAGAGCTGCTAGGCTACCCAGTTTTTGTACACTACAGAATCATGCAACTGCACGTTAACTGCCTAAAATTATTTATGGTTATTCAACTTCCAAACAAGTGTCCACACACTGTGTATATTCTCTCGACTTCACCAGCGTTACTTTCAATCTGTTGTCTTTGCATACCGTGAGTTAACAGTGATTAGTATTCAAAGGCCGTTCTGCTACAGGTCATCAAGGATGCCTAGCTCAAGCTTCCATTAGGCACAGTCTTTACATTTGTACCTAGTCACATCACAAGTTATATTAGATTTCTTTAATTTCTCCAAAATCCTTGTCTAATTACTTCCTTGTTAACGTCTAATATTTATGCTATACAGCTAAACATTCAGATATTTTTGACAGACGTTGTAATTTAGATAAAGCTATTTAAGTGCACAGTGTTGTATGATTTGCAGCATGTATTCCTGCTCAAGTATGTTCCAGATATGGCTGTACTGAAGATGAAAACATGTAAGAACTCAATTCATGTAGTAGTGCACATTAAAATGAAAATCAAATGGTTATTGCAAAAACTACATATGAATAAAAAGAGAGCAGGATTTAACCAGTTTTTTTGAAACAGTTACAAAATGATAACAAGCTTAACAGTATTTGTTCATGAGGATCCTATAACCTCCAATCTGCATTTGGTGGCACATACTTTCACTTTTATAGAGGAAAAACAATATCCAAATGGGAACAACATTATTTGTACAATACCATAATAATTGAAATGCTCTGATGCTCCCTGATACAGAATGCAAATTTATTTTCAATACATTTCAGAGCTCTTCAAAAAGCTAAATGGGTGCAGAGGACAGGGCCCACTGTTATAGAGCACCTCTGTCATTTGCCACGATCTTGGCCACATACATTTCACTGAGGCAACTATCCGCCAGAACAGCCCTATTAGCAACAGGGAAGAGCAAAAATCCATCACTGTGACCTTTATGCAAAATTAAAAATCGGTTGAGCTTGAGTAACCAAAGGATTTTCAGTTCCTTGACCTTTTATATAAAACACTACTGACTGAGTTTTTTTTTTTTTTTTTTTTTAAACATCTCGATGTATCTTTTAGGGTAAGGTCATTCAAACTGTGTGCAGAAGGCAGTGAAACTAGTTCAAACCATAAATGAACCAAAGAGGCATACTGTAAATTTTGTAAACTTTGTCCACCTTGCTTTCATAAAAATTTAATCACTGCGTCATTTCCTGTTCACAGCTTATTCACATGTACCTTTTTCACAATGGTAAATATTCCTATATACCTTTGGACATAACTCACATCATTAATGAATAGCGTCAGTTATGACAGGTCTGCCTAAACCTTTTTCTATTCATTTGTTGGTTAGAGCAGTCTGCAGAATAACCTGGGCATTCAAAAAATACACCAGAAGAACTTACTTTGTTGAAAATAAAAATTGATCTTTGTATTACTTGTATGGTTGAGATTTCAAAGCTGAGCACTTTTGCAGATACTTTATTCCCTTTTCTTATATTGTTAATCACGGTACACTGCTGCCGCTTGCCTGCTACCACCTATATATGCCATAGTAACACCAAAGTTTGTTAGTGTACTCTAGTGCATACACGAGCCATAACGGTTTACCTTGATCATTCTGTGGAGCTCTGCAACAAAGTGTATGGCAGGCCTGAGCTGCAACAAAACTCTGTTAGCTGATGAACAGAAAGTTAATGTTCATTTAAACAAAAATAAAAAAGTGAATCTGAAGCACCTCAAATGATTTTGTCTCCATGGTTAATTAAAATGGGATGTTTGTCAGTATTTGAGAACTGACAACACGTTTTACCTGTGTATGAAACTTTACCAATTTACTGTAAATATAAAATATTCTATACCTACAGTATATCATGGCATTGTGTTTTTGTAGCACATTTGTATATGTTCAACCAAAGAAGAAAATATAAAATATTTTAATCTCAAGTCAATTATTGCTTGACACAAGGCATTAGGGAGCGCACACAAAGGAGACAAGGCATACAGTTTAAGCTCCTTCAGAGTGATATCTTGGCACAATCGCTGCTCTACATTCTTGAGCCAATTGATCCTATTTTGAGATATGCAGGCCATCCTTTGGCAGCATCAGGTTCAAGATAGGAACGATACTGGACTATGTGAAATACTTAACAATTAAGTTTGACCACCTCTACTGCTTCAGTCTAAGAGCAAGTTAGAATACTTTTAAAACCAGATTCCTCTTTAGGCTCATCCGGCACCACCTGTTGATGATAAACAGAAGAGACTCTGTTGAAGAGTCATCCAGTAATGATGTAGACAGAAGAGATAATCAAGGATATGTAACTAATTGTACGTGAAAATTGTTTACAGACTGTTCATGAAGTATTTTAATGCCACACACAAACAAAACTGCAGCTACCAGCTTGACCACTACATCTGTAGTTAGGGCTGGGCAATACAACCTAAAAATAAAATCTAATTTTTTTCACACATATACAAGTTTAATTGATTTTACTTTTATTCAAATAACAAAAAAGAAATACTGCTCAAATAATTAAACAAACAAAATGCTTAAGAATATCACACATATTTCTTGGTGACTTTTTTTTGGTACAAAAAGGCATGTAGAAAAAGTGAAAAAATTGAATTGTCCCCTGAATGTTGCTCAATGCTCATAGTTGTTAGCATAGGTAAAGTGTAAAAGATACATTTTTTGCCATGGGGATCAATAAAGTGTAAATCCAAGTTAACAACTTAGAACAAACAAATAAAAAGCACCTCTTGAAAAAAAAATGTTTTGCATCCCTGAAGGACTTCTTTTTTTTTAAACAAAACATTCTAATTGGCAAATAAAAATCAAATTTGAGGTGCTTTAAATGTCCTTTAAAGTTTGTTTTTTTTAACAGGTATTACACAAGGGATCCAAGTCTGTCTACTTCTTCGAGCTTGATGCATGCCCTGTCGCATGTTACAATGGTGCAAACATCCCCACTGACCCAAGCACCCCCTCTGATAAGACTCCTGCAGCAGGAATGGATAGATATTTCATGGCCAGGTTAAAGACCTTTGGGAAGTGAGCTTCATGGTACTTCTTACACTGAGGTTGATCACTGCCTGGGTCTGGGAAATTACATCACTATTGTTACACAAGTGTTTTGGGAATGCTGCTAGCCTGTGCATCTTGCAGAACTCACTCCTCTCACTCAGCTGTGTGCCTCTAATGGTGATGCTGGAATAAAATGGTCTTTAAAGTCTTTTAGTAAGTGTTAAAGTATTTTTTGACTATGCAACATACATGGGTTTGTTTGAAATCAGACTTTGCACTGCCAGTTTTAGACATGAGTTCCTCACTTGTTAACACATGTGCTTCCTTCTGGTACTGTGTGTTGGGGGGTGAAGTGGTTTGACAGACTGCAGGTATGGTGTGTTATAATTACCTAAGATAAAGAGCATCAAGAGTTTAATTTTTACAAATTGCCCAAAATAAAAAATTTGAATTAGTCAATAAAATCAATGTATCATCCAGCTCTATCTGTGGTGCTTATTTAGCAAAAAGCTAGAAAATTTATAGTACATTTTTTTTGGTTATGCAAGTGATTAAATAAACATTTCTGTCAAACTCCCTAAACAACTTTTCAGCAGGTGTAAATGAATTGATGCTTGGCACTGCAGATAGAGCTGTTAGAATGCTACAAGTAATGCTCATGTACTCATGGCTTGAAACCACTGCAGTGCTACACGGTGGCCTTCGAGCTTAATGACTGCACCTTGCATTTCACATATGCATTATATTAATGTTCTAAACCAGTATTACCCAGTAAATGAATGCAGCCAACCTAAGCTAGCAGTAACCAGATCCAGACACTCATGCACACACCCGGCCGATAGAAGGAATT
The DNA here is from genome assembly GCA_026402145.1 of Polypterus bichir lapradei. NCBI lineage: Eukaryota > Metazoa > Chordata > Cladistia > Polypteriformes > Polypteridae > Polypterus > Polypterus bichir. The sequence goes on from JANRMT010062815.1 coordinate 41,115,138, forward strand.
CAATTTAGGAATGTTTGAGGAAATGAGTATTTCAGGAGACAGCACCTAACAACATTTAGAGAACACCAAAACTACATATAGAAGGGGCAGCAACTGAACCCCAGTTAAAGAGGTATACAGTGGTAACAAAATCTAGTTTGCACAGGATTATTTTTTTGCTGATTGCAAACATAAAAAAATGTTTTATTTCATAACTGAGAATAATTACCCAGCTTAAAAAAACAGTGTGATGCAAAAACAAACATATAGTCTGGCTTCCAGTCGCAAATTAAAGGCAGAAGTGCTACAAAATGAAAATCAAGTAATAATATAAATAATAAAACATGCAGAGACATAAGCTCTTGCCAAACAGAATACCACTTTTCTCCTTTATTTTTCTCAGCAGTGCTGCAGAGGACAAGGCAGTAACGGATGACACAAAAATCCACTTTGTTTGTCAGGGTCTAGGACAGTTCAGTAATCAAAGGCAGATGTGTTGCTGATGGACAATGATTTGCAAGTGAGCAAGTGGCTTAATGGAAGTTGTTTCTCACTATAGCAGAGGACAAGCCATCATCGTTTGAAGTGGAAAATGGTAAAACAATTGCACACTGAAAATCTGGTCAAAGGTAAAGGTTTATTAAACAAAAATGAAAATGAAAGCTTTTAGATTGACATTACTCCCTTAAAGAAACTATCAAAAGCTCAAAATATTGACAAAATTTCATTAGGATTAACAAGCATTCACTAAGAATCACTAACCCCTTCAATGAAGCTGGAAAACATGTGCAGTACTTCCCTTAACCAAACTTGCAGATGTACTTGTAATTTTAAAAAATCACCTGTCAATTAAGACAATTTATAACCATTCACTCAAAAAATTTATAACTAAACTAGTTATAATAACCTTAATGCAAACTTCATGCATAGCAGATTTCGATATTGTAGGAGTGTGTCTGTAATTCTGAACATAAACGTGGATGCAATTAACATTAACAAACACCTCTGCTGCAAGATAAACAAATATTTGCAAAATGGAATACAGGAACTTAGGGTTTTCCAAATGAATACAAAAATACTATAAATAAAACTAACTGTCGTGACTTGGGGAGATAGAATCAAATGTGCTGGTAGCTTCTCACAGGAAAGAAAAGGCTTTGCCTTCCTATGACTGACAATATTTCCTGCAGACACTTTGTTAAAAGAGGACAGTGTGGTAGGGAAACAATGATGACAAATGAAGTGGTAAAAAATGGTCTCCACAAGCAGCAGTGGAAGGAGCTATGTGGACAATTCAAGTTTAAAAAACATCCACGTAACACTGTGATTCTTAAAAACTTAAAGAATAAGGAAGAAACTTTTTTTTTTTTCAATTTCCACACATACCATTTAAAAGAAGGGGCTAAAGACCCCGCCCTTATGATGCAGGTTCTGTTCATATTTCTCTAAATAATATCAAAGAGCATTAAACGAATCTGAACTAGGGTCAATGCGGCTTCTGGCTCTGCATTCACACTCTTTACATGGAACCACAGAACGCTGACCACTTTACGAGTTGCAATTAGAAAAAGGAACATCATTGGCATCCACAAAAATACCGAGAGCATACATATTTAATGTTATAAAACATCAAAACTATTTTTTTCTAAACAAACACCCACTCAAAAAATGTCAGGCCACTATCTTCCTGTCTGGAGAAAATGCCTCAAAAATGTTCCCAAATAAAAAGTTTCTTGCATTTCAGTGGTTTGAAGCCTTAAAGAAATGTTTATTTAGCACTCGAAGAAGCAGCAATTTAAAATATGTTCTGGTTTAAACAAGCATTTCCGTGTTAAAAGCTTTAATTGCCAAAAGCCTTGTGTTTTATACTACAGGGCGAAGCCGAAAAGCCAGCGCAGAAACCGCTAACTGAAAATGATAAGTAGTTTTAACAGCCTGAACATGTGTTCTTAATCACACGCTCAGGACCTGAAAACAATTTTCCAATTTCCCATATGGCCCCAACACCACAGGGATCCACGTCTCCAAAGAAAATTTAAGATCAACACCCCAGCTATAAAGAGCAGTTTATGATTTGTTTAATGGCTATTTTGATAGGAAATATACTGTTGGATACACCACAGACATTCAATTCAGGCTCTTTCTGCAAATGATAGAAAACCTAAAAAAAAGTTTCATTTATATTTTGAGGTATTTTTCCCTCAATCTTTCTGCCTCTTTAAATTCCCACGCTTCTAATTTTGACACCACTTATTACACCAGTAGAACAGAAAGACAGCCTGCAGTTGTTCACATTTAAGAAAAGAAGAACAATACCCCAATTTGGTCAATTCATAATTGTCTTTCTTCAAGTATGGAAGATATCAGTGTGACGTTTTAGTATATATACAGTCATATGAAAAAGTTGGAGACCCCCTCTTAATTCTTTGGATTTTTGTTTATCATTCATTGGCTGAGCTTTCAAAGTAGCAACTTCCTTTTAATATATGCCATGCCTTATGGAAACAGTAGTATTTCAGCAGTGACATTAAGTTTATTGGATTAACAGAGAATATGCAATATGCATCAACAAAATTAGACAGTTGCATAAATTTGGGCACCCCAAAAGAGATATTACATCAATACTTAGCTGAGCCTCTTTTTGCAAATATAACAGCCTCTAGAAACCTCCTATGGCCTTTGATGAGTGTCTGGATTCTGGATTGAGGTATTTTTGACCATTCTTCCATACAAAATGTCTCCAGTTCGGTTAAACTTGATGGCTGCCGAGCAAGGAAAGCCTGCTTCAAATCATCCGATAGATTTTCGATGATATTCAAGTCACGGGACTGTGGCAGCTATTCCAGAACACTGTACTTCTACCTCTGCATGAATGCCTTTGTAGATTTCGAACTGTGTTTTGGGCCATTGTCTTGTTGGAATATCCAACCCCTGTGTAACTTCAACTTTGTGACTTATGCTTGAACATTATCCTGAAGAATTTGTTGATATTGGGTTGAATTCATCCGACCCTCGACTTTACCCAGGGCCCCTTTCCCTGAACTATCCACACAGCTCCACCACCAAATTTGACAGTAAGCAGGAGGTGTTTTCTTGGAATGCAGTGTTCTTCTTCCGCCATGCAAAGCCCTTTTTGTTATGACCAAATAACTCCATTTTTGTATCATCAGTCCAAAGCACTTTGTTCCAAAATGAATCTGGCTTGTCTAAATGAGCATTTGCATACAACAAATGACTTTGTGGAGTGAGTTCAGAAAGGGCTTCTTTCTCATCACCCTGCCATACAGATGTTCTTTGTGCAAACTGCGCTGAATTGTAGAATGATGTACAGATACACCATCTGCAGCAAGATGTTCTTGCAGGTCTTTGGAGGTGATCTGTGGGTTGTCTGTAACCATTCTCACAATCCTGCGCATATGCTGCTCCTGTATTTTTCTTGGCCTTCCAGACCTGCTGGGTTTAACAGCAACTATACCTGTGGCCTTCTATTTCCTGATTACATTCCTTACAGTTGAAACTGACAATTTAAACCTTTGAGATAGCTTTTTGTAGCCTTCCCCTAAACCATGATACTGAATGACCTTTGTTTTCAGATCTTTTGAGAGTTGCTTTGAGGATCCCATGCTGTCACCCTTCAGAGGAGAGTCAAAGGGAAGCACAACATGCAATTGACCACCTTAAATACATTTTCTCATGATTGGACACACCTGTCTATGAAGTTCAAGGCTTAACAAGCTAATCCAACCAATTTGGTGTTGCAAGTAATCAGTATTGAGCAGTTACATGCATTCAAATCAGCAAAATTACAAGGGTACCCACATTTTTGCACAGCCAGTTTTTCACATTTAATTTCATACAACTAAATACTGCTTCACTAAAAATCTTTGTTCAGAAAACACCCCAGTACTCAAATGTTCCTAGGAAATGAAAGACATACCACTGTTATCTTTTTTGTTTAAAGTTGAGTAAATTATTATGCAGGCTGAGCGGGGTTCCCAAACTTTTTCATATGACTGTATACAGCTCAGCAAACCAGAGTGTAGAAGAAGAATTTCAACAACTTTCAAGTGACAAAATGAATCAAAACACTGGTCTGCATAAACAGCCAGTGGAGGATGTTTCAAAACAGACCTGAAGTTTAGGACTGAGTGATTCCTAGTTTAATTAAGAAAAAACAAAAAAGTCCTTTGAAACTGTAGAGGAAATGCTAGGCTGCATCACCAGGTATAATCCTCAGATGACAAAGGTCAAAATTGTATAGTGCTCATGAGATTCACTGACAGGATTTAGGAAAAGTTCTGGAAATCACATTGTAAGTTAGAAAGAGCAAACTTGAGACTTGTGTTGTTAGGATTAGTTTTACATTCACAGGAAATTCCTGACAGTTTCTTGTAACTTTGAGTGAATTACGATAAAGTAGAAAAGGGTCTGTGTTTCTTAGATCTTGCATTTAAAATACCAATGTTACCAAAATAAAACTTCTTTCGGCCAATACAGCTGCTTCCTCAGTCATCACCACATTGCCACTTCCAAAAAAAGTGGTAAACAATAAATAGGTAAAGTTTGTGGGAACATCCTGTGATTACAGGCAAAAAATACAAACTGATTGGTCTCTGTAGCAACATCTCAAAACAATGCTGCCAAAAGGGATTCTTATCACTAGCACTAATCTTATGTCTGTATTTCCCTAACATACTGACAATGATGAACTACTGTGACCACTGAGAATTGAAAGTCTTGTGTTTATTTTTACCTGTATATTCAGCTTTCAAATCAATAAAGAAATACAAAATTAAAGAAAATCAAAACATAAATCTATTTTTTTTTCATATGTTACTTATTTTGTACTACATGTCAGAAAATACATTTACTTGTTTTTCTAAAATCCAGTATATAAACAGCCAGAATGTAATGAAAGTTTTATGGGAAGCACCATAAAAATACCATTTGGAGATGCTCCCATTTTAGAAAATGTTAATCCTTATTTAGTCCTATCTGCCTTTTACATAGAAAGCACCACACTAATTTGGTCCACTTACTGCATCTAACCATAAGGTATTGGGGGGGCTAAAGTATTAATTGTAAATTATCACATTCATAGGAGTCTTCCATCACTAACTTCAATGAATGTGAAGGTTTACTGTATATCAAATGGGAAATACAGGTAATAAGTTACATTCTTCTCCTCTGTATAGCTAGATGGCGGCTCTGATGCAGATGAAGCACCATAAAGAAGTGAGAAAAGCCCAGTGTGCTTTTCAGCGGGCAAAGAGTCTACTGGCTCTCCACTTACTCTTCAAATAGGACCACAGAACACAGACCAATTAGAAAAAGGAACATCACTGGCATACATAGAAAAACTGAGAACATACACATTTAAAGTTAAAAAAAATAAATAACAACTTCAAACTATTTTTTAATAAACACCCAAAAAAGGTCAAGCCACTCTCTTTGTTATGTAAACAAAATGTCACAAGTAATAAGTTTCTTGTACAGCTGGATAGCAATTCTAATACCTATGAGGTGCTATACATCACTGAGAAAAGCCCAGTGGGCCAATTCTAAGCTCATTTCCAAAATAAGAGAAAATGCTAAAAAATAATAACAGCCTTTATTTGAGGTGGGTATACACACAGGTTTGCATCAGCAGAAGGCAGTCATGTGCAATGTGTTGGCTTCCTAATGCACCAGTAAAATCCACCTTGGACATGTGGATTAGCTCTTGATGAGAACAAAGGTGGGTCCACTTTCCAGCTGGCAGAACACTGATAGGTACGGGATGACTGCCATTTCTGTAGGACAGTTTTAAAAAGCTATCTTTTACATTTAAGGGACAAAATTATAAGATGGTCTTCTATGAAAGCACAATGTATAAATATTTAAATATATAAATCTTTATCAGTTTGTAATTAATAAGGGAGATAAGCAATAGCTGTGGAAACGTCTAAAAGAATTTAAAGTGCTGCTTTAGCCATCACACTTTGTCTCAATGACTGCTGCCTGCTCAGTGCTTACTGCCTGTTCAGGATTACTGTACGTCGGAGTCAACTAGACAGCAAGTGGAAATCAGAATAGACATCACATCTGCTTTCAATAAAATGACCCAGATACTCATATTGTTATGAGAAAAACAACTGGCCTACTGTTAAAGAAGTTGAAATGTTAAGCATTTTGTTACACAGAACTTATGAAAGTGTTTCACTTACTGCAGTTTATGATTATGGTAAAGTCACTGCAGAATGGAGAGTAATTTTAGTTTAATGGCTTTTTTCGGATCTAAAATGCAACTAAAGGAATGGTGCAAGGGTGGAAGCACTGTAGTTGTTTGGCTATTCATGGATTGTTAAATAGCAGACTTGTTCCGGGATGAAGATCTCAGTTTTTCAGAGAACTTATGCTACCATTCTTATCGTGTGCTATGAGCTTTGTGTAGTACTAAACAAAAAAATTACAAGTATAACTGGCAGATATTAGATTTCTGGGCAGGATTGGCAGCTTCTGTAGATGGTAAGACCTTGGAGTAGAACAGGCTAATTCAGATCCAAAGACAATCTTTAAGGAGAGAACCAGGAACAGATTCTAGGAGACCGGAACCCTACAAATTTCACATGAGAAGCTAAGGAGTGCCAACCTCTGAATATTACAGCTTCAAATCATAATAGTAAGAGTAAGAATTCAGTTGTTTAAATATAACTGTATCAGGACATCTCTTTCTTGTTTAAATTGCTTCTACCATACTGTACATGAATACTATTAGAATAAGATAAAGATAATCAAAAACATTTACGTAATTTTCTGATTTATTTAATTTGGCAAAAATGTGCACCACTTTCTACAGACTCTTTAAAGATCAAATAATAAGAGAGATTCAAAACAGAAGATTAGAAAATATAGTGTATATTTTTGCTGGCATACATTAAAACTGAACCACTTTTCATATTATTCAAATTTACAAAATTCTGTTTGCAGACATTATTTTGAGCTGGACAAACAGCTCAGAAAATCTATGGTGGATGTTTGCAGAAGCCACTATAGCCTATTGACTGAATAATTTAAACATGAAAGAGGCTATATAAATAAAACTGTTTATAATGAATATTTATAAGTTAATTTCTAATTTGCAGGACCGCCAGTATGACTGAAATAATTATAATTTGATCATCTAAAACTGACTGAATCCTACTGTTTAGGGAACAGAAGCCCAATTAAGCAAGTCAAAGTCATCGCATCATAGACTGTTTTGACACTGTGTGCGATGCTTTAAGGTCTCTGGCACTCACAACAATGAGGCTTGTTCTGCAAAAATTAACTAAATCCTCAGAACTGACACTATGCATTAAATGGATATTTGCTGCAAAAAGTAGAATGGTTGCAAGATTTTGCTAACAGTATAATTTAAAAAAAAGTCCTAAAAAGACTAAATCCAGGCATCGCAATCAGACACAGATTTGAGAAATATAGGAAAGAAGACATACAAAGAATTTTGCTGGGAACAGGCCATTCAGCCAACAAAAGCTTGTCAACACCTGTTCATATAACTTTAGGAAAATATCATCTGGTTGGGCTTTGAAAGTTCCCTTAGTACTACTATCTAACAACTTAAACTAACAAGTACCTAACAAATCCAAGTTCTTCTCATGAGGTGCCTTTTCAAGTTTCAGCCCCACATTGTATATTCAAATATAACATTTAACCTCTACTTTTTCTACTTTAATACCTAATCTATACTAATAAACGGCAAAGCCCTCACTCACTGACTGACTGACTGACTGACTGACTGACTCATCACTAATTCTCCAACTTCCCGTGTAGGTAGAAGGCTGAAATTTGGCAGGCTTATTCCTTACAGCTTCCTTACAAAAGTTGG
>JANRMT010062815.1:41127983-41145328 GCA_026402145.1 Polypterus bichir lapradei
GCAGGCTCATTCCTTACAGCTTACTTACAAAAGTTAAGCAGGTTTCATTTCGAAATTCTACGCGTAACGGTCATAACGGTCAACAACGTCTGCCATGTTGAACTTTCTTATTTATGGCCCCATCTTCACGAAATTTGGTAGGCGGCTTCCCTGAGCTAACCAAAACCAATGTACGTACTTATTTCGGTGGTATGATGCCACTGTTGGCCGCCAGATTGAACTTTTCAACAGTCTTTGTTAGTTATGGGCCCATCTTCAAGAAATTTGGTACACGGGTTCCCAACGCTAACTGAATCCTACTTATGTACATATATACGTCCATAGCCTGCAGCTCGGTCACCGTGTGAGGCGGCCTTGGGCCCCCCATCCCAACGCCTCCCACGTTGTTGGCTGCCTGCCTATATAAGGCCGTCCGTCGCTCCGGTTTCTACATTCCCTTCCTTGCTTCGCCACGGGATTCACGTCTCCCTGCTGATAACTACAGCCTTTTTATTTAATCCACGGCTTCTCCACTGTTGTATTGTTCGTTTATTACGATTATAGTTATTGTGTAGGTATTTTAGACTTACTTTACATTGTTCAGGTACCCATTTCCTTTATCATTCCAACTGTACCGCCATTACCATGTCAATCGAGGTGATCACCATCGATTAAAGAACTGTCACTGACCGAGTGGTTTCCATGCCCGGAGATGGCACCTGCCTTTTCCATTCTCTTTGTTACATATTGCACGGCCATATCAGGCTCACTCTTGATATCCGGAGGAACATTGTGTCTTATGTATTGAATGACTGGGACAGGTTCAAGGTGTGGACTGATGACGGTACAGGAGATAATTATACTACACAGGAGCACTATAAGAGTGAAATGCTTAAGCCCTTCACCTATGGTTCTGCATGTGAGTTGATGGCTGCCGCTGAATTGTTCAGTTGTCGCTTTCAAGTGTACCGAAATGGGCAAATATTTTACACCTTTCAACAACCGCCAATGACTCTTAAACACCTTAGATTCACAGGTGATGATTTCAGTAGTGGACACTTTGATGTTTATGAATGTTTAAACTCTCAAAAGCTGGATTTGAAGTTATCGATGAAACCGGTTATATGCTTACAACACTTGACAGATGCCGAATGTCACTTCAACACAAGTCCTGCAAATACTGTCGTAATTGAAGCAAACCATGAAACTCAAACCGATTATGACAGCAGCAATCCAAGCTGTGAGATTTGAAACAAGATAACTGTTCACATGGCCAACTGTACGTTGCATGCTCAATAGTATAGAGTGTAAGCTCAGCGCACAGCTTGGTCATATTACAACCAGCTCAGGCTGAGCGGTCTGGTAGCGGCTACTGCCGTGCCGTGCTTCAAACGTTTAAAAGCCTGTACAGCAGCTGACCTTTTGTCTCACTGCCTTGTCTCTCTTCTCCCCCAGACATCCTCAAACACTATTCGATCTCTTTTCGCTGTTCCGTTCTTTCACTGAGTAATATTTTCCGTTTGTTTGCGTGAATGTGATCTTTATTCTCATTTTTTTCAGACTTTCGAATTTTCCTAATTCCTTTATCTCTAACCTGCTCTGCCTGTGTATCATGGGACTTGCTTCCAAAGGTTGTAAGTATGATGTGACTTGACCATCTCGCAAGACGTGAAAGTGTCTCTCGCCGCAGGAAAAAAGTCTTGTCTTGTTCCAAGATTTTTTTTTTTTTTATAACATTTACATATATATATATCAAGACAAATATTACTGTATGTGTTCCTTTGATCAAATACTTTTGTAGTTTACTAGAGAATTCTGGCATATTAGTGAAACCCAACCATCCCTGTCTAAAACTGTGTTGTAGTCTATTTGCTGATACACCTGTACATGACATTACTTGCTCTTTTTTTGTAATAATTGTTTCCATTAACCTATGATATTATGTATGCTTATTAGTCAATAGTTACTACTGTAGGATTGGCTTGATAACCTTTTTATATAATGGAACAACATTCAGTAGCTTCCAGTCTTTAGGAATGTTCCTAGTGTGCAGGGATTTCTGAAAAGTACACATTAAGAGTTTATAAATGTAATCTCTAAGTTCCTTGAACACTCTGCAATAAATGTTATCTGGTCCCAGTGGTTTGTTTGATATAAAATAAGCAAGTAAATACAGTATTTCAATATATCTGAACACAGGTCAATATTATGGGTGCTATATACATTAGAAATTAAAAATTTACAGTACTGTCTTTGTATACATATTAAAAATTATGTTTGAGGCAGAGAAACTGAGCTTTTTACCTGAACCATCAATAATGTCTACATTTTTCAAAACTGTAATAAGCTTTCTTAGTGAAAGGGACTGTGGAAGCTATTTTCTGATTTGTCAGTACAATGGCCAACAGAATAAGATTCCTATAATCCTGTGATCTGGACTGAATAAATTAAGCTGCCCAGAAGAAGAGCTAATTAGGGTGAAGATTGACTGAGCTGAATAGAATGAAGATTGCTAACATTGTAATGTCTCCTTAAAACAATTTTTAAAAACCACTATAGTAACAAACAGAAAATTTGAAAAAAATGAAAGATTCCATTGCCTTAAATGAGAAAGGAATCCAGCTCCTGCATGTTGTAATGGGTGACACTGGCTATAGCATAAAGCAGCAGTCAGGGGTCTCAGGTTTAAAAGCGAACCGGAATGGGATCAAGACGCAAGCAATGGTTTTTGAGTGCCGTAGAAGTATTTACAGATCTCTATTTAGCACAACTTTAGATCCAAGAGTAGAGAAGAAAGTAAGCAGAACCATCTATCTCAAAATGCATAGTTAATGGGGTATGTTTAGTATTGACCATTGTTCTTAAATTATGTAACCTAACCATTTAAAAATAAAAAGAGAAATAGTCAGAACAGATCCTGGAATTAATTTGCAAAAAGGGATCTGTAAAAAAACTTCAATACTCCACAGTATAAGTGGAATAGGACAATGCTGGAATTAGTGTAAAACAAGATACCCTTCTTTCACATTCAAAAAGTTTTATGACATTTGAATACTAATCAGAATACTGACATTCAATTGAACCCAAGCTCAAAGACCAAATATATCACTAAATAACTCTCATTCAAGAAGAAAGCCCTAAAATCTGTTCATGGCAATTTAGGAATTAGTCCAATATCAAGTTGATAAAATTTGTAACAATTTGCATATTCAGAAGAATTGTTTTTTTTATTAGGTATATGAAGTGCAACTGAACTGAAGGTAGCATACCAGTAAAAATTGCTTCTATCAAATTTGGAAACGTTTAAACACTAGTGCTGAAAGTGTGTTAACAGCAGAGCTCAATAGATTATGATACTGAAATCAACTCTGTCTTTAACACTAAGCCCCCATTGAGATGCCTAAGCATTTTCTTATCATTGCTGTCTCTCTCTCACTAGCTTTCCTGAAAGATTTCAAATGGTTAAAATGGGTGGTGCATGATTTTATTTTTTTTTTCTTGCTTGAAAACTAACAATTATATGTCTCAGTTTGATTTCTACATTGCACCTGATGCTGTTAAGTTAGGGAAATTTGATCAAGCATGAATGGAAAGATGAAAAATATTATTTATTAAAAAAATGAAGTGTGTTTTTTGGTTAGTAGTCATTTCTTCAAGTGAAGGATATGATGAGACAAGCAACTCTGCTTTTAGACTCTGATACAAATAAAGTATCGTGATTTGATTGATTTTTAATAATCTAGTTACTGTATATGTAATATGCTATTAAAAAATGTATGTGGTTCAGTTACCCACATTTCTTTTAAATTCCAGGTCAAAAACAAGATGAAGTATATCTGTTCATCTTCACGAACAAATGAATGAATAAACTATTTGCGCCTGAATAGTCTAAATAAACATGCCACTTTAGTAAATAAATTTTCAAAAGGGCTTTGAAATGAATAGAAATTAATCACACATGAATGGATAATTATAATGCATAATAGTAAATGGTGCTTAGAAAGTAATGTAACTGAAAATTTAGAGACACCATTGCTCCTTAATAATCCTTGTAGTTGCCGGGAGGTAACTGACTTCTTAACAAACAAAAACTCGAGAAAAACAATTTAGAATATTTTACTATTTGTCTCTGTATATTTCATTTCACCGTAACTGCTCAAAATATATTTCACCTCCACCTTGACCGTTCTGTTATATCTTAAATAATGAAGAAACGTCATAGAGTCGCCTTCTGCATTTTCTGTAATATTCCTCTCTTAACTGCCTTTTAGCATTCCTAATATCCCTTTTAACCATTGCCCTCATAAGCCTTTGGGTTAATGCTTGAAGTAATTTTCTTGCACATGTTATACAGTTTTTTTTTTCTTTGCAAATACTTTTTTAGTTCCATAGTCATCCACTGAGAATTTTTGCAAAATTTTCTAATATTTCTAAATTTTATGATAAACTTAAACCTACTAGACTGCTCGTCAACTATCTTAAATGTTTGTTCCAGTGTTTTTTTGTTTTATATAGACTTACCAATAAAAAAATAATTTAAATTAACTCTGATGCCCAAAGATACTAGTCCAGGTTAATGTTGCACAGCAGATACAGATATATGAATTGGTCCAGTTACAAGATAAAGGTAAGTGCAAACTTACCTCGGAAGCTGCCAGCTCCTGAGACAGCTCTTGGATTTTCTGCTGCTGCTGAATTAGAAGCTCTTGCACTGAAGCCAAGGTCATCTGGAGCTGTGTTACTGCATCAAAAGAAAAAAAAATGATGCAAAAAAGAAAGGGTCAGTCAACTGACCACTCTCACTAACAGATGGACTCCACACCAGTTTCATTAATAAAGAAATGCCAAACAAAACTGTAAGAGAAACTTAAAATCATTGAGTGAATCAGTTGGGTAGTTATTCCATTACATTTGGTTCTAATAACCTGGACAAGATCAAGTACAGACACAAATGCAACACTAAAACTGCTTTTTTTATTCTCTTCTAGAATTTTCCTATTGGCCCACTGGCATTTTACTTTGTTAATATGTAATAAAGAACGGATGCTGTTCCACCTACTTTTTCCATGAGTACACCAAAAGGATTTGCCTCTGATAAAAAATGCAAAGCACCTCTGCATCATTTTGTATTGTACAATATAGTCATCCTAATAGAACATGCTTATTAAAAAGGGATAGTGAATGACTAACAAAAACTGTGGATCACCGGTGACAGATATAATTTACTGAAGGCTTACAGCAATGCATTTCATGATGGCAAAATGAAAACAAACAAGAAGCACAGGTAAAAGGTAAATAGTTAAAGTTAGAGAAGTTAAACATCATTATAGGGTATAAGCTAGAGACTTCCAAGTGTGCAGATGCACAGAAATTATAGACAAAAGCCTAACCAAACTCATCAACATTTTCTCTCCTAGACAAATGTAATGTTTCCTACACCTGTGTTGATCACAATTGCAAATTGTCTTTCACGCCCCTGGCTGCAGCACAGCATGATCAATCTTTCTGTGTTTAAGCGGATGACTAAAGGAGGATTTCTATAAAAAAAATAAAATAAATAATAATAAAAAAAATTATAGCTCATACAGCATCCAGTCCAGGTGGAATTTCAGTACATTTTTAATAAACTTCTAGCTGGTGTTTTCAGTGACTTATTAAATATCTTGCTGAGTGAATCAGTGGTTTCCACCTGCTTGAAAAAGACATCCATGGCACTCATTCTTACTGCAATAAAATGCTATGAGAATATTCTTGATAGTTTGCATTTTGTCACAACTGATCCACTATAATACCATGTGAGAATATCTGAGTAATAAAAACTTCTTTGCCAGAGTACAGTAATCCCTCGCTATATCGCGCTTCGACTTTCGCGGCTTCACTCTATCGCGGATTTTATATGAAAGCATAACTAAATATATAACGCGGATTTTTCGCTGCTTCGCGGGTTCTGCGGACAATGTGTCTTTTTACTTCCTGTACATGCTTCCTCAGTTGGTTTGCCCAGTTGATTTCATACAAGGGACACTATTGGCGGATGGCTGAGAAGCTAACCAATCAGAGCACGCAGTTAAGTTCTCCTGACTGAGAAGCTAACCAATCAGAGCACGCAGTTGAGTTCCTGCGTGCTGAATGCAGTGTTAACCAGGAAGTCTCGTCTCGCTCATTCAGCATCAACGTGTTTCGCTGTGTAAAGAGTTGTGCTCTTTTGTGTTTATCTTTGTGCATAGTCAAGCCCTTCATTATGGCTCCAAAACAATCTGCTACTGCTTCAGGGGCCGTGCCCAAGCGCAAGAAGAAGATGTTAACGATTGCCAAAAAGGTAAACGTTTTGGATTTGTTGAAGGCTACGATTCTTTTTATTTAAAAAGTAGGAAAGGAATATAAGATCTACGGCTGCAGTGTCCTTTTAACCAGGGTGCAAAAAGAGTTGTAAGTGGATGTAATAAGGCAGTAGTCTGGATGGAATCTGCTTTAGGGATTTGGATTGAAGACTGCCAGAAGAAGAACAACGGCAGTGCTACATAATCGCCTGAAGTGGCTCCTTTACAAGGGCTGTAACGCTCTCCTTTGTTGTGCAGTAAAATTAAACTCATTGTTATCGGACAAGTCATCGTGTCATTGTTGGTGAGTAACCATAATTAATTTTCTTCTTACAGTGCTTAGTACATGTACGTACGTTTAGTGTCACTGTACACACATTTACTGTATACTATTTTTCTTGCATTGTACGTATTTATTGCTGGTGGCCTGTCTATCGTAATGGCTGTAACATATGTGATATCAGAGACACTCAATATCTTTAAAATAATATTTAGGTTTTACTGTATATAAACAGTGTGTTTATATACATAATTTCAATGAATCTTACCTAATATCTAAGAGAATACAAAGGGATTATGCTGTATAACTCTGCGGGGAATATTTATAAACAGTGTGGGAGAGTTTATAAGGGCTTAAAATATATAAAAATAACCATACAAACATATGGTTTCTACTTCGCGGATTTTCACCTATCGCGGGGGGGTCTGGAACGCAACCCCCGCGATCGAGGAGGGATTACTGTATTGTTTATAAACTAGAACATTTACCATCTGTTGTCTTGGGAGGTGGTTTCACTCACAACCTGCAACTATATTTTCAACTTCTTAAATGGTGGATCCTAGCATGTGTTGTCTGGCAGCATCACATCCTCCACGCTGATCCTCAACACAGGCACCTGACAGAGTAGTGTGGTGAGCCCCCAACCATAGCCCTTTCTTGTTTGCCTTTGACAGTGATAAATACAACTCCAGTTTCATCATTAAACTTACTGATAACAATAAAATTGACCTGATCACCAACAAGGAAGAGACGACTTAGAGAGAAAATATTTGGTTTCCTACCACTACTGTGTCAAGGGTTATTTCTCTTTTAATGTTAACCAAACCAAGGAGTAAACTATAAACCTCAGAAAGGTAGTAGTGTGTCTGTTATTTCCAGTAAAATCAGAGAATTAGTCAAGGAAACTTCTGGATACTTCTGTAAGGCACTGCATATTGAATATACAGTATATGTTGCACTCTAAACATGTTGTTGCTTACATTGTCTTTTTTGCTGTTGTTGTTACTGTATTACTGTTACTAGTCTGAATTAGACATGCAAATAAGAATTTTATTGTACTGTATTTACACATAACAAGAAACCTGAACTTGTGCAGGAGGTGAATAATGACCATATCCTGAAATATTTTTATTTGCTTATGCACCCTTAATTCTTTTTTTCCTGTCAAAGTACTTTATGACAATAAGCATGTACTGTAGCAGCACACTGCTCTTACAACATGATGAGTCATGCAATAGGCAAATATGCTGTTGACTTTGGTGTACAAGTTTCATGAAAATCTGCTGGATACTTTATATAATACTGAATTTTGCATTTACAGAAACTATATGCATATTAGTTTGCTGACTACTGAGATAAGACAGATGACAGCAGTTGGTTTATGAGAGATGGCATAATAAAGGCAACATGAACCAGGGAGCCTCTAAGATGTGGAGTTCCTATGATCCTTGTTCTCTCACTATAGTCATCAAATGCACAGTATTTCAATCTTCTCATTAATCCCCCCTTCTAATTACTTACTGTGTATATGTTTTAGTTAAATAAAGTACAGCTGGAACTAGTTATATGGCAGACCTACACTAATCTATTATTTAATCAATGAAAAGAGACTAAATAGGTATAAACTTCAACATACCATATATTCCAATTTCTTAAGCATTTGGGATGTGAAACAAGCTGAAATATGAAGAAATGTTTTCATAAACTCACTATTACATCTTGGGAATGTCGCACCAAAATAAGAGACCTCCTTTGAAAGACAAACTTTAACTATGACCAGAAGTCTTCTGTACTGCAGCTAACTTCTTGCTTTTATGAACAAGGGGACAGCACCTTGTTTTCAACAAATTAGATGCCACTTTACACCCTGTTTAAGTCCGAATCACACAAGTCCTCAGTGTTTTAAGTGGTGTTGGCACCAGCTAGATGTAGCTTCATATTTTTTCTGCCAGTGAGTCAGTTTATATTATTTGCTCACATTACCTTCTGTAGTATGTTGTGTGGCATCAATGTCAACTGTATTAATCATTTCCATCATATAACATTACCAGAAGATACTAATATAATATCTTTTTTTTTGCCAAGTAAAAGAATGGATTGATATTTATTTGAATTATACATTGTCGGTTTTCTTTCTTACATTTTAAAGGATTTCAATTGTTGGTTATTTGGTGGATTTTGGATGCATTAAGGCTGATTAGCGAGCTAATGGAAGTGTGCAGACAGTTATTTAATAGAAGGCCAGACAAAAGATTATAGCTAAATCTATTTGTCTAGTGTGAAGAAAATTTCATTATTACATTTAAGAACTGGCTTCATTTCCAAAACCCAGCTAAAGAATTAAAAAGAAAGCATTCAAGAGTTACATTTTGCCCTTTAATGTAATTGAAACACAATTCATTGTTCATTTAAAAGTCAGTTGATGTGCCTGTTATAAGAATAACTAAGGAACACAAAGTGTTCACCTCTAGATGTGTGATGGATGTAAAGACATTGTCTCAACATATAAACAGTGAACACATTAATGACGTGTTGCTGCATATCACAAGAATGTGCATTTTCAGACATTTACTAAGAATGATATTTTGACTTTTCACAAAAGAATTTCCAAACAATTTTATTACAGCGAATTCCAAAAGTCAACACCTCCATAATATTTATTTAAAATAATTAGTAGCTCAGGACCATTTTGGGCAATTTTCAGTATTCACGTGCCCATCTCTCTCTGTGGTATAATTCTTGGTTGGTTCATTGCTAATTAGACAAGGTGATATTATCTAACAACTATGGAAAGGGTCAAAGTTTGAAAAACTCAATTATATCAGATTAGATGGTATACACGCCATGGCTGCTCTAGTGGCAACTTGTCTCCATCTTGCCTTTTTTTGTTGTGATGAACTTCTAAACATAGGTTCATATTCTTAACGATATTTACCACTAAATGTGTGACAGTCTCACTACTTTTATTTATTTTTATTATTTTGAACATACTTTTTTTTTCATTTGGATCAATCATGCATTCAACAGTAAGAATTCACTACTATAGCAATAGCACCTGTCCAGTGCAGGCATGGTACCAACAGAGCTGCCTATAGACCTTTCTGCTTTGAATAGAAAGGATAACTTAAAGCAAAGCAACAAGCGTAAAACATGTAAACGAGGAGGATAGGGTAGTGCATGCTTGAGGCTGAGGAGGCAATAGCTAACCAAATGCATTCCAACTGTAACGCTAGCGAACATGCAGCCTTCACATAATAAACTGGCTGAATTACAAGCTAAAACTTGTTTTCAGCAGGAACCCAGTGAGGCCTGAATTATGACTTTTACATAGACACAGAACTCATGATTGATGGGTTTGGGGTCTAGTAAGAATTGATTAAGACACCAACATTACAGGTAAACAGCATGGTTGTGGAGTCTGCCTATATTTAAAGAAACACTGGTGTAAATCAATAACAGTTAGAAAAACAGTATGCTCTGTGTACATTGAGCAAAGCTCTCTAAGATCATTTTAGTTGCCTCAACAATGTGAATTTTCGCAAATATTTGTTTTATATATTCAACCCAACGCTAACCCACCTTTTGCAATACATAAGATTATTAATGTTGTACAAAGTTTGCAATCAATCATCAAAGATGCACCACATTTTGTTCTTGGAGACTTTAATCTCTGTAACCTAAAGAAATCTTTAAGAAACTTCTATAAAAATGTAACCTACCCAACAAGGAGCAATAAATTGCTTGAGCCTTGTTACTGGACAAATAAGGGAGCATACAAATAGATAGTCAAACCACTATTTTGTTTAACTTCTCCTCATAAACAAAACAGCCTTAAAAAGGGAAAAAACACAAAAAGGTAAACTTTGGAGTGAAGATTTTATTCAAAGATTCTATTCTCTTTTAGTATACAGACTGGGATCTTTTTAAGGGTACAAGCACTGATTTATATTAATTTTCCTATGTTATAAGCAGCTATATTACTTTTGTGAAGACTTACTTATCCCAGATAAAAGAAAAAAGAAATATCCTAACACCAAACCCTAGGTCAACAAATCGATAATATTATTATATAATAAAATGTGCTTTTAGACAAGGCAATAGTACTTAGACACATGCAACACATTTGGAATTAAAACTTGGGTGTTTAAAAAGCTACACTTGATTGCAAGGATAAAATTGAACAGAAATTATCCACTAAAAATTTGATCTTGGTGTGGTCAGGCAATAAAACCTTAGTAGGCCATCATCAGTCAAAAAATAAGTCCATAGCAGTAATATCAGTACCTAAAAACAAAAGTCCTAAAACCTTAATTGAGTTCAAACCAGTGGCTCTGACATTACTGGTTATGAAATCATTTGAAAAACTTACAAAGAGGAAGCTGGCAGAGAAAACTCAGGGTTTATTAGATCCATTTCAGTTTGCCTACTCTTCTATTAGAGGGACAGAGGATACCATAGTCACATTGTGTCTTCTGTTACATGACCACTTGGAGGGCATCAAGACTCGCATGAGGTTACTGTTTCTAGACTTCTCATCAGCATATATAAACATCCAGTCCCACCTTTTTACAGACAGACGTTCAGAGGATTTCAATTTGGTAGGGTGGCTGATTGACTTTATAACAAACAAGACTCAAAGAGTGAAAGTAAATTGTTTTCCCGCCACGCTGTCCTCATCCACTGGGTTCCCTCAGGGGTGTGTAATTTCACCACTTTTGCACATTCTCTACACTAATGATTGTCATAATAAATTTGAAAACATGTTCATTTAAAATTTGCTGCAGACTCATTGATCGTAAACCTACTGAATGAAAATTAAACCAGTCATTGTGCGGTGATAGATGATTTTGTAAACTAGTATTACGAGTCTTTTCTACACCTAAACATCCACAGGAAACAATATCAAAGACCACGCAGTGGAGATTGTTGACAGTTATAAATACTTGAAGACAATCATAGACTTAAAATTGATTTTTAATGAAAATACTGAAACCATCTGCAAAAAGGGACATCAATATTGTACTGTTTCAGGACACTGAGTCCTTTTAGTATGAATCCTACCATAATGTCACACCTTTATAAATCGTGTAGGGAGTCAATCTTTACTTGCAGTATGTTTTGCGGGACTGGTTTGAAAATCTTAATGTCAGCAAGAAAAACAGAATAAATGAAATTGTAAGACTGAGCAGTAAATAAGGTCTCAATCAAATCTCACAACACTGTTTTAATAGCCAAGTATTACAAATAGCAGAGTGTAATCTCTCAGACAGTACCAAGTAACTACATTCTCAATTCCAGTTGTTGCCAAAAGGAAATAGGTTCAAAGAAGCAAGAATAAAAAGCACCTGGTTCAAATATACTTTTATCCAAACTGCTATTACTCTTCTAAATTCAATTAACATCCACAAGCTTAAATCATGGGATGAACAGCTATAATTTGCATCAATGATTGGGTAAGTCTAAATATTGGTTTAATTTTTACATGATATATATTTGATCTAATGTTTCACCATAAATACCTCCTGCTACATTATATACAGTATAATTGTACTACGTTTACATTTGATGGCTGTGTTATTTTTGAGGTCTCTTTTATGTTACTTTGTGGTCTCTTTGGTAAACTTGCTCACAAATCAAATTTCCCTTTTGGGACAATAATATTTAATTGAATATACAAAGGGAAAATAACGCAGATCTGAAGATTTAGATAGAATTGTTAAACAGAATGCAGAGACTAAGCTAAATGTGGAAATATACTCACTCAAATAAAGGAAAATTTCTCTTTTACATCCCTAAAACCTCCTCAGTCAGAAAAAAGGTAAAACGCCTTGCACTTGTACAGTCAAACCAGTATCAACCCTTGGAGAAAAGATAAACTAGAGAATGACATAAAAACATTTTGTTCAATTTTGGCTGAAACCAAATATGTGACAAAATGCTTAACATTTCTTTCAAGACTGACACACATTAAAAAAATGGTTAACTCAATGTATTCTTAGCCTATTACACTAAAAAAAACAAATGGAAAACACCTTAAATATAAGGGGAGGGTTAGAAATTGCAGGAGACTGGAGTTGGTTTTGCCTTTATTATTATAAAATAGTATTTTTCAGAATAATGAAGAACAGCTAAACATTTTAAAAATGTTATCCATTTAGTATACAAATGCTTCTTTTATATTACTGGGAACCAAATTACAAAATATGAAAGCAGTAACTGGAGCACAAAAATTCACACACTTAAAAGAGCACAACTGTTTTTGAAAAAGATATAAAACCTGTTTTGTAAGGGATTAAAAAAAACAAAACAACCACATGGTTTATGGTCAGATAATAAGATCATTTAGACCAAGTATCTTATAAGCAACATAGAATGGCAAACATGCATCACCTTTGCGTAAAAATAAAATACAAAGCATTATTCTGGCAGAGTGGGATTGACAGTAAACATGGCTCATTTCATAACAAGATAAACACAGCAGGGGTATCTTAGCCTTTATATAAATGTATGTATTCAATACCTCAACATCATCATTTAGCTATAGTACATAATAGATGTACAATATCTCACACCATCAGTAAAGCAAAACATTTTATAACACTTATGGAATGAAAATATGTGGTCATCTATACTGTCTGAACAATCAGTTTCATATTGTAAGAAGTGTGCAAGTGCAGCATTTCTGTCTTCTAAAACATGTGCTGCATATATTATATATATATATATATATATATATATATATTTTTTTTTTTAACTATCCCAGTTATTGCTCATTTCTATTCTCTGTGAATGTCCTCATACTGCCTCTTCAATGTCTTTAATTCAGAAGCCCAATCTAATGGTTGATTCAAATTTTAACATCCCCCTGCATAAGCTATGAGATGGACGCTGCCACTGTTCTGGGGAAGGTTTAATTGTTGCTGTTATTTATTAATTTTTGACAGGCACAGTAAAGATTTCTTACCTGTCCAGACTGGAAATGCACCTGTCAGAGCTCAGTTAATCACCAGGCCCTCTTCAAGCCCTGTTACTGCCGCATACTTCATCGGCAGAAATTAAAATGAACTTTCTAGCCATAAAAAAAAAGTTGTCATTTCACTCCCCTCATTAATATTCCGAGGTTAAGAGCTTTTCAGTAAAACGTAATTAATTGAGGCTGAGCCGACAGTAAACAAGCAATTTCAAATTAAACCGAAATGACGGCAGCGTCATTTGTAAATGTGAGCAGATTTTCACGACAGATAAATGAAGGAAAATGTTAAGGAGGGAAAACGAATGAAGATATTAATCTTCACCTGTCTGTGTCAGGGTGCCACTCATCTCAGAGATGTTGGTCTCAATCCTGTGCAGATGTTTCTTGTCCTCTCTGCTGCTCATAATGAGAGGAAGGATGTATTTCTGCAATTAAAAACATGAGACACTCTTAGAGAATCATCCCATCGCCAAAAGAGAATTTGTTGCTCATTATTTTCTTTATATCTTTAGAGTACAGAGTAGATAAAACCATTTTATTTATTTATATACACACACACACACACATACATACATATATATGCATGGCAGATGTGCTTAAACAACTTATTGTATGAATCCTAAATGTTAATGTTTACTACATTGTTATATCATAGCCTAGCTCTTTTACCCCACAGTATTTTTAGAAGTGATTCAAAGATGGTATAAACTATAGCACAGTGGTTAGCACTGGGGAATGTACATTAAATCCACAAAAATCAAAGAATTCTTTACCTTTTTTTTATTTTTTTTTTTAAATAAATGGCTACAGAGAGAAATACTTACTATATACCATTGATAGAATATTGAACCCAGGAACTAACTATGAACCTAATGCCAGTAAACACTAGCACACTCACAAAATTATACTCACACTGAACCAATTTAGCATTATTAATCTATTTAACTGAATATTTTAGGACTGCTTTAATTCCTTACCTCTAAGTTTAACCTCTAGTCTGTAAAATGATGCAGACTATAAAAATGAGTAGGCAGATGAATACCAAATACCTGATTTTTAAGTGCACAGTTTTGGAAACCATGTGACATGAGTTTAAATGTGCTCTAAAAGCTGAGGCTCATGACAGTCAATGGGCAGTATAATTTTTCATGTTGTCAGCTACCCAAGACCACTGGAGGCAATATAATTAAAGAGTGCGCTTCTGATGTTGCTGTTCTTAAAGTGTATGCGTGCTACAATTAGAAAAAGTGCAGGTTTGTCACTGTTGTGAGTTTTTGATCTTGCACAGTGACATAAGGGTTAAAGCTTTGGACTTTGAATCCACATCTTCAGGGTTTTAAGTCCAACTCCAGCTACTGGCATTGCATAACTACATGCAAGTCACTTCACCTTCCTGTGCTTCAAATAGAAGCACAAAAAGAAATGCTACTATCTGTATTCCAAATGTTGTTGTTGAGAGGTCTTGGATAAGGGCATCAGCCAAATAAATACATAATAATAATAATAATAATAATAATAATAATAATAATAATAATAATATGTCAATCAGATTCTCTCCTCCCATCAAAAGACAGGCAATGACTGCATATACTACTTTAAATATACTGTTATGTAAACAAATACACAAATATTCCATTTCATATATTTTATATTTGTACAGCTCAGTACAGGATCAGAACATTTAAACAAAAACACACACACACAAAACTGCTGCAATCCTAATGGAACACCATTGCAAGGATATTGTGAATGATATGTAGAAACTGCACATTAATACACTACTGGGAGTTAGGAAGATTAAGATTTAAGACATCAGCATTGAAATAAAATTTATAGCTACAGCATCCTGTATTTACACTGCATTTACATTCTGACTTGAAAAGTAGAATAAATGCAGTCAAAGCACTGTAAATAGGGGGTGTAAGGTTTTGAATCAGTATCATTTTAGGTTTATTTTCTTTTCACTTATAAATGCTGCCACCATAATAATTAACCATTGTACCCCTAGATGTACATGTTGAAAGTTTATTGTGCTTTTTGAACGGAACACTTTATTTATGCATGATAACAACTGTTTAATAATGACCTGTAATCGCTTTAGATGATGGAATGAAATTAGGACACCAAGCATTCTGACAGTTTCTACTGAATTATACTGAGGTAAATGACACAGTGCCAAGGTATTTTATTATTTGCTTTCTTTTTTGTTTTTGTTTTGTGCATGAAACCCTTCAGGATTCACTCATCCACTCCAACCCCGGCACCTAAGTTAGCATTAATGTGAACAGCATTGTGCTAAAAATACCAGCTAATTACAGGCTCTTATGTGCTACAGTATCTGAACTGAAAATAGCAGATTTTGAATGAATGCCAGACAATTCAACAAAAGAGAGGCAAGCTGGCTCACAGGGATGCATCTGTGTGTAGTCTACTTCCTTGACTGAAAGGCCCACTTTGTCTGAATTGGCCCAGACTTCACTGAATGGAGGGTTTATGAATGAAAGAATTAATGTTTTTTCTCTTCATCTTCATCTTTTAATCACATTCTTAATACATCTTCAACACTTTTAAGAAAAGCAAAAACTGCACTTTAAAAATATTCAGACAAATAGAATCAAGCAGCTAAGGAGATGTTTAAGAAATCTGTAATTTAGTAAGGCTATGGTCAAATAATTTTTGTAGTTGTATATTTTAAAATTGGAAGGTGTAGGTGTATTATTGCCCAGTGGCAGAAAGCTTTCAAGGATTCTTCATGATTGAAACCACGATCCACTAAAATCTGCAATTTCTATTTAAAAATCTCAAATTAGATAAAACTAAAGCAACTAACAATAACATTATCATAGTCTTCAACATATGACAGCTTCCTCATAAAATCACTGATTTAAAACTGATCCTTACTTTTCTCAAAAACAATACATTGACACATATTGTGAATAATTCTGAGCCACTGATATACAGAATTGAATAAGCAACAGAAAAATAAGAATTGGCTTGTGTGAAAAAGTAAATAAATAATAGTGTTTATTAGCCAACATTCTACTTGGGGATCAAAGTAACCAGAAGCCAATCACAAGGACAAAGTCTGAAAGGTTGTCTGCTATATATAAATAATAAATGTTCTCAATGTGGCTTTCGCCACCACAAACAGTGTAAGGGTGAACTTATACTAGAAATTTGTTCTGTGCCCGAGCATGTTGGTCCGCATGTAGCCCCCCCTCAAGTCTAGTTCGTTTGGCTAGTTTGATCGCTCCATGCTATGCCAACTGTACAGTGCCCTGGTCAGCTTGGAAGAGGTGGGTCTGGACACGGTTCAGTAGGATTCGGGAAAAGTGTAATCACTAAATGTGCCAGAGTACGGAACACAGACATGACGTCAATGATGCAACAAGTTTTATTACTATATAATCAGTGCAATTCTCATTTCATTCGATACAATTTGAGTTAAAAACAGTTTAAATGAAAGTGAATTGTAGTAGGCAAGAAAAGCTGCAAATTCTTCTCTGTAAAAATATTCTCGTATGTGCAGCATGATCTATACTAATAAAAGGCAAAGCCCTCACTGACTGACTGACTGACCACTAATTCTCCAACTTCCCGTGTAGGTAGAAGGCTGACATTTGGCAGGCTTATTCCTTACAGCTCACTTACAAAAGTTGGGCAGGTTTCATTTCGAAATTCTACACGTAATGGTCATAACTGGAAGCTGTTTTTCTCCATTTACTGTAATGGAGATGAGCACGAAACTCCGCCCCCACGGCTTTCGCGCTCATCTCCATTACAGTAAATGGAG
>JANRMT010062815.1:41235337-41245509 GCA_026402145.1 Polypterus bichir lapradei
AGAGAGAGAGAGAGATATGACAACAACACTCATATCAATGACAAAACAATTACATTAACAATCATGTTACGTTATTTTTAAAATATTTCCTTTTCTTTTTCATAACTTCTTTAACACACTACTTCTCCGCTGCGAAGCGCGGGTATTCTGCTAGTTAACAATAAAATGCTGCACTGCACACTCGGTCTGTAATAGGTCAGAACGGTATCCTGCCCTACACAACTCCAAAAATAGCATACAAAGTTGCATGGTGATGACAAATGCTTGCCTGTGCCTAGAAAGTTAAAGCGCAGTGTGAGTTCAGGCCAGTGGGGGAGTAATGAGGGGGGACAATCATGCTCGGGCATGGTACGGAACAAATGTGCCTAGTTTGAGTATACCCTAAGACACCATAAGATAATTAAAAATGACATCAGAAGATCTCGGAAGATTTGCTGCAATTATTGATCAGTCTGAAGAGCACAATAAAATCATTAGTGCATTGCCAAAAAAGACCATATCTATAGTTCAGCAGACATACTGTAATTTGCTATAATATGTTCTCAGACTAGCACTATAAAACAAGCTGAAGAGCAATGCCTTTCACAGGGACATGGTTAGCAGAAAAACTCTATCGTTAAAAAAAGAACACTACTATGAAACAGTAATTTTCCAATAGATCATTCTAGTATACTGTGTGTGTCAATAAGAAGAAAATGTCAAAATATTCAACATTTTAAAAAGCTTATCCAAGAGTGGATAAAGAGAAAGCAATATATACTGCAAGGGACCTAAAAAAATATTTTGTTGTAATGAGATTCTGTGCTTTCTTTAAGTTGTGGCCATGCATTTCCAATCATTTCAATAGCTTCTTTCGTGTTAATTTTAATCTTCTCCTGTCTACAAGTCATGCTGATGAGAATTTTTCTCAGCATTTCCTTGTGATAATACACTTTCAGGGTGCGAATGATGCCCAAACCCAATGGCTGAAGCACTGCTGTGCAATTGAGTGAGAGGAATTCAACGCAAACATTATCTAAATGCGGAAGCATGTTGTGGGCAGCACAGTTATCAATCAGAAGCCAAATCATCCTTTTCTTCTTTGTCATATTGTGAGGTTTCTGAACACTTTTGGGATTACCCAGCGTGAATGTCAAGCTGAAGCGCAATTGCCGCGTCTGTGGAAGATTGTCCATTGCTGGGGCAGGGCAACAGTAGGCTCACAGCACTGCAGTGAAGCGCCACAGAATCGAATCCTAAAATATCGGGGTTGCGCTATAAGTCCCTGTGTTACAGCCCAAAACACTAGGCTGAGTCTCAGTATTTTAGCAAAACCAGCTTTATTCAGCTTGAAACAGGAACAGCATGGTTATTTATTGTAGCGGGATCTGCCACTCTCCTATAAACAGACACAGCAGTCAGACAGGGTTGTGACCAGGTCAGTGACCAAGTACCCTTCCTTGCATTTACAATGTTCCTTTCATCACCCATCAAGATCTTTTCTGTTTGCTTCAGTGCCGAACCACATCGGAGATTTTTCTTCTTTTTATTGCTCTGTCTTTCAAGAAAGTTGACAGTGTTAATGGCGAAATTCTGAATTCACTGGCAATGTCTTTTTTCTTTTTGCCGCCATCGAGAACTGCAAAAATGTTTTTTTTTTCCCCTAATATGAACTGTTATCGTTTTTTTGTGTCTGCCATTTCTATAGGAGGGTGACAATGAGTACAATTCTAATGGATGTTTTTCAAATGTTGACAAGCAATAAGCAAAAGATATCACTGAAAACCACCAAAAACAAAAACAATATGAGGAAACATGTCCGAAGAAAGATTTCTTTTTTTTTTTTAAACAATGTTTCTGTTTGGGGATCATTGTGTACAACTGAGCTGCGACCACAAAACTAACTGCTCTGTGGATGATTCATTCAAACATTTCAAGGTCACTTCGTTGTAATGAAAGTATCTGCTGAATGTACTTCGTAGTAACGAGATTTCTATAGACTCGTGTCATATGGGGAAACTGTCGGGATCATAAAAATACTTCATTGTAATGAAAATTTTGTTGTAAAGATATTCGTTGTAACAGAAGTTTACATATATATATGTGAATTACCAGAAAGGGTGGATGGACAGCCCTTTAAAAATAGCTGTAAGTTTTTGCTGTAGGTTTTTTTATTCCCCCAACATGCTAGTTGGCAGCAGCCCTGGAGGTCAGTGCACAGTAAGAAGCCATCAGGGCATGACAGGATATGTAGTCCGGAAGAAGTACTCCCGGGTACCGCACTCCCTTATTCAAGCGAGTTGGAGCTGAAAGGTAGTGGAGCAATACTTGAGTGGAGTAGGGTAGTGTGGTAGGGAGAAAAGAGAGATATTGTGAGGGGAAGACCTGTATTTGCTTGTGCTTGTGTCTCATTTAGAGGTATTTAAAATAAAAACCTTCAATTATTTGAACCCAGGACTCTACACTGTGTTTGTGTTGTGGTTTTGGGCTCACTGATGCCCTGGGTTTATCACATTATATATTTTGTAATGGATGTAACTGAAGTTCAGATTGGGGCTGTCAAACAGCCAAAAATTAAGATTCAAACAGTCATACTGAAAATTGGTATATATTCATAGTTTAAATATTTTGGATGCTGTATATAATTTTGTAACATATGCAGTTAAAAAAAAAACTATCATTATCATTATTATTATTATATACTTCTTTGCTCTTGATGTATCTGCAAATCATGAAATGCTGATGGGTCACACACACTTGTATAAAAGAAGCAGGTAAAAATTGCAGAATTCAGACGAATGTGACACTTGAAAACAGAGCCATTCTGAAAAGCCAGATTTTCTACATGCTTAAGGAAATGTGAAAAAGAAGAGAAACTCAGCACACCCAAAAAAAAAAAAAAATAGCATAGGCTGCCAGTAGAGTGTTGCAGACAGGAGCAAGTGGCCTAAAGTAATGTACACTCTCTCTTTTCCCTCTTTACAGTTACAGAAAAAAATGTAACAAAGACAACCAGCTAAGATTCAGAGTGCATTATATTAAGAATTGGCTGAAGTAGACAAACAAACATTGCTGATGCTGAAAAGACTCTTTTTACAATTTTGATTTTAAAGAAAATAATAATAATAAAAGTTACATCAGAAATATGGTAGTTATTGTCCTTTGTCTTTAAGGTGAAATAAATCCTGCATTTGCCTGTTGCAATTGGTACTTAACAATTTCAATATAATAGTGTACCACAGAAAGCAAGTTAGAAATCATTAATAAGACAGTTTCAGCAGTAAGTCAGTAATCTCAGCTTTAAGAGTTAACTGGAACAGATTCAGGAAAAGTATACTTTTAGGGTGCTGGAGAAGTACTAAAAATTGTGTTCATATGTACATACTAGAATATAGCTTTTGGGTACAGCTAAATGAAATTGCAGAAAAGGCTGTTTTTCATGTGTAAATGCGAGCTGCCATATTCTCTCTGTTTTACTTTTCTATTCTATACAGCATATTTTCTTTTGGCTTAATCTGCATCTTCAGTAATATGCATGACCAAGTCAAATTCCAGTACCTAATTAAAACAGTGAGTATGATCACTGAAGTGGAACAAAAACAGCTATATAAGGACGTGCGGGCTCATTTAGAAAACTTTGTGTGGAGCAAAGCCTGAAAATATAACAAACTAGAAAACTGTGCATGTTAAAAAAAAAAATTGATTTTTAAACCTGGCATACGGACTTGGCCACTCAATTTACCTTCATAAACCACAACTATCTTTTAAATGTGCATATACGGACATGCCACAAACTCTGCCTCATTGCTGCCCTAAAATAACCAGACATGGTCTATTCTAATCAACCTCATATGTATGCAATCATGATCTTGCAGAACTTCATTGTCTGGTAGAGCAGCCTCCTTCCTAACAAAATGAGAACTAAGACCTCACTACCTGCATTCATGAGTTATCTGGCTGTGCTCTGCAGCACTATAGCACCTCTCCTCTGTGTTCTGGGGGTCAGGGAAAGGCATCTGAGCAAGTAGCTGCTATTACCCAGCACATGTAATGTCATGATTGCTGATACAATGAATAGTGCAGGCCATATTAAAACCCTAGGCTTCATCCAATTACATTACCAACAAGCCAGCCACGGCATACAATTCCATAATGTCTGCGAAAGTTACTTTGTCTCAAAATAAATTAATTATGGGATGATCCTGGAAATAGAGCCATGACGTTTGTCAGTCTCATCTTTGTATCATAGACAGCTTGTGCATTAATGGAATGTAACTGCTTACGGTTAACAAAAACAGCTTCATTTTTGCTAGTTGCACTTATTGCAATGAGTGCAGTACGTTAGGAGAACCAGATATTGCTGCAAATTCACCTTTTTATGTTGGCAAAAATGTTATGTTTATTGCACGTACACCTACTTAACACGAAAGCTGAATGTAGCATCTCACTGATCAGTTAATAGCTTCAAGCATGAAGTGAATCTTGGCTCAGATATTCCTGAACTGTCAGTCAGTGAACCTAAGCAGAGAGAACAGGTAGCCTATATAAACTGCTGAAAACCTAAAAAAGTTCTACACTGCAAATACATGCCTGGTTCAATAATGCTGACATAAGCTAACCACTTAAAAGAAAAGAAATTCCACAGTACTTATCAGTGAATATGTAGTAACACCATGACAGATTTAATGTTATGTAAAGCAAACAATTACTCTTTTACACTCAAACATGAATTTTCATCTTTGAAGATTTTTTTTTTTTTTAAATACTAGGGGGCTTTGTCCCCTGCTCGCTTCGCTCGCCAACCCCTGTATTTGGTTAATTGGATATACAATTTTAATTTTTTTATTCTTTGGAATTGTTTCAATTTCATTATTTGCTCTTTTACTTAAAAGCTTCATTAAAAACAATATTTTTTGGAGACACATTGCGACAACGCAACATATAACTGCCCGTGAGTGAATATTGTTTCTGTTTCTCTAATAAATAATCCGACTTTTTCCTAATGTTTGTCCCTGTGATTTATTGATTGTCATAGCAAAAGCTATTCTCATGGTAGACTGTAAACATTTTAATACGAATGGCATATCACGATCTCCTTTGATGTGTAATGATATTCTCGGAATATATACATTACCTTTCTTTTTGCCTGTTAAATTTTGCATCATTTCTCCGTGATCATAAATATACACCTGACCGAATTGTGTATTCTTTGAAATTCAACTTGTCGTTGCTTTAACTGTTCCGGGACCACAGATTCTCATAGCGTATGGTCTATTATTGTGTAAATTCACGTTTTTTGCATTGAATGATGCAAATGTGAAATTACTTTCTTGTCTACTCTTTGCCTTTTATTTCTGACCTCAATTTGTCCTGCTCTTTTTTCAATTACACCTGGTTCTGATGATTAATCACCTTTTGTTTTTCGGTAATGCGATCATTTCTATCTTTTCTTTGATACTGTACCGACTGACATGATAAAGTGTCACAAAAGTTTTACTTGAACAATCGCTGACTTCTTAACACCAAACACAACTTTCTAGCACCCTCTCCAATCCCTCATCCCCCGCGTGCCCCCCCCCCCCCCCTTACCGCATCAATCAATACCTTGCTATCAGTCTTCCGTGCTGTACTCTGCCCTCCCTCAATCGGACCACAGCCACTTAAAACCAAAAAGGCCTCAACCCGGCTGGGACGCTACAATACTTTCTAATTTTAGTGCTTTCATATTCTGTACCTTTCTCTGCATGTGTATCGCGCCACCATTTGTTTGAGCCTTTTGAATTCAACTGCTTTCATAATCTCTTATCTGCCTTTTTTTCTCTCCAACGCCTTTGGGTCTCTATTCTCCGTATTGTCCTTATACCCTTTATATGCGTTGAGAGCACATGATCTGTGTGCACTACATGCTTTTACTGCGACTGACTGTTTTTTGATGGGTGTGCTCTTATATGATATCTTTTGTAAGTAGGGCGTGTCTTTCAGGAATCTCATGTTCCACGTCCCCGCGAGACGGCCCTGGGACAAACTCTTGGCACTAAGTCTCATGTTTACAGTCCCCGCGAGATGCTCCGTGGCAAGTCTCTTTTGTCTCCCGGGTCTTTTAAATGTCTACCGAGATCTTGTGAGAAGATCACGTCTCGTCGCCTTGCTTTTGCTATCCAGAATTTCTTTTTATAATAGAGAGAAATTTAAATTATATTCAAATAGTGCCAACTGATCTCTAGTTTAGATTTTAAAAAACTAAAAATGCTGAGAATGGCTTTTCGCTCATGTAAAACAAACCATGAAAGTTGAAGAAGTTTGAAAGTTGAAGCTGTCAAAGCTGCTAATCAATCTGTTAATCAATCTTTTTTTAAACACACAACTGGAGCAGCAAATAAAAGCAAAACATATCATTTCAAAGTTTTTTTTAATACAACTCATAGCCAAAATTAGAAGTCACTGGCCTCAGAGGCAATCTGCATCCTCCTACCAATACAGGATAATCTAGAAGAAAGAAAAACTTTGTACAAAAAACAAATATCCTTCCTTCGACTCTGTTGAACAAATCAGGAGAAAGAAATCACACACTATTTACTTTAAGGTATACAAAAAAATAAATAAACACTTTTAAAGCCCCCAATCGGCATCAAGCACATGCTTTAACTCATGCTCACCACTCCAACTTCACTCTGTTTGATATTCTGAAAGTTTGTCAGACACCCATCCCAGCCAAAAGATGACCTGTTTTATAGTTCGAAGGGGGACTGTGGCACCCAATCCCTACTGATGTCTTCACATTGCACTGACCCCTCCCCCAGGAACTCTCCAATATCCTGAGAAAATTGCCAGTGCACGCTCCATAAGGAGCTTCCTCTCACTTCCACTCTCTCGTATGCCATTGCACTCAATCTGATAAGTACTACTCTCCCTCATTTTAAATGTTAGCCTGGGACTCTGCAAAACTTGCACGATTGGCTTCTTTTTAAAACTATTGAGAAGCCGCATCTCCTCTGGAGATATGACACACCACCCAGTAAACAACACTGAATGACGAAAGACTACAATTACTTCAGTGTCAAACCCACTAATTAGTAAATAATGGATTATATAACCAGAACACCAGAAAGAGCAGAATGAATATCAGGATGAAAACACTGTTAAAAAAGAAAAAAAAAACATTATGCTTGTATAACTGATTAGTACATTTTAACAAAACATTACCAAATTTAATTTTGTAATTTCAACGTTGACCCTAATACACAGAAACTGGGAAATAACAGGTCACTTAATTAGGCTAGGAGTCCAATTAAAAAAAGAAATTGGTTGAAACAAAACTCTGCAGCAACATAGTCTCCAAGAACAAGTTTGGGAACTGCTGGTTTAGTTATTATGGCAATTGCCCTCTGACTTCATGATAGCCATTTTGCTTTCTCTGCACATATTAATAGATAAAGCACATGATCAGCTCTGCATGGTCTGTCAACACATCTTTCCAATCCTTTGTGTAATCACTTTCTTATGTACCACTTTTTATTTTGTTTTATTTTGTTTCAACCAATGCCGAAGAGGTGATGCAATAAATAAGCAATTATTTCTATATGTTTGGAAAGAGTTGTCTACTGTCTAGTTGAAGAAAGGGGTACTCTTTGAAGAGGGCAGAATAGCACCTGCTATGGTTTCTAATCACAGATGACTGATTTTGTGCAAATGTGGCATATTTACTCTTCAAGAAAATTTTTAGGGGAAGTTTAAATTTCAGTGAGATATAATAGAGGACAATATGCATGTTTTTAAAATATGTAAATCTCCCATTGAAAAACAAGGAGGAATCTGCTAACTTGACTGTCTTAAAACAGAGGAATATCCTGCATGAGTTCAATTATGGATTAGCTTACAGTTTCAAACTCAAGCTTTTATGTTTTGTAAGTTTTTTCTCTTTTACTCTTCTAACATTCATTCAAAACAACAATACCAGTTAGTCAAAGAACAGGAGAGGTGTGTGTGCACAAGCAACTTATACACCAGCTTCTCTCTTCTGCCGCTTTAAGTAAGTTAACAGTAAAAAGAAGTCGCTTATCTAGAAATGAATGTAAATGAAAGACTCATTTCCTGGTGAACCACCATTTTTGTTTTAGCTACTTCTTGCTATTAAAGAAACAGATCACACACGAAACCATAAAAACATTTCCAAAATTGGTGATTTTCTTTTTCTAAGAGTGCATATTTTGCTCTTGGAGCAAACCAGAATACCATATCTTAGACTTTTACTTTGTTCTTTTCCAATTTGTTATTGAAACAGATATTGTAAGATGGACGCATACTGTAGTCACAAACAGGATAAGACTACTGGTCATTGGATAACAACTTTTGCATCTCTTTATTGTTTGGATGCTGGTTAATGAAAAAAGAAATAATATAGGGATCGTAATCTAAACAAAAAAAAAAAAAAAACAACACACAAAATTAAAATTAAGGCAAGGGCATTATACTCCATTAGCAGCAGTACCAAACAAGTATAAAGTATTTTTTTACTAATTGAGAAACTGGTTAGAACAAATATCTGCAGCCCTCAATGATCTGACACCATTGTACTATTGTAAACACTGGTACTTCAGTGCTGTTCCCTCCTGCTCTGCTCATGTTCAGTTGTTGTGATCACCTTCTCTTTCTCTTACTCAACACTTCTTCAGACCCAATTCCTCTCCAATTGAACCTTTAACAATCATTATGGTCTCTCATTTAAATCTGCCTTAATGTTGGCCTGGAGAACCCTACTCTGATCACTGTAGTCCTTTGACTCTGTGACACTGGTGACATCAGCTGCACTGTCAGGCTGCCTGCTGTTATACTACCTTTATGGCAATGGGGTTGATAATAACTGGCTAAAAATTGGGTCTTTGAAATGCTAAGCTAGCAACATTGGACAATAACTTAACAATTTTTTAAACATACACCTTAAGTAAAATAAATGTAAAAATTCTAAAGCAGAATTATACTAACAGCTACTTTTGGCAGTACATGATCGACCTTATCCCTGACTGACATATTGGTCCTTGGTCTGACTACTAACTTACTGTGTATTAAGCATGTTTTTTTTTTTGGATTATATTAAATTTATATCAATTTGTTTATATTCAATATATTGTTTATGTTTTCACATATTTTTTAAAAAAGGAAATTGAATGTCTACACTGCTTAATTTGTATTTTTTCTG
Source organism: Polypterus bichir lapradei (assembly GCA_026402145.1). Lineage (NCBI taxonomy): Eukaryota > Metazoa > Chordata > Cladistia > Polypteriformes > Polypteridae > Polypterus > Polypterus bichir. The sequence goes on from JANRMT010062815.1 coordinate 41,244,513, forward strand.
GAATTAATGAATCTAAATAAATTACGTTCACTATTCTGATAAGGTAGGGTTTTTTCTTTTTAAACTATGTGCAAAATGCTCCTGGATTTCAGTAAGTGGAGGCAAAAATTGTTCCTTGAAATAATTACTTCCTATCCTTCCTTCAGCAGCTACATAAATTTTTGAGGTCTTGCCATCCTTCGATGCAGGATTCTTAAATTATGGGTAGTGACCCATTTTGAGGTGCGTGATGTCTGAAATTGGGGTGTGTTTTGTGAATCACATTAGTAGCAAATGGGAAAGGGTTGTGAATGGTTTGTGGAATGCCTTTCAAAGGGTCAATGCTGGCAAGGGGAAACTGTCATGATGGGACGACAATTGGCAGCGATTCTCCACAAGACATACCTCTCAAGGATGATGATCAGCAACGACTGTACAAGAGGGACAATCCCAAAGGATGACAACCACTGCCGATTCTCCAAGGGGAACAGCTCTGAACCAACTGGACAAAGTTTGACACAAATTTCCAGTGTTGGGGGATGTTGTGGGCACCCTACCGACAGGGCCCCACCATCCCAGATCAGTGCCAATTCTACAAAGTGGATAAATACCGTGGATGATGCTCAGTGGTGATTGTGGGTGGTGAAGACACAAAAAGGGTCAAAATTGGGTCAAAAGAAAAAAATCTTAAACTTCCAGATAATAATCATGTACAGTAGGAGCTAATAAAAAAACAATGCATGATAGATATAAACTAATATGGTTTGATTTCTTAAGGGACATTTGTAATATTATCAATAAAAATTAAAAATAGGAGACAGCAATGAAATTTTTAAAGGATTCAAAAGACATTATGCTTCTAGTTTATAAATACTAACTAGCAAAATACCTGCGCTTCGCAGCGGAGAAGTAGTGTGTTAAAGAAGTAATGAAAAATTAAAAGAAGCATTTTGAAAATAACGTAACATGATTGTCAATGTAATTGTTTTGTCACTGTTATGAGTGTTGCTGTCATATA
>JANRMT010062815.1:41296518-41341713 GCA_026402145.1 Polypterus bichir lapradei
TTTTGTAGGGCTTTTGAAAGAAGTGATAAAAGTAAAATTTAGATACATCCTGTTTACTGACTCATTTCCAGTGTGGCTAGGGAGGAGTGCGTGCTTTTTGAGTAACATACACAAGAAGCATTTCAAATGAATGTGATCCGTTGTCCAAAGGTATATAAAATGAATATAATCTCATACTAACAAGTTAAGAGGATTTTTAAACTCCCTCCTTCTGTGCAAAATCTTTCAGCATATGGAAAGCACCACTGAACTAAAGCTTATTTTACCTTGTATGCCTGTATCATAATTAACAAATCATCTACATAATGTAAACAGGTGGTATGGTTTGTCATTTACTGAAATACAGGCTGTATTTTAAGGAAAGAAATATGAGTAAAATAAGAAGCATACAAATTTCATTCAATATCTATATATGGTAGGTAAAGGGCAGCCTTACTTTTTAGGTAATAGTTTTGAAATGATCCTTGGAAGCCAGGGTGGTGGACAACCTTTTAACAACTGCAACTTAAAGAAAAAAGTGGGATCTGTGATAAATTGTTAATTATACACGGCCAGGTATGGGATATAACCCAGTTTGCTGCACTCAAACATCCTCCAAAGCAATTTCTGCAAAAAGACATAAAGGAAGGGGACACGATAAACCAGAGCTCCCATTACCTCATTAATAAAGACATACTAATTTTTCTCATAAAATGTTAAGGGGAACACCAAGGACGAAGCAGCACCAACACAACACGAAACCACACTTCCAACAAAACCTGCAAAATGTCACACTCATACCCTGTCACCCATCTCACTGCATCTTTATTATATTTTCAGAATCTACTTTTAATTGCAGTATATGCAGCAGTCTTACAGTAGTGCATAATCCACTTGATGTAAAATTAATGAAAGCTACACCAGATTCTTTTCCCTTAGATAACCAAGATCATTATTGCCTTCTAGTAATTGGATGCACATAAACAACACTTTAGATGGCACACTCAGATGTTTATTTTGACCGAAACGGTATCCACTCAGTATCATTTGTTCTTTACCCAGTGCCATTTATACCTCCTTAATAAACACCTAAAATGAATGGTTTGCTCACTGATCCATTCAAATATTTTTATTTTTTGTCCAGTTCTAATGGCATTTGAAGTTTAGTGAACACTTTTTCGTAATATATATTGCAAAAAAGGGTTCTTTTCACATATATAAACATATGGTTTGTGCACTCTTTGCCTTCAGGAAGAATTCAGACCCCTTCACTTTTTTCATATTTGCTATGTTGTAGCCTCGTGCTAAAATCATTTAAATTCACTACATTTTCCCAACATCAAGAAACACTTAATACATCAGAAAGACAAAGCAAAACCAGAATTGTATCATTTTTTGCAAAATTTATTAAAAATAAAAAAAAACCCGAAATGCTACCGGTTTTCAGACCCTTTGCTATGATACTTGAAGTTTGTCAAGAGCGTCATATTCTATTAATCATCATTTAGATGTTTCTACACCTTGTCCAACTTTGGTCAGTCCAATTGATTGGAAATGATTAGAAAAGGCACACACCTATCTTGAGACGATCCTACAGTTGACAATGTGTGTCAGAGCAAAAATCAAGTTGTGGCGTTAAATAAATTGACGGAAAAGCTTACGAACAGGGTTGTATTGGGGCACAAATTTGGAAAAGATACAAAAAATAACTGAAGCATTGTAAGTTCCCAAGAGAACAGTGGCTTCCAAAAGTCTTAAATGGAAGAAGTTTGGAACAACCATAATAACTCTTACCAGGGTTGGTTGCCTGACCAAACTGAGCAATCAAGAGAGACGGGCCAAAGTAAGACTGGTTTCCAAGGACCCGAAGGTCACTTTGGCTAAGCTCCAGAGAACCTGCATGGAGATGAGAGAAACCTGAAGGACAGCCACCACTGCAACACTCAATTGAGCATTAGGGCAGAGTGACCAAACAATAAATGAAAGCATATTTGGAGTTTGAAAAAAGGCACCTAAAATACTAACAGATTTCTGGGGAGACCTGAAAATAGGTGTCCACTCTTAGTCTCCATGCTGCCAGGCAGAGATCACAAGGATCTGCAAAGAAGAATGTTAGAAAATCCCAAAATCTAGGTGTGAAAAGCTTGTAATGTCAGGCCAAAGAAGAATCTGGGCCTTAATTGCTACCAAAGGTGCTTCAACTGAATACTGAGTAAAAGGTCTGAATACTTAAGTCAATGTGATATTTCACTTTTTGTTAGCTTAGGGTGTTAAGTGCTGCTTGAAGAGGGAAAAATTAGCTCAAATGATGAACACAGGAAAATTAATAAAATAAAAAATAAAAAAAGTTTCTTAATCTTTGAATTCTAAATATATTAAACTCTCTCTTTCTCTCTCTCTCTCTATTTTATATATATATATATATATATATATATACACATACATATATACACACACACACACACATATATACATATACAAACGTACATAAATACTGTGTGTGTATGTCTAGTATACATATATACATATACACACACACATTATTTATATATGCATATGTGTATGATGTGTATGTATATACTGCATATATGGGATAAAAACAAAATTACAAAATTTATTAGCTTCCAAAACCTGTGGACTGACCCTCAAGACCCCTATTTCAACTAAGCCTAGACCTAAATTAATTTTTTTAAACATAAATTATGTCTAATGACAGCACTGTGTATATAAAAAAAAATCACAATAATGGAAAGCTATTCTGTATTTCATTATACTGTATTATTTTGTGCACCTGATACACAGAGGCCATGTTTATGAGTTAGTGTATTAGAAGAGTCTGAATTGAACCATTTTCTATGACCTTGGTCTTCTCATTGGGGCATGAAATTACGGTGGTGGCACCTCGATATTACAGCCATAAATACTGTAAACTGCATATCAGAGCTACGTTTTCTATTGTCTTTGAACATAAACCTGATCGGTATTTATTTAAAGGAAAACCCATTGCACGTCGAATAATTTATAGCTCTATTTTCTTTCCATTTTATTCACAAGCTTTATTTTAAAAATTATTTATTTATTTTACTTTAAAGACACAGACTGTCTCACAAAAAAGTATAAAAAAAGTCATTTCAGACTGTTAGACACTGTCCAGTATGCAAAATAAAAAGAAAGGGCAAAAAAACTCCAAATATAAAATTGTTCACTAAAATATTTTTGTACTTAGAGGGACAGAACAAGGGTTTATTGGCCTATGACGCATAACATATTCAATTGTCCTTGAGTTTTAGATTACCTACGTTTTGTATCTCAAAGAGTAGATAAATAAACAAACAGGCACTTCAAAGGTTGTAAATGCAAGGTCGTCAGCTTCTGAAAGAAGAAATTTACCTTTATCCAATTTCTTTATGCATCTGTTTGTTAAAGCTACAAAATCAGATTTGTTTGATGCCTCATTTCTCTAAACAAATAATTCTGCCCTCAAAGACATTTCAGGTATACTATTCTCCCAAAGACAACATGTGACGGCAGATAAACATATCAACATTCTTATTTATCAACATTAATAATGAGAAAAAGAACTGTAATAAAAGCAAGACTTTTTTTCTCCTTAAAAAATTGTAAAACTGACAAGTCTTAACAATACCTGGATCTTAAAACTAGGCCAGTATACTTCTAGAAAACAAACTCAATATTTTGGGATTTTTTCCAGAAAGCGGGGAGTACTCTTGCTTTAATCATAATGGAAGAAATGTTCAACCAGAAACTGACTGCCCTAAGTAAACATTATGAAAAGAACACATTATTTTTGTACAAATTCCTAATACATAGTAAAAGACAGCCCAATTTTCTCCTTCATCTACAGTGAAGTACAAATGGGCAACTAAGAAATCCAATTTAAATTCAGTTTTGCAAGTAGATGCTATTGTTTCATTTTATGTGTGCTTTGACATTTCTGCCTGTTAATACAGAATGAAATCATGAAATATTTACATAAATATTGCATTAAACTGTGTTAGGAATTAAGACAAGACTTATTTCTGCTCATATAAGGGGGGAAGCCAGCTGGAACACAGCTGATACTCTCAGAACAGCTAACTACTAAAACTGTCTGTAGCAACATGGGGGGTTTAACAAATGTAAATCTGTACCCAAAGGTAAACCTAAGAGGTAAATGACAAAAAAGAGCAATGAACAAAAAAGAAGAAAAAAAGAAAAAAAATGATATATAATATAAAATAAATTAAACAGAAAATGCCATTGACCAGTCCAGTCTTTTTCCATGTCACCCTCTTTGCCAAAAACTCACTCCATTTTTACACAGCTTACATAAACATTTCCCTTAAATTTGCCAGGGAACTTAAGAAACTTAAACTATCCTATTTTTACTACCATCATTAAGAACACCTCTATCCCCATTCAGCATCCTACCAGAAGCTCAGCTGATCTTCAATATTTTCTGTAAAAGTCCATTATTGGTATGAAAGCGTACTAGAACTAAATTTGTGGTGCAATTCTTTTTTCCAACACAGATGCCAACATCCACAGGTGTTTCAGTTTATACTGTTTTATTGAAGATGATTGGCTCTTTTAATTAAAAGATAAGAATATGAAGCTCCAGAGACAAATTATGAGTTCATGAAACTTATAATTAATAAGCAATGTGGTTTAAAATGGGAATATACCAATAATTGTCAGTGATTTTACAATTGGTCTCACATGCTGTCCCTAATTGTTTAATCCATATGATAAACTGCATACATACCTTGGGATGTATAATCTTAACTTAAATCTAAATGGGCACAAACAACTCATCCTGGAGAGCTACACTCTAGTCTGCAGTGCAAGCTAAAGTGGGAACAAGTTCTCTGTACCCTTGCTGCATATGCCACATGGCCCTAAGCTTAAGTTTTCCATCAATCATTTTCCATTCATGTTAGGGCTATCACTGTCATGTCATTTTTTTAACTTCTCCTTCTTTGCATTTTTTTCCATCAGATCTAAGTTATTGGTGCACAAGAACTCCTATGTCAATCTATCATAGGCCCCCTTGAATCACCATCTCCAAAACTAGTTTGAAAAGCAATAGACAGAAAAGCCCAGAGATAAATTCTCACCTTTAGCTGAAAATATTTAGTATTTCAATTGGACTGTGACCACTTTTCAGACATCTCCATTAAACCATCTTCAGAAACTAATCAATAAAAAGTCATTAAAATTAGGAGATAGTATCTAAGTTTATTGTTGTTATTTAAAAAACACTAAGTTCACCATACTAGAGAAAATGCTCGACTCTTACATGTGTCTCACATAGCACTGAATAACAGCTAACAGATATTAATAATTAAATTGTTTTCGCTGCACCCAGTTTTGTTATACAATGCAAACCAATATGTGATCAATGGCTTAAATCAGATGTTCATTTGACATATGTAGTATCTAATGCTTCTTTCATCTCTTTTATTGTTAAATCTTTTGCCAAATATTCTTTAGCATTTCAAGTGGACATGCCAGTCAAATGCTCAATGTCTGTTATGATAAAGCCAGCTCTCTTACAAGTTTCTAAGTCAGCCATCATGCCACATTAACTTCATCTAAGCATGGGACTATAATATATAAAATTATCAAAAGAAAAATGTTAATTTACCTGTTAAAAGCATTATTAATAGCTTTCTGATACAAATCAAAAACTTAACTACAGCACAGTATTTCACATATCATTTATGCACAGATTATGTTCCAAGTTAAACTTTTTTCTTTTTTTTTTTTTAATTTTAACTAATTAAATTATTCTCAAGTTAAACAAGGTTTGGAAGGATATGATGGCATACTACTACACTGTCAGGCTGTGTGTAGAGTAATGTCATGTTTATTTCATGCATAAGCAGTAGGTTTAAATTGCATATTTTATAAGTCCTTTTCAAACAGTGGCATGTTCAAAAAATCCAGTAGAATACAGTAGAATACTGAATATTTTTCTTCATAATATATCACTTAAACTATTCAAAAGTATATCAGGATTTTTTTTTATTTTGTGTGAAAAATACTGTATGTGTAAATGTGCCTCAGTTATTTGATTTTTGTTGGATTTGATATACTTTCTTAATCCCAGAAGGGAAATTGTCTTTTCCCATGACTTTTGGGGGGGTCAGAATGCAGGATCAGGCACTGTACAGTGCACCTGGAGCAACTGTTAGGTTAAGGGCACAAGGGCCCAGCAGAGTAGGATCTCTTGGCTTTTGTTGATGGTCATTGCAAAACAGAACTTTACAGTCAACTAGGGTTACTCCGACCGATTGGCCGCAAATTGAAATTGGCCAGTCACAAAACGCAATATTTTCTGCCCCTGGTCTTCTAAGTTTTACAGTAATTTAGTTGCAGTGCTCCTTCATGCAAGGTATTATGGTAGTTTATGCACTGAAAACAAAGAACAGCAAGTGGAAGCCTGTTTTATCATTGAACAAAAGGCGATTGATATACAGTGGTGTGAAAAACTATTTGCCCCCTGCCTGATTTCTTATTCTTTTGCATGTTTGTCACACAAAATGTTTCTGATCATCAAACACATTTAACCATTAGTCAAATATAACACAAGTAAACACAAAATGCAGTTTTTAAATGATGGTTTTTATTATTTAGGGAGAAAAAAAATCCAAACCTACATGGCCCTGTGTGAAAAAGTAATTGCCCCCTGAACCTAATAACTGGTTGGGCCACCCTTAGCAGCAATAACTGCAATCAAGCGTTTGCGATAACTTGCAATGAGTCTTTTACAGCGCTCTGGAGGAATTTTGGCCCACTCATCTTTGCAGAATTGTTGTAATTCAGCTTTATTTGAGGGTTTTCTAGCATGAACCGCCTTTTTAAGGTCATGCCATAGCATCTCAATTGGATTCAGGTCAGGACTTTGACTAGGCCACTCCAAAGTCTTCATTTTGTTTTTCTTCAGCCATTCAGAGGTGGATTTGCTGGTGTGTTTTGGGTCATTGTCCTGTTGCAGCACCCAAGATCGCTTCAGCTTGAGTTGACGAACAGATGGCCGGACATTCTCCTTCAGGATTTTTTGGTAGACAGTAGAATTCATGGTTCCATCTATCACAGCAAGCCTTCCAGGTCCTGAAGCAGCAAAACAACCCCAGACCATCACACTACCACCACCATATTTTACTGTTGGTATGATGTTCTTTTTCTGAAATGCTGTGTTCCTTTTACGCCAGATGTAACGGGACATTTGCCTTCCAAAAAGTTCAACTTTTGTCTCATCAGTCCACAAGGTATTTTCCCAAAAGTCTTGGCAATCATTGAGATGTTTCTTATCAAAATTGAGACGAGCCCTAATGTTCTTTTTGCTTAACAGTGGTTTGCGTCTTGGAAATCTGCCATGCAGGCCATTTTTGCCCAGTCTCTTTCTTATGATGGAGTCGTGAACACTGACCTTAATTGAGGCAAGTGAGGCCTGCAGTTCTTTAGACGTTGTCCTGGGGTCTTTTGTGACCTCTCGGATGAGTCGTCTCTGCGCTCTTGGGGTAATTTTGGTCGGCCGGCCACTCCTGGGAAGGTTCACCACTGTTCCATGTTTTTGCCATTTGTGGATAATGGCTCTCACTGTGGTTCGCTGGAGTCCCAAAGCTTTAGAAATGGCTTTATAACCTTTACCAGACTGATAGATCTCAATTACTTCTGTTCTCATTTGTTCCTGAATTTCTTTGGATCTTGGCATGATGTCTAGCTTTTGAGGTGCTTTTGGTCTACTTCTCTGTGTCAGGCAGCTCCTATTTAAGTGATTTCTTGATTGAAACAGGTGTGGCAGTAATCAGGCCTGGGGGTGGCTATGGAAATTGAACTCAGGTGTGATACACCACAGTTAGGTTATTTTTTAACAAGGGGGCAATTACTTTTTCACACAGGGCCATGTAGGTTTGGATTTTTTTTCTCCCTAAATAATAAAAACCATCATTTAAAAACTGCATTTTGTGTTTACTTGTGTTATATTTGACTAATGGTTACATGTGTTTGATGATCAGAAACATTTTGTGTGACAAACATGCAAAAGAATAAGAAATCAGGAAGGGGGCAAATACTTTTTCACACCACTGTATTAACCTTTACTTTAAAGAAAGTTGAGTAATCAACTGAAAAAAGGTAATTGGAGGAACTGACCTGTGCAACTAGAGAAACAGCAAGAAAAGCTACTTTAATGAAATTGGATCTTTGCTACATTTTCCTTCATATTAAAACGGGTACCGCTTGACTTTGGACAATGAACGTGTTTAAAATGGAGCATATTACACTTTTAATTGGAAAAAGAAAAGATAAAGACAAATTCGAAATTGCTGCTTAGTAAACAAAAGGCTTTTTTTAAGCTTTGTACTGTGTTTATTATTTGTTGCTGTGGGTCATACAGCATAAGTTTTGGTAACAAGTACTGCATAATTAAAATGGTAATTCACATTTCATCATTACACCACAATAATTACGAATGTCTAGAAGATACACGTAAGGAAAAAAAAAACAAAACACCTGTATAAATACTGTGACAAATGGCCAGGGCATCCCAGCCAGGTGAAATGACCGAGGGGGATACCATATTGGAGTCACTATCTTCCCCAAGACACTAGAGGGCAGCCCCCCTGAGCTGCTACAGCCCCACGGATCCCCACAGGGTTTGTCAGGAGTTGTAGTCTGGAGCAGCCCTGTAGGACTCTGTGGGTGTGCCAGGGGGTGCTGCATGTACAGCTGAGTCATTGGAGGAACCACTTCCACTACACCTAGAACTGCAGCCAGAAGAGGGGTGAGAAACACCTGGAGCACTTCTGGGTGCATTATAAAAGGAGCCGCCTTACCAACAGTCAGCGAGCCAGAGTCGGGAGGTGGAGGACAAAGCTTGAGTAGAGGAGTGGAGACGAGAGAGAAGTTTGGTGCTTTCTGTACTGTGCTTTGAAGTGGGTGAAAAAGAAAATCACTTCCCCACTTAAATAAAGGTGGTATATCTTGCAAGACTTGTGTCTCAGCCTGTCTGTGTCGGGGTTTGGGCAATAGTAAATGTGTACAGTATTTTAACAGCAAAAAGCTGTAGTGCAATTAATGATTTAAAAAGATTAAAATTCATGTGATGTTTACAAGCAACACTCATTTTTTTTCAAAATTGTAGGTTATATATTATACATCTATATATCTTTTTTTGTCATCATTAGAAGAATACAACGACACTCTCACGCCACTACAACCAATTTAACGTGCTTACATCAAAAAAAATACCTTTTTATGTACTGTACTATATACTGTTTGTATGTGTAGAACCCCGCAAAGTCGCAGTTCAGAGTTCGCAGCCTCAGTCATTCGCGGATTTGTCCTTAGAACCTAATAATTGTTATCGGAAACTGCAAATATCCTACGCAATTTTTGTGGCTTTTATTGTGGCAATACTGCACTGTGGAGAGAACAGGAAGCAACTGTAGAGAAAAACGTGGCTTGAGATGATGAAAGTAGCCAAAAGAATTTGAAACTGCAACTCCCAGCAGTCCTTGCACCGACTCCAATTGGTCTTCTGCTTAGGGTGCTGGGGTTGTTGGGGTCAAAGGATGTCAGCGCAGCTTTTAAAAAGGGGCCCAGTGACCAAAAGCAAAAAAAAAAGTTTTTGCAATTTGTGTTACAACTTCTTGTCTGTCTGCCTTCTGTTGGGTTACCTGTATTTATTCATTTTGTCCTGGATCATTTCGTGTGTCTGGATTATTTGCCGTCTGCCTATGTAAATAAGGACAGCAAGTGGATTCATGGCCATCCTGCAAAGAAAGAAGCGCTCCTGAACCCGTCCACACATCTTCACCATTTCAGGAACTAGCAGTAGGACTATCTTTACATTCCCATTTAACATGCGGATCTCTGGACTATCTATTTTCATCATTACATTTCATCCGTTGCCGTTTTTCATTATTTACTGTGTGTGTTTTGCTTGTGCTTTGTTGTATTTAATGTGTAATCGCCGTAAGGGGAACAGGGGTGGTATCGTTATTTTCATTTATTTCATTTGTTTTCATTACATTCTTTACTTGCTGTTTGATTACCGGTTTGCTATGTTTTTGTCTCTGTGTGTGAGTACATGTGGGTCGGGCCAAGGCTGGGTTTGTCCCTGGAATCTCCACCATAAAAATAAATAAATGTGAATCTTAGGGGCACCCGACCGCTACAGTGTTATTTATTTCTTCTTGCTGCTGACTGACTGTGATGCATCCCCAGCTGAGTGTTCTTGTGTTTTCCATTTTGTTCCTCTTAACCCTTAAACCGCCACAACTGGCTATACAGTAGTTGTTTCCCAGTGACATTTGCAAGCGAACAAGAGCTGATCAGTCAGTGGCGTACATTCGTTGAGCAGCCATCTCATTAACACTACCAGCCCTTTGTGAGCAGGGGGGCTGAACGCAGCCCTAGAAGACACGGACGCTCTTCAAAAAACCCCTCTTAAAAATCACTGATAGACTACTTTCACATTGCTCCCTTACTTGCTGGGCTTACTTGCGGCTGCTCTGTCACATGATATGCTTCTCGTGCGACGCTACACTTACTTAAAAGCCTGAACAGCACCTGTACTTTTTGGCTGATTGCTTTGTTTCTCTCTCCTCCCCCAGACATCCTCTTCTCCCGTTGGGGGCCCGCTCCCATTGTGCTCCTCTATGATGTTTGTCTATTCTTTAATCGAGAACTAGCTTCATACTGAGTTCATTTTTACTTCTGAAAGAGATGTTTGTTTAAAGTGTTTGAATAAAGTTCCTGTCTCTACAATCTCCTGTGTTTCTGTGCAATTCTGTGACCCAAACGTGACACCCTGCAGCCTCACTGTCTCTGGGATTGAGCCGCTGCACTAGACTAGCCTGCCAGCATCAGCGCTTACCTCTGTGTGTTTGAGTGCAGCCAGTTCAAGCGCAGTAGGCTCGGTGATTTACTGAGTTTCATCCATGGCGTCAGCTGCACTTTGTACACATTGTTCCAGTAGTTTTTTTAAATAGTTTTTACAGTTCATTAGCAGTGTGTAAAATGATTAGTGTTGCAGTAATTGTGATGCTCTTTGCATGAAAAAAATGCGTTCCATTAAAATTTCACTTTTCCTTTATGAATTGTGACGTTTACTTAAAGTACAGCAAAAAATGTATTTGGCGTCCAGGGGTGCATTAACCCCCAAGTATGTGGCAGTTTAAGGGTTAAAGTCCCGAGATGCAGTCGAAACGCCCTGAACCTTCTAAGGCTGCAGGCAATAAAAACGTGTTTGTATGAATTACAGTACATATAGCGGTAACATCGGTATTTTACATTCTAGTACTGCAGGTGACATATCAGTACAGTACTGTACAGTATACGGGTTTACCTTTACATTCTTTTTTTTAGGTAATGTAGTAAGCTGAGTTTGAAATGAAAGTGTTTTGGGGGCATATTTAGGGTTTAAACTATAAAAACAGGCATTTTTTTAACGACATCCAAAATTTGCTGTTTTTCACAATTCGCGGGTGCTCTAGGAACGTAACCCCTGTGAATTTTGGGGCTGTACTGTATACACAGACACATATACATACTGTATATATACACATACTATATATATTATTTTGTTTTGGTTAGAGAAATGTACTTTTTCTTAATTAAGCCTGCTTTCAGATAGGCACATTATGGAAAAAAAAAACAATCAATATGACAGCTTGTATTATGAAAAGCAAGGATGACAACTCTGAAATAATTTTGGGAGGGAACAAAATCTACAATTGGTTTAAAAAATTTGACATAATTGCCACAATTGTGTAACATTGTTCAATTAATCCAGCCTGCAGTGGAATTATACTTAAACTCACTGTAGCAGTTTTTAGCAAGGTATAAGGTATACTGTATTTATTAATTCCAGCTGCGTGAATTTCTGAATTTTTTCCACACATTTAGCAATTGCAGCTCTGTTAATTTCAGGATATTTTTTGTGTAGATTTAGCAATCACAACTCAATTCACTTTGGGATTCATTTTGTATATTTCACAACTGCAACTCTGTTCACATCAGGATTTTACGCATATTTAGCCACGGCATTTCTATCGTTCTCTGGATTTTTTGTGCATATTTAGCCACAGATTGTTTTCTTATTGATGTTGTTTGATATTGCCTGTTTATCCAGAACAGCATTTGGATTTTCTTGATTTATTACTAAAATGTTGATACAATTTGCTTACATCAGGGATGGATGAAAATGTTCTTTACTGTGACATTTGGGGCAAATAAATTTTGATTTTCTGGAAGATCAATAGTACCAATAGCTGTATAAACATCAAAATGACCTATGCAAAAAGCCCCAGTGTAGTGCAGAATTTTGACAGGTCAACCCTCTTCTCCAAATTTAGTATATAATACATCATTTCTCTAAATGTCAAATACACTTCAGAAAATTTCTGCTGCAGTTTCCAGTACAGCTTCATAAGACACACATTTTGTTTTATATGTTAGACATACCAATGCTTTTTAAAATTAATAATTATACGGTAAACAGTGTGTTCAGTGAACTGTATCAGATTTACACAAACCACATGAGGGCAGCATACCAATGTTAAAGGTCTTGCTGTTTTGTATTTTTTTCCCCAAAAAAAGAGTAGTAATTGTACAATTTACCATTATCAGTGTACTTTGCTGTCAGAGATGTGGGATTGAGCAGTCTTTCCAAAGAAGCCTCAGAAAAACATACAGGAAACCATGTACTTTGTACACAGATTTATGACCTTCCTTATAAGACATTTCAAAGCATGCTATATAAAAAAATAAACATTAGTGTATTCAATCGACACAGAAGAATACTTATTGTGTGAAAGAAATGATTGTTTTGCCATCACAAAGAAAAAAAAAGAGGAAGCATTGTCACATATTTAGTAAAGAACATGAGTCCTTTCCTTTATTTCTGAAGTAGCATGGTCGCTTTATCGCAGACCTCTACCACCATGGGGGACAGAGAATAGGTCATACATTTAAACTCACAGAAACTGGGCAAAATAATGAAAACATTCAAGCATTTAAAAATTCTATACTAATCATGTGCTTTTTGGGAAACATGATGTACAATTTAACCATACAAGAGAAAGAGATATATCAGACAGATTATAAAATTAGAAATTTTAAACCTGCAACATGGTTAATGATTTCAGCCTTCAAAAATGAAGTAAGGAACTAGCTAACATAAGTAAAATTATTTCAGCTACAAAATTAAACAACTCACAAAATGCTGAAATTCATTCATTTACAAAGACTTAAATAAGCCTAGCTAAACACTTCAATCTAAAGCTTTAGACTGCGACTAAACTGTTAGATTTTATTTTGTTGACTGATATTTTTGATTTGGTCACCAACAGAGACAGTAAAATAAACACTGTTTATGTAAATTATCACTTTTAATAGGTTGCACAGTTAATTTAATATCTCTTATAATATGTTTAAAGTAGACACAGTGCCACAAAAACATAACTAGATTTAGTGTTTTTGCGTAACAGTGATCAAAAAAGATGGAATACCTCAATTGTAAGTGAAGGTATAAATAAAGTGGCATAAGACTTGTTTTCCACTCTCTTATAGAATATTCTACTGCAGAATCCTTTCCCAAACAGATTTTGTTGCAATCAAATTTTTCAGTTCACCAGGCACAACAACTGAAACAATTAAAGCTGAATTTAAGGCAAAATAATACACCCCACTGGCATCATTTCCCACACCTCTCTTTTCTAGCCCTGTAAGAACAGATAAATGCAAAAAAAGGATGTCTACAGACAAATATTTAAAAAAGATTAGATAACAGGTTAAAAGGAATTAACAGATCATTACATCACCAACCCCTGGCCATCTTGCTCACAACCACCTGAGTAGCAGACAGCCACTTATATTGTAGATTAATTACCCGTTGACTTGTTTGTATAGAATGTTACTTGCTTTTAATAAATTCAATAAAAAAAGAAAAATGTACAGCTAGACCCATTCTAAAATTTTTTTTTAAATCCCACAAATGTACTTGGAGCAGTTTTTCTAAGGTCTTTTCTAGTGCCCTGAAAGTATTACATCTGATTCTGTCCCATTCACTCTTAAACCCGAGATTCCTGACTGTTGTTTAATGCTAAGAACTTCTTAAGACAAATGGGGGAAAAAACTGATCATTCTGATTTTTCCTGTAATTACAATGCTTTGATATCCCTGCTTTAAACAGCCAATATGCTGTGTCCTACAATTAATCTCCTTGTTAGATGGCTGCTGGTTTGACAAAGAGTGCCTAAAAAAATGAAGTGTGATTAAAAATATTCAGGCCACCTGTATTAAAACATTACTGCATCTGTAGTGGAGAAAAAAGTAGACAGATTGTGTGGACCCTGACTTACTGTATTACCATGATGATATGCTTTCCAGGTGAGTTCACAGGTGACGACAGGCTTTATAATCTGAATGACATGAGTTTAACTGTACCCCACTGCTGCCTATTGGACACCTCCAAAATAGTAATAAATGCCCACCTTCGACCTGCCTGCCTCTTACCTGCTTTTTTTTTTTTTTTTTTACACTGTACTCACTATTCTCACTTTGTCGCAGTCTTACTGACTGACCCATGTTCCTCCTGAACCATGTCCGGAGAGCCAGCCCTAAAAGCAACAACAAAAAGGAACTCAAACTCTTCCGAGCCATACGTGCTGGCACCATGCTTCGCTACATTATTATTACTATTTTTTACTTTTTTCTCTTGTGGTGCCTCTGCAAATCACAATGTGACAGCAATGCACGGGTAATATAGCACTCAGTTGGGTTCTCGGGGTTGAAAACGTATTGCAACGTTTATTTAAATAACAGGTGCCCAAGTTCTGCTAGGATTTTTTTTTGCTGCTGGTGTTTGTTCTTGCTGTGCAGCCATAACTATAACAGTAAAGTATATAATAATAATTAAAAAAAAGGCAAACAAACATACCTGTTTAATGCCCAAAATTAAGATTAAATATACTTGAGTATTTAATTATACTTAACTGGAATATTCAAGCCTTATTTTTTGGCTTATTTGACAGCCCTAATTTGAACACTAAAAAAAAGCAAAACAACATGTTCTTATGAGAACATACGGTATAAGCAAAATTTCTTCTAAATTTAAGGTAAGACAAGTTCTAACATAAACAGCATATAAAAGTTAATTACAGCTGTCAGTAATCACTAGGACTCCAGCCTTGTTGAGTTTTTTTTTTATATTGTAATACAAACATCATTGTTACTGATCAGGATTATTTATATTAATCATCCATTTTCAAAAACCTGGTAAGTTCCAAAATTAGGGTCAAACACAAAAAGAAAAAAAGATGAATAAACAGTTATATACTAGCAAAATACCCGTGCTTCGCAGCGGAGAAGTAGTGTGTTAAAGAAGTTATGAAAAAGAAAAGGGACTGTTATGAGTGTTGCTGTCATCAAGGATTTGATTATCATTATTTCTTTCAATCAGGTTCATATTTGGAGAACATGTTGTGTTCAAGTTACATTCTGTGTTTGTCAACCGTTGTAAAGATAACAGGTTTCATTCATCGAAGTGTTCACTACCCAAATCGCTGCTCGTGAATCTAAGATGTTTAACAGGCATTCCCGGTAATAACTTGTGGATTTGCTTGTGAGTATTTAGCAACAGCGTCTCTATGAACTTGTGGAATTGCCTGCGAGTATTTAGCGTCAGTGTCTCTATGAACTTGTGGATTTGCCTGCGAATATTTAGCGACAGCGTGTCTATTAACTTGTGGATTTTTCTGCGAGTATTTAGCGGCAGCGTGACGAAGTTGTTTCTGTCTAGCTGCATCAGAAAATGTACGATGTCTGACACGCCTCCTTTTTACTGTTTTCTCACAGCTTGGATTGCTGCTGTCATAATCGGTTTGAGTTTCATGGTTTGTTTCAATTACGGTAGTATTTGCAGGACTTGTGTTGAAGTGACACTCAGAATCTGTCAAGCGTTGTAAGCATACAACCGGTTTCATCGATAACTTCGCATCCAGCTTTTGAGAGTTGAAAATTCATAAACATCAAAGTGTCCACTACTCAAATCGTCACCTGTGAATCTAAGATGTTTAAAAGGCATTAGCAGTTCTCCAAAGGTGTAAAATATTTGGCCATTACGGTACACTTAAAAGCGACAACAGAACAATTCAGCGGCAGCCATCAACTCACATGCAGAAGCATAGGTGAAGGGCTTAAGCAGGTCATTGTACAGGTCATTGCAAATGAGACTGTGTTGGTCTGATGTGGGTCACTAGTATGCATACTTTGACTGCCAGTATGGAGTAGCACAGAGTGATATTCGAGTCTTGGTGGCCTTCTTTCAAGGTGCTGTACAGCATTTTTGAATTACCGCTTAGCTATTATCATGCTGCACACTCCCCCTACCATGCAGCAGATTGGAAGTGCCACACAGCTGTGCTCCTGAAAGTCCACAGGAGAACTGCTCATTGTTTATGTGTTAATACTTTGTGGTGCCCATGCTTGTCATTCATGTGTTGGTACTTTTTGGTGTTTGTTACATCACTGGAAAAACTTGTCATTTCACAGGAGAAAGCTTGTGTTGTGTTTTGGAAGAAATGGGTCATAAAAGGAAAATACCAGCTCATCCATTACTCACATCTGCTCCTCAATAAAAAAAAAAAATTATAGGGAACATTGACCCAAGTGTGAATGACCTCAACTCAGGCGGCTGTAAATTAGTACATGACTGTATTTACTTATTTAGAGATCCCCTAAACAAAAACTGTATGACTATAACATTCCTCCAAATTGTATTTGATTGGCATGCTTTTTATTAAAGTTCTGTAAATGGAATTACAGAGTAATTAGTATGATAATAACCTTTAAGTTTCTCTCTTCTTGGTAATACCCATTAATTAGGGTTAAGGTTAGGACAGGGTTAGGGTAATAAAATGAAATATTGCAACATCTCCTGTAATGATTTGTAACAGTAGTAATTATCCATAATTGAAGCAGTCCAGGAAAGAACATGTTAATTCTTTCTTATTTTTACATCAATATGCTGGTTAGTTTTTTCTTCTTAAAAGCCACATTACTGCACCCTTTTCTGTACTGCTCAATATTTCTTGAGCAATTTTAAGTAAAAGGAATATGAACATTAAGTAAATATCAGAGTAAATTAATATTTTTCAAAGAATTCAGCCAATATCAAAAGATTTATTGTCCATGAAATATTTCATGTCTCATCTTTTTTTGTCATATTTGCTGTCAGAAGTAAAGGTGGTCACTGTTGTAATATATCACACAAGGAGATAAAATGTTTGTTTTTGGTGAAGCATTGGTTTCCAAAACAGGTGGAAGGACCTGATTTAGGCCAACATCTGGAATAGGCTATTTAGCTGGAAATTCAGCTATGGTTGTATTTTTTAGGCTGTAAAAATAAAAAAAGTGTACATTATTGTACCATATCCTGATACAGTAATGTACCTTGGGTAAAGAGTCAGCCAAATACAGTATGTTATATTAAGGAAATGTATAAACATTTAAGATGTCAAAAATGACAAATGTTGCAGAACAAACATATGACATAAACAGCCACTGATTTTCATAAATTCAGTTTATTATAATACCATTTAATTGCAATAAAAACAAATACCACAATAGCAATGTTTAGTGAAATGCATTTTCACTCTTTCATTTACATTAGTAGCTCACTTTTCTCTAAAAATTACAGTCTTCAAAATCTAAACTTCTGCTAAGCATGTACAGTACCAACAGTCATCCCTTTCTGAAAGTGACCAAGATTTCTTCTTCTATACTAAACATGTCCCACCAATCGGCACTTTCTGAAATTGACCAAGACCTCCTCTGAAAATCCATGGCACCCAGCCTAATGAACAAATGGATCTACCCAGCATATTTATATATGACCTTAAGGATAACGAAATGATGACTGCTCAAATGTCAAATTCAGTATCAAGCTAGGAAAAAATACATGAACCTCTGGGAGAATTGGTGACTGAAGTGAGATGCTGAAATCAATGAGGCATAATTCATATGTAAGAGTGAGGTATATTGACCTATAAATAAATCTCACTATTAAGGTGTTCCCATCAGAAAACTCAACAGAAAAAGATTGTTATGCACCTCAGAAGAAGAGTTGTTGAAGCCAGCCAAGCTGGAAAGAGAAGCAAATGGATTTTGAGAGACCTGGGCTTTCATAAATCCATGGTCAGGCAAATGGTGCACAAATGGAATAAATACAGTACTGTTGCTTGTACCATCCAACCTCCCCCCCAAATATACATTCTGCACTACTAGAGTATCGTATACAATGTTTAAGGTGGTGACAAGAAAACCTTAGGGTGACTGCAGTGGATTTTCAGGCTTGTGCTTGATATTATGTCTAGGTGGGAAACAAGTGCTCACCAACATTTCATTTTAAGTTCGCTAAAGAAAATCTAGATATTTTAAAAACCATGAGTAAAAATAGTATTCCTTGGCCAGATATTAGACAACAACTGTATTATGTATGGAGAAAACAAAAAATAGTATACCAGTTCCAAAACCTCTTCTTAAACTTGATGTAGGAAGGAGCTTTATGGTATGGGTCTATTTTGCTTTATTGAAGGTCCAGACAGCGTGTAATCATTGAGAAATTATGTGATCTAAAGCACAGAAAATATTAAGGCATACAGCATCATAATGAACAGAGTAGCTTAAACAAAAACAATTCTACATTTAAGAATGACCAAGTCAAAGTCCTGACTTTAATACAACTGACGTGGTGTGGCATGATTTGAAGAAAGTCATTCATGTAAAACCTCTAGAGATGAATGGACTGAAACAGCTTTGCCAAGTGGAATGGGTCTACCAGTCACAAAGTGTAGGGTTTCACTTATTTTCTTCTCTCCTTGATGCTAAATATTTAGATAACATGTTCAGTTTTCAGTACTACTAATCCAGTAAGTGATATTGCTATGATCTGTTTTTCTATCCATTTAAATATGAATATTTCTTTAAACCATTTACTAAAATAAACAAAACAGGAAAAGGTGAACAGCCAAACAGTTTGGAGAGTATATTGATGTTCGGTTTCTTAAGTAAAATTTAATTTTTAGGGGTGAAAGAAGTATTTATACAAGTATAATATCAGAGTAGGGTGACATAAACAACTATAGAGGAGTGCATTAGGAAAAGATTGTCTGTCCTACCTTTTCATTTTGCATGTAGGGCAGAATAATTTTCAAAATATCACTGGAGGTGGTGAGAACTGGAATCTTGTGGGCTCAGCAAGTGAATGAAAAATGTACTTTTAGGTGAAATATAATAAACCAGATTACGTTGAGTATCATCAGCACTTATATCCACACTGTATTTTTTTTATAGCTAAAGAGAGTCTTTTACTAAGAAATAGGTTTGTGACACAATTATATCTTTCAAGGTGAAATTCCAGTGGAATGCCCTTTGCTGACACAAACACATCTTCTAAAAAAGACAAATCTATGGACAGCTTATTAAGAAAGAAGTGCTTTTTATGATGCTCAGCACCATAGGATCACATTCCACAATTCCCTAGTTAGTCTGTTTTCTATTATATGTTGCCTAAACAGGCTCAAAATGTTTGGTAGCGAAAAGGGTGCTTCTTCCAATAAAACATTCTAAAATTAAAACAAAGAAACCTCATTGTCGATGTCATAATATAACTAAAAAGTACATTATCTAAAAACACAAAAAAAAAAAAACTTTATATTGCACAGCAAACACCTAAACAACCGGGGAAAACCATTGAAAAGTGCTATATTTATTTGATTACGCAGGCAGAACGGTTAAAAAAGATGCAACAAGCAATTGTGTGGGAAAAGGAAGTCTAAACAGTACAGTATGCATCTGGGTAACCACATGCAAAATATCAGTGTAGCAGAATATACATACTGATTGCTATAGAAGCTACATACTTGTATATTTTTAAAAATTACATTTTAACAAACAATGCCTAAAACTAACAGTTAACAAGTACATGAATATAAAACGAAGAAGTGATGTCTTGGCTTTTTCATTTAACTGTAAAAACCCTGAAAGGAGTTTTACCTAAATATTGACTTTAAACTGAACAATGGTTTAAAAATAAATGTAAGGTAAGAAGCAAATGTTCAGAAAACAGGGTTTATAAATCAAAAATTAGAAGCAAGGGCAGATTTCAAAGCCACATCAAATTTATCAAATTAGTTCCAGCAATTACAGTAATTAGCCAACTGTTTAAGAACTGAGACAGACAAACTGAGAAAGAGATCCTTGTGCTTTTCTGGAAGAGTTTTATTAATTGCCAGAGTAGATCACTTGCAAAAATGTGATTTATACTGGAAAAAAAAGGCATCACTCATGTAAATATGCCAACTCAGTCTTTATTTCAGTACAAATAAAAGAAAAACACTGTGTATTAAAGTAAGCTGTATTCCATTATCTTTGTTCACAGAAGGAATTTAACCATCTAGAACATCAGCCAATGACTTGTTCAGAGAACTTTATTAAGACACAGGTAAATGTACTGGGCCAGCTCTAGTTAATGATGCTAGTTTTTCTAGTAAAGCTAAATAATTAAAAAAAATAAATAAATAAATAAAAAAAGGGAAAAACAAAAATGCCAACGGAGATTTGAAGTTAATTTCTGTGTTGTAGCTGTAGGCTACATTTAGCAGCCAGATTTATCAATAACCTTGCAGTTAGAACAAGGCTTCGTAATTAAAAGGTTGGTGACCTGGAAAACACAACCTCATTCGAGGAGCTGTGTTCATACGAGGAGGCCTAGGAAATTACTGCCGTTGTGCTCCTCTTTCAAACCTATAAACACATAAACTTATTGATGATAGATGTGGCCAGTGGGGAGAATCATTTGAGTGCCCTTCTGCTCTGCAGAACTAGATCTGAGAGGCTCATTTATTATTATTTATGTATTTTTCTATCTAATTTAGCACTTTTTAAGGGGATGTAGTTATGTCAATCTAAACAGGTTTTCAACAGTATTATTGTGAGCTTTTTGAAGTCTCATAGACACAGCTCTTTAATTTAAGGGTAATGGATTCTCCAAATATTTGTGTCATTGTCATAAAAATCAATTTCTTAAAAGTAGATGGAGTAAATATACGAAAACCAATTTGTTTATTTTTCATTTACTTTTTTCACCCTTATTTGTTAATCAAAAGCTCGATGATAACATGATCGTCATTTTAAAAAATATGAAACTATCACCTCCTGCCTTGTGAGCAAAGATGGGTAATGGTTGTGCATTGTTACTTTTTGCTATTACATTAAGCAACAGAACAGCAGGGTGGTGCAGAGGTTAGCGTTATAGCCTCACAAACCCAGCATTCTGCGATCAAAACCCAAATCCAATAACTACCTGTGAGGAGATAGCACATTCTTCCAATGTTTATATGGCTTTTCCAAACCATACAAAACTTGTGATTCCACTTACCCTAACACATGAAGGCTAAGCTAATCAACAGTTCAAAACTGTTTTTTTATGAGTGTGTGTGCTCTGCCATTCAGGGACAGGCTCCAGTCCTAAAACACAGGACTGGATTAAGTAGTTGTACAAAAATGATGCTCTGTTATATTAAGTGATAAACCCTTTGCATGTCACAGTTTGCTATTTAAGCTTTCTAAATGACTTGTGCATTAGGTATATGACACTTGTACAATTTCTCCATTAAATCACTTTTATTTACAGATGGTAACCTTTTTTTCCTGATGCTGAATATTAAAATGAATCATAAAAGTCTCATGCTGCAGAGCCTGACAGTTAAAACTGCATTGTATTAAATGTATTTAATGTTATAATAAGTAACTTTTCATTTTGTTGAGTACTCTTTTTGGTGGATCTAAACCTTAGATAAACCACTATGCTACTAATCTTATTTTCAGGTACATAATATCTGCAATTGAGTGAGTAACTTCTCTCGAGGTATACCATTGCTGGTAATCTTAATTTGTTAAACAATATACATGTTTTGTTTCCTGGGTTTGATGGGTGGCAGAAATCTGCCATTTTATCTTTTCCTTTATTTTATGCTGCACAGAAATTAATAATTGTACAAAAAATACATCTATAATAATAAAAGGCAAAGCCCTCACTCACTGACTGACTGACTCATCACTAATTCTCCAACTTCCCATGTAGGTAGAAAGCTGAAATTTGGCAGGCTCATTCCTTACAGCTTACTTACAAAAGTTAAGCAGGTTTCATTTCGAAATTCTACACGTAACGGTCATAACGTCTGCCATGTTGAACTTTCTTATTTATGGCCCCATCTTCACGAAATTTGGTAGGCGGCTTCCCTGCGCTAACCGAAACCGATGTATGTACTTATTTCGATGGTATGACGCCACTGTCGGCCGCCATATTGAACTTTCCAACGTCACCAATTTTCAAACTTCCCGTGTAGGTAGAAGGCTGACCCCATCTTCACGAAATTTGGTAGGTGACTTCCCTGCACTAACCGAAACCGATGTACGTACTTATTTCGATGGTATGATGCCACTGTCGGCCGCCATATTGAATTTTCCAAACGTCACTAATTCTCCAACTTCCCGTGTAGGTAGAAGGCTGAAATTTGGTAGGCCCATTCCTTACAGCTTACATACAAAAGTTAAGCAGGTTTCATTTCGAAATTCTATGCGTAACGGTCATAACGATCAACAACGTCCACCATATTGAACTTTCTTATTCATGGCTCCATCTTCACGAAATTTGGTAGGCAGCTTCCCTGCGCTAACCGAAAGCAATGTACATACTTATTTCGGTGGTATGACGCCACTGTCAGCCTTAAGCAGGTTTCATTTCGAAATTCTACGCGTAACAGTCATAACGGTCAACAACGTCCGCCATGTTGAATTTTCTTATTTATGGCCCCATCTTCTCGAAATTTGGTAGGTGGCTTCCCTACACTAACCAAAACCAATGTACGTACTTATTTCGGTGGTATGATGCCACTGTCGGCCGCCATATTGAACTTTTCAACAGTCTTTGTTACTTATGGGCCCATCTTCAAGAAATTTGGTACACGGGTTCCGAACGCTAACTGAATCCTACTTACGTACATATATACGTCCATAGCCTGCAGCTTGGTCACCATGTGAGGCGGCGTTGGGTCCCCCATTCCAACGCCTCCCATGTTGTTGGCTGCCTGCCTATATAAGGCCGTCCGTCGCTTCAGTCTCTACATTCCCTTCTTTGCTTCGCCACGGGATTCACGTCTCCCTGCTGATAACTACAGCCTTTTTGTTTAATCCACGGCTTCTCCGCTGTTTTATTGTTTGTTTATTACAATTATAGTTATTGTATAGGTATTTTACATTTACTTTACATTACTCAGGTACCCATTTCCTTCATCATTCCAACCCCCATTACCATGTCTATCGAGGTAATCACCATCGATCAAAGAACTGTCACTTACCGAGTGGTTTCCATGCCCGGAGATGGCACCTTCCTTTTCCATTCTCTGTGTTACATATTGCACGGCCATATTAGGCTCACTCTTGATATCCGGAAAAACATTGTGTCTTATGTATTGAATGACTGGGACAGGTTCAAGGTGTGGACTGATGACGGTACAGGAGATAATTATACTACACAGGAGCACTAGAAGAGTGAAATGCTTAAGCCCTTCACCTATGGTTCTGCATGTGATTTGATGGCTGCCGCTGAATTGTTCGGTTGGTGCTTTGAAGTGTACCGAAATGGCCAAATATTTTACACCTTTCGACAACCGCCAATGCCTCTTAAACATCTTACATTCACAGGTGACGATTTCAGTAGTGGACACTTTGATGTTTATGAATGTTTAAACTCTCAAAAGCTGGATGTGAAGTTATCGATGAAACCGGTTATATACTTACAACGCTTGACAGATGCCGAATGTCACTTCAACACAAGTCCTGCAAATACTGTCGTAATTGAAACAAACCATGAACCTCAAACTGATTATGACAGCAGCAATCCAAGCTGTGAGATTTGAGACAAGATTACTGTTCACATGGCCAACTGTAAGTTGCATGCTCAAGAGTAAGCTCAGCGCACAGCTTGGTCATGTTACAACCGGAGGGCCGAACTGACAACGTGGTATACAAAGAGATCCTTAACAAATAATTATTGGCATATTTTCCCTCAGTTTATAAAGGTTAAATTTTCTTCTTAATAAAAATTTTAATGCAGTACTTCACCGCTGCAAAGCGCGGGTATTTTGCTAGTACTTTATATAAGGTCTTATATCTATTAAAAAATAACTAGTTACAAAAGGATTTAATGTTTTATAACTTTAACTATGATAATGTTACCTGCTTATACAGTGGCTTGTGTTAGTTTCTGATACTAATGAAAGAAATTATTATTTAAAGTAAATAGAAATTTGGCATTGATGAAAACAGCAGTACAGTAATCCCTCGTTATATCGCGCTTCGACTTTCGCGGCTTCACTCTATCTTGGATTTTATATGTAAGCATATCTAAATATATAACACAGATTTTTCACTGCTTCGCGGGTTTCTGTGCACAATGGGTCTTTTTACTTCTGGTACATGCTTCCTCAGTTGGTTTGCCCAGTTGACTTCATACAAGGGACGCTGTTGGCGGATGGCTGAGAAGCTACTCAATCAGAGCACGCAGTTAAGTTCCTGTGTGCTGATTGGCACAGCGACGGAGTGCCGAATTTGATTCCGCTGCGTCAAGAAGTTTTGTCTCGCTCATTCAGCATCAACATGTTTTGCTGCGTAAAGAGTTAACTTTTGTGCTCTTTTGTGTTTATCTTTGTGCATAGTCAAGCCCTTCGTTATGGCTCCAAAATGATCTGCTCCTGTTACTGCTTCAGGGGCCGTGCCCAAGCACCACAATTGCCGAAAAGGTAAAAGTTTTGAATATGATGAAGGAAGTGAATAGCTACACCACTGTAGGAAGCCATTACGGCATCAATGAGTCCACGATTCTTTTTATTTAAAAAGGAGGAAAAGAATATAAGATCTAAGGCCGCAGTGTCCTTTAACCAGGGTGCAAAACAGTTTGTAAGTGGACGTAATAAGGCGGTAGTCTGGATGGAATCTGCTTTAGGAATTTGGATTGAAGACTGCTAGAAGAACAACAACGGCGGTGCTACACAGTCGCCTGATGAGGCTCCTTTAGAAGACCTGTAACGCTCTCCTTTGTTGTGCAATAAAATTAAACTCCTCATTATCGGACAAGTCGTCGTGTCATTGTTGGTGAGTAACAATAATTAATTTTCTACGTACAGTACTTAGTACATGTATGTATGTTTAGTGTCACTGTACACACATTTTACTGTATACAATTTTTCTTGCATTGTACGTATTTATCGCTGGTGGCCTGTCTATCGTAATGGCTGTAACATATGTGATATCGGAGACGCTCGATAGCTTTAAAATAATTTTTAGGTTTTACTGTATATAAACAGTGTGTTTACATACATAATTTCAATGAATCTTACCTAATATATATCTAAGAGAATACAAAGGGTTTATGCTGTATGACTGTGCGGGAAATGTTTATAAGAGTGTGGGAGAGTTTATAAGGGCTTAAAATATATAAAAATAACCATATAAACATATGGTTTTTACTTCGCAGATTTTCACCTTTCATGGGGAGTTCTGGAACACAACCCCCGCAATCGAGGAGGGATCACTGTAAACAATATGACAAGATATTCAGGCTATTTAAATGTAAAAATAATGTGTTTTATACAGTAAATACCTTTATACTTAAACCATAGTGAACTGTGCATCTTTACTAAGAGCACATTAAAAATAAAACCTTTTTTAAAACTCAAAGAAGGTTAATTTCTTGAAAATTGAAAAAGTACAGTCCTATTGCACTAAAATCACTCAACGATATCAAAGATAATGGATCTGGGTATCACACTCGGACTTTTTTTTACATTGTAAACTATTTAACAGTGATTAATTAATTTGATAAAATAAAGCAGGGGAAGCAAATTATAACTTTGTCAGAGTCGATCCCCCATTTTTCAGACATAGTTTTGCAAACCAGGCTGAGCTCATTTGACTATTTTGCAGTTGTTTGCTTGAAGAGATACAGTACACATCCTACAAAATGACACCTGCCTTGCAGATACTGCCAACAGGTACAGTAAATGACTCACAAAATTATTATATAATTGTCAATTCTGGTCAAGCTGACAACATTCAG
Organism: Polypterus bichir lapradei; assembly: GCA_026402145.1. Taxonomy (NCBI): domain Eukaryota; kingdom Metazoa; phylum Chordata; class Cladistia; order Polypteriformes; family Polypteridae; genus Polypterus; species Polypterus bichir. The sequence goes on from JANRMT010062815.1 coordinate 41,322,692, forward strand.
AAAAAGTTCTATAGACAAGTTTCTGATTTTTTTTTTGTGATTACTGGGTTTATATAAATCAAGCCAGTAATTATGACATGTATGTCTACTGAAAAAATTCACAGTGTTCATTTGGAGAAAACACGTTTGAAGGCAATACTGAATCAAAAATAATTATATGCTCATTTGACAGTGAGTGAGTAAAGTTAGCAAATACAGTACATTAAAGTTTTGTCAAGCCATTACCAACACAGTTAGAAGATCCTTCTACAGTATATTTTATTTAGGTTTATGCACTCAGAAATTAACACAGAATATATCAGATATCATAAAAAAAATCTTATGTGTGTATAATTCTCAGATAGGTCAATGATTAGTCCTCTACAGGAGTTAGCTTTTTACAAGTAAAAAAAAAAAAAAAAAAAAAAAAAAAAAATTGGAAAATTTTTTTACCTTAGGTGTAAAAAATTAAAAATAAAAAAAAAAAAAAAAAAAAACAATAAAAGTGCGCAACATTTATGACCTTAGTGGAAAAACAAATAATTAAAATAAAAAAAACTAAAATATTGAACCTGACATTTATATTTCAAAAAAAATATGCCTGCTTTATGCAGAGAATCATCAAGTGTAAAAAATGAATGAGGACTATATGGGGAATATTGAAAAAGAAAGTCTACGATAGAAAATCAAACTTGCAACAAATAATAATAGGACCTTATTGATTAATGGTGACTTGGTTACTGTAACACAATAGCAAAGGATACTGAAAATAACACTGGCTTTTAAAACTGTGTGTTTACTAGTTATTGTGGTGTTTAATAAGTCAGGCATTTACAATAAATATTGGTAATAACTGAAAATAACTTTAACCAGACAAAACTGTTAAGCACTCTGCTATATCACCTTTACCCTGGTTTGGATTTCATTAAAAATCATTTGTACATGCATTTCATTGTCCTGCTGAAAATACTGTGGGGGTCAAGCCTATCCTGGCATCATCATATGCACCCTGGGATGCTAGGTCATCATCACAAGGCACCCTCACATGACACCCACACTCATGTTCAAGATCCAATGACAAAACAAATAAGAAAATAAAACAAATACCACGGACTTTAACATTTTGCCCATAAATTTCCATGAACAATTTTTGCTGCTATAATGTTATGCGCAGATTTTCTGTTTAAATGTTGTTTTTGTTATGTGTGAACTACTATTTGTCATGTTTTTATGCCATTTCTGTTGGTTTTGTTTATTTGTTGTTAATGATGTACTGTAACTTAAAAACTTACTGCCACTCTGTGTGTTTGGTGTTTGCCTCAGATTGCTTTTCTGATAATATCTTTTTTTATACTTTTGCTCTATTTTTCTATTTTTAGTAAATAATGCTGTAATTTATAAAGATTCTTTTGGATCTTGTCTCTACAAGCCAGAGTCTGATGGCTTCTCAATTTGTGAGGCATTTTTGCATTATATTTTGGATAATGTCTTTCTTTATATCTTTAACTCTTAAAGTGGGCTCCCCTTTCTGGGGCCCATCTACTCAAAAGTCAGCAGGTAGGAGTTAGGGACTAGCTGATGCTGGTGAGCATATTCTAGGCATGCCAGTGAAGGTCCTGGCCTGATTCATACTCTTTTGGAGAAGTCGCACACATTTTTGTCATGTTTGGAATTCCTAATCACAACATAATGCTCAACAACATAGTACAAAGTATACAGTCATAAAACAGGACACAGAATTGAATTTTGAATACATTAAACTCTTTTCCTCTGTCAAGAGGGAAAAACCTTCCAATATGTAAGCATGACTGAAAGATGAATTAAGGCCCATATGGACCAGTACTTCCTTTAAGAAACTGTGTGTGTCCTGTCATTGACCATGGAATGGCAACTCTTCCATAAATTTAAAAACATTCTCAAAGTCACTCATATTCATAGTCATTCAAAAATCCACTTACTCTAAACTGGGGTTGCAGGGTTGGTGCCTATGTCAGTGGCACAGGGCGTAAAGCAGGAAACAGCTCTGAAGATGGTGCCCACCCACAAAAATGGCCAGTTTGAATCAACAATGAACCTAGCTTGCAAGCCCTTGGTAAGGTTATGGGAAACCTATATAGTCATGGGGAGAATGTGCACATTCCACACATAGCATTCAAATTCACAGATCCATAAAGCAGTGGTACTATCCACTGCACTACCCTGCTGGGCTATTGACAGAGCAAATGTGTTTAAACAATTTGACTATAGCTGAATTACCACAGAGAGGATACTTTCTGGGGTCTGCGCTTGTACCTTTACTTTTTCTAATTTATATTAATGACACCAATTCCGATATCTATCTATCTATCTATCTATTACATTTGTAAAACTCATCGTATAGCAGATTCTGAGGTGACAGTAAAAAAAAAAATAAAGAATTAATAAAAAAAACAACACCTTAATGTTCAAAATTGGGCAAGCATGCTCAGATTCTATAATGTACAAATGAGACCAAAACTGGAGTACTGTGTGCAGTTGTGGTCACCATGGCAGAAAAAAAATATAACTGATTTTGCAGAAAAAGAATAAACATGTCTAACCTATCACTAAAAAGCCTGTCCTACTTTGACAGGTTAAGAGAAAAAAAAAATAAAAACATCATTTAAGCTAGAGCAGAGACGGCTGCATTCAGTCTTAACCTATGTCTTCAAAACCTTTAACAGGAATTGATAAAATGGATCTGTTACCAGACAAACCCGATTTTAGGACAAACTAGTTTAGACTAGGCCAAAACTATTTGTCCAAGAGGTGGTAGGATGAATCAGTTTGGCCTAGTCCGATCTAGATTATCCTGAAATCAATTTAGAAAAAACTGATTTTGCCTAGACTAGTCTGGCCTGCAATTGCACTTTCCTCTATAAAATAAACCAGTTTGGCCTAGTCAAAACTGATTTGTGTAGTTTTTAAAATTAAATATGTCTGATCCTGAAAATTCTGGGAATCCCTGCCCATGCCACCCCCCATCTTTCACAGTACACCGCTGCCATTCCAGAGGGAGCTGCAAATTTGCAGAGCATTTGTTTAATTCTTGTGTGTATGGTTGCATGTGTTTAATTAGTTTTGTTCTTGTGTGTTTGTTTTGTTCTTTTTATTCTGTTTATATTTTTGTATTTCTCACCATTATGGATGAGGCTTCAACTAATGGACAAAGATATCAAGGAGAGTGGAGAGAGAGATTCTTGACAGAGATTTTGAAAAGACGGAGTCATTTTAATGTGCTTACAAAAGACAAATATTTAGAACTATAGAGGTGGAGGAGGCTAAAAAGATGAACTGGAAAATTGGAGGCACAAAAAATTTGTAGGTAAGGTAATGAAAATATAAAATACAATCTCTCAGCTAAACTATATGATGTCATCTGTGCAGCACATGTGGCAGTGGGTCATGGTGGTTGTGATTGAATGTTGGCTGAAATTTCTTAAAAAAAAAAAAAATTTCAAATGTCATAAAGGAAATGATATGCCTGTTTTTGTCTAAGTGTGAGATATGTCAGAAAAAGAAAACGGGGTTGGTTTCCAAACAATTCTACACTCAGAAATGAACAGTAGGTGGCAAGTCGATCTCAGACACAGCCAGATGGTGAATTAAAGCTTCTGATTGTCTATCAAGACTGTTTGACAAAATTTGCTTTGCTTCATTTGTTAGAATCCAAGAGACTTGACAAGGTAGCCTACATTTGAATGACATATTCTTAACTACAGAAGCATAGTGTATCTTGCAGTCAGGCAATGGACAAGAACTTGTAAATCATGTTATTTCTGAACTTATAAGTCTGTCGCTCAAGCTTAAAAATGTGCATGGGAAACCATGGCACAGCTAGAGCCAAGGCTCAGTTGAGACAGCCAATTAAGACATTGAGAATATGCTCAATTTTTGGCTGAAGGGCAACCACACAACTAACTTGTCGGAAGTGCTGAAATACAGTTTATGAAGAACTGACCATTTCATTCAGGCATTGAAAAGTCGCCTTATAAGACCATGTTTGGAACTAAACCCAGAGTAGGCCTCTTTATTACTTCATTGCCTTCAGAATTACATGAAGAAATTTGGGATGAGAAGAATCTTTGAAAACTTCTCGAAGATGAAAACAAGAATGAAAATGAACCAGAATTAGAGAACATTTTAGAAGCAGACAATCCTTCGTCTGTTGCAAAGGACATCCAAATGGCAAGAACAGCAGCCACAGAAAACCTCGAAAATCAAGTTGAGAAGATGAAAACCACCTCTGATAACTCACATCTGCCAGTCAAAATTGCAGAAGTTATCATGCCCATCCCTGATGTACACAAAGCCAAAAGAGATCTTAGAAATATTACTGGAGTCATTTGTCAGATAAATGATGACGGATTTTATAAGATTGGTACCAAATATGGTGTTCTGCAGAAACTATACTTCAGGCAATTATATTCATATTATTTACTTATTTTTAAGGAATAATTTCTTCTTAATCAGAACAATACTCACATTAATATTAACATTTTAAAATTCTCAGTAGGATCGAGACTTAACCTGTTTGACTTGTACAAATTGTTCTACAGTTTTAAATTCACCAGTATAACCGTCATCATTGGGACTGTTGAGTTGATCACTTGACAACCTCGATTGTCTCGACTGTATATAGGCAATTAAGACCTACAACAGGGTCTTGGTTGTCTCCCTATGCTTCCATAAGGAACATTAAGGACGGGAAGAAGAAGAAAATTCAATGTGATTTTATTTGCTTACTTTTATTTATTTTTTCAGAACAGAGTATGACATCTGCATAAAGAAATTCATACACGAGGAGGAAGTAAATCAGGAAAATAAGATTTCATTGAGAACTGCAGCAATCAAACATTCAGTTGGGAGGGGGCAAGGTTATATTAGGTACAATTGCACCAAAAACTATTCATCAAATACAGTGATCCCTCGCTATATCGCGTGCGGAACAAGTGCGGAAATCACTGGCGCACACAAACCGAAAGGGAAACTGACTCGTTCGTATATCAAGTGCGTGGTCGTGAACAGATGCAAAAGTTTCGCAAACGTTTTGGTCGTAAAATGATTTGTATGTGTTTCAAGACGTTTGTGAACCGAGGTTCCACTGTAGGTATCTGTGTAAGAAGAAATCAATACTCTGCAACTCAAAATGCCAGAGTTTACCATGTAATAACAAGTATATAAACTTGTTAACTGCATAATAAGTGATAATTTCTATATGCTACATGTAAATTTTATTTTGAGCTTTTTAACTTAACTGAATTATTTATATTTTAATTAATTTATAACTTGCATCAATATCTGTTTTTGCTTACATACTTTTATTCTGTGTACTTTAAAGTTTTCAGAATTTAAATAATTTATATTGTTTTAATTTTAGGTGATTGATATTCTGATAAAATGTAATAATCTCAGTGGTTAACTTCTACATATAGTTTTATACTGATTACTGTGTTTATCGTATTTCATTTTCGCTTATTTTCTTTCTTTCTTTATTTTTTATTATATATGTGCCAGCTTGCATTGCAATAAAATTATGTTTGAGTAATTCTTTTTTTATGTTAATGTAGTGTATGTAGACTGTTTGAATTAACTGTTTTGAATGTTTGCATCTGCAACTTTGTAATTTTTTTTTTTTTTTTTAAACAAAAGGCATCACTGCCTTTAAAGCTAAAAATAAATAGACAAATTTCTTACATTTCCCATTAATTCATCTCTATATTCTATAGATTAAAGTGGGACTGCACATAATGTATGTTTTGATTAGCCAAACTGGTTCATCCTATTCAGGAAAGTGTGATTGTAAGCCATACTAGTTTAGACTAGGACAAATCAATTTGTCCTGGGAGCTCTGCATCAATTTCAGGATAGCCTAGTTTAGATTAGTCCAAACCGATTCATCCTGTCACACTTTGGACAAACTGGTTTGGCCTAGTCTAAACTAGTTTTTCCTTGAAATCGGGTTTGGCCTGTAACAGATCTACCAGGACTCTTTCAATTCAATGGTGAATTACATTGGCACCATTTATGACTAACGTCAGCAATTATTTCTTCACACTAAGAAATGTAAGACTCTAGAACATAGTACAGCATCATGTAATTTATGCAGACACCCTGACAACCTTTAAAAGGCATATGGATGAAATATTGGGACAATTTAGACATTACTTAAACAAATTGTCTTAAAAGGCTGAATTGTCCCCTCTTGTTTTTCAAATGTCTTACATTTTAATTCATTTGCCATGATTTTGCTGTTCCTTTGCAATTAGTAGAAGGTGTGATTAGCTAAAAGACTGTACGCAGGAGCTGGTATTAACATATGCAGACCTCTTGGTGAATGGTCATCAGTAAATTAACTCCTTTCTAGCACATCCATCTAAAATAGCACATTCTTTATTACAGGTTGATACTTTTCCAGTCTACAAGGCACCAAGGTCACCTTAATTTGCTTTTAAGGTTCTAGACATTAATTGTTTCTACCTCTCACATCACTATCAACTCAGTCATCATCTGCACTAAAAAGCCCACATACCCCCTTTTCTTTATATATTTATAAAATTTCAACAACTTGCCTCATATTAATATTTAGGCATTTGTTAACTAGGATTTAGTGGCTGGACTAGTGAAACCTGCTCAGCATGGGTTTTTCACAGTCCACAATGTTACGTGGCCCTTAAAACTGGTCTGAGCAATAAAAAAAGGCACTCATGTTCTCTCTCTGTCTCAGTTAATGCAAGAGTTTGTTGTAAACCCATTGTTCAGATTTCTTACCTTTTAGCTGTTTAAGCTTCCTAAACTTTCATAGAGTGGTAGAATACCATAGAAAAGGACAAAAAGGCCAATAGCACTAAAAAGTACAAAACCGATAATTTAAATAAACTAAATGAATACAACACAGTTTATAATGACCAAGTAAAAAAATAACACTTTTTTTTTTTAAATTTAAACCATTTAATGATCAAACATCTTTGTCATGGGGAGGGTTTGACTGGGTATTGTACGTAGTGGTTTTTGTGTTCATCGCCACCAAAATGTCTGTTACATAATAATTACAAGCTTCCAGAAGTCAACGGTCAGGTCAGAAGTTAAAACTCTTCATAATTCTATTTCATCGTGAGGTGGAGAGACAAATCAAGAATATACGTCTGAATAATGAATCAAGTCCAGCTCGTGAATAATTAGGATCAGCAGCCATGGAAAACTCAAAAGACCTCACAGTTATAATATGCAGCTCAAGCAAAGAATAGCTGGCTGCAACAATAGATTTCGTCTCGGGTTACCGCTGGTAATCATACAGCTTTTAGGCTCACTTTTCACTGCCTCACTGCTTCAACGATAGCGCTGAAATCCCAAAGCTTTTATGATTAATTAGTCCCTAAAGTCCACAATTCTTTCAGTAAAGAATAGAATGAAAAATATTTCATTCAAGTGCTATTTTGTGGAGAAACATCTGAGGTTTAAAATCGGAAACAAAGCAACAAAATACTGAGAAATATCCATTGTGAGTTATAAAATACAGCGTTTGCACAGGGCTCAAGTGAAGGACAGCTGGATGTGAGCAAAGGCAGCTGTTGGCACAAACTGGAGCGAGTGATCATCAAAACACTGAAAAAAAACATCCGTTTACCTGTTGTAGAAAATATTGACATCTTGGTCTGAACAAATAGTGACTATGGTTCCTTGTAAGGTTTAAATATTCTTTCTAAGCATTAAAACAAGTTTCTTTTTTTAATTTCTTTCTAAATTCAGATTTTTTTTTAATGGAAACTCTTTAGAGGGCAATAATATACCTGCCTCCATGAGGGCAAAAAACATCACATCACACACAACTACACTGAATATAACTTGAGATGTCATGTGAAATAATAACTGGAAAGTTCTGAGGATAAAAATGCGATTCTCATTTCAGTGACTTCAAGTTTTACAAGAAAGTTATTCATATGGGAGAAAATATGCCTAGATTGGCATTTAATGTCATCAGACAGAAGCAAAATAAAAATAAGAGGCAAGAAGCCTTCAGGGAATAGATATCAATTAAAATTTACCAAAATACATGTTGTTTAGATGTAGTTTACTAAATCTTTAAATCGAGTGCTCACTGAAATGAAAAATAAATGCAGGGTCTCAAAATATAGCCGGATTCTCTTTTCTTTGGTTCCTTGCCCCCAGGTCTTAATCTACCTTAGTGGTATCAAGTGTAAATAAATCTAGATTTCTGAGTGAAATCCCCGAGTCCCAGTACTTACAGTACATCTATATCATTACTGACATTAAGGGCGGAAGCAAGGGTCAAGTGACTGACTTAAGAGCTGGATTTCAAACCACAAGCTTTGCTATGTGACATGATCTGGTCCGTTTCTTGTATCATTATTCTGTTAAGATTTCTGTTAAATTCTAATTTACATGCAAGATCCTTTACAAGGAAGAATTCACTGGTGGTCTGTGCTAGCTTGCTGCCTCACAAGGAAGAAGTATATGCCATTCCAACAGAGAAAGACACTGCATCTTATTGCATAAGGATTAACACAGAACATTCAGATAGAGCAAATACAAGTTTGTTGAAAAAAAAAATCTGCATCTACTGACCATAACCCCAAAAATATAAAGAGAAAAAGTCTGATTAGCCTACTCTCATGTGTAACATGTGTAAATCTCCTTTGAAAAACAAGGCAATTTAGTCATTCAGCTGAAACTAGATAATTCTTTATGACAATAAAAATTAAAAGAGCATCCAAATGCTTGCAGCAAATGAAATCGACGATTCCACTTACAGCAGTTCAAAAATTGTCAATATTAATTTTCCACTACTTAAAATTTGAGTGGATGACAGGCCATTCATCTGATAATTCTAAGTTAAGGGGCTTTCTGTTGAGCACAGTCCTGATCTGACCACAAAAGCTAGGATTCTAAACAGACTAGGCATACAGATTTATTTTTACCTGTGCAAAGCAAAGCAATACTAATCTGGCACCTTAGTCTGGTCTGATTGAATATACAGGTCAAAAACTAAGAAGAGTCTCTGTTTATGTTTAAATAAAGATAAATAAAGACCTCTTTGTAGCTAAAATCTACACATTTCTAAATTCAAATTATAGCATTTCCTCATTGGTTTTTCCCTACTTAGTGATAATTTACTGAACCTTGGACTGTACTGATAAGAGTTATAATATCAGATACTGTGCACTATTAAAGAAAAAAAAAGTGCAGTTGGTATTGTCAGGAAAGTCCACAGTGATTGGTTGGTTGCAGAGGTCAAAGCTTAACATTGTTTTAAGGCAATACTAGTTCAAAATTTACAAACCTATAAAAAGTACAAAATAAAATTTTTATTATTGCCTAAAACAACATCTGGCTTCTGAATGTTTCAGGCATCTCCTACTAAAGTATATATAATACGGGGTACTATGGAGTTGTAATGGATCTTCTGATGAGATAGTGGTGGTAAAGCTTTATGTGGCAATCTACTTTGTATCTATTGTGAATGTGTTTAACAGCCAAGTATACCCTCTAAACAGACTGAATTAGAGTAATTCTATCTGCCAAAACCTTTTTTAACTCCTTACAGTCATCTTCAATTTTAAACTACACTGCCAGAGGCATTGTTGACTAATTTACTGGTAACATATCCACAGCATTCAGAGAATTTAACTAGGTATATCAGTGTTTAAATATTTAACTCAGTTAAACAAAGAAAGAACAACACTAGTTCTAAATGAACAAATAATTACTTGAAGTATGAATAGATATATCTGAATGAAAAACAAAGCCCCTGGAAAGATAACTGTATTTCCCCATGTAAAACAGAAGTCACACAACATTTCTCACATGCCAGGCACTCAGTGCAGTTAATTACACCACAGGCCTACACAATTAAAGCCCTGCTAAACTGTAAAAAAAAAAACAAAAAAACAGAAAAGAGACTTTTTACAATGTGGACCATGTAGCAATAAAAACCAACACAAAGTAACTAATATTACACTTTAAGCAATAGTATGAGAATATGCTTGGACATTTTGAATGATGCATAAAATAACAGCAGGGAAGTGCTCATTAAATGTTGTGTACTACACAAAATATCCCAAGTAGGGACTGAAAGAATCTATTTTTATAAATAAATTTGTATTAGAGGAATTACCTCTCCTGGAACGGTATAGGGCAGCTATGGCACCACAAATTCCCAAAGGACACATTGAAAGTAAGAGTTTGATACAGCCCTGTTGGGTTCCGTGGTGGCTGCCAGAGGGAGCTGGAGAACCCTATAGTGAATTTCCATCACACCTGGGAGTGATTCCAGGTAACACTGATGAACCACCTGGATCACTCCCAGTTGCTGAATAAAAGGGGTCGCTTCACTCCATTCGAGGAGCCAGAGTCAGGAGGAGGTGGACAAAGCTTGCCAGGAGGGGTGGAGGCAAGCGGAAGGAAGGAGTTTGAGAGAGAGAGAGAGAGAGAGAGAGAGAAAAAGAGGGTGAGAGAGAAAAGAGAAGAAAAGGATGGCGCTTTGTACTTTGCTGCTGTGTTTACACAGTGTTGCTGTTGGGGAAACAAGACAAAAGTGTTTCTTTTGTGTAGGGCATCTGTACGCGCCCCAGTGGTTTACAATAATTATACACACACATATGCACGCACACACACACATTACCTTTTTTCTTTAGAAAGGCTTTCCTAGTGGCAACAGGGCTCTGACGAACTTTTTGGTTTTGCAAAAACTTCACTGCTGTTGAAATCTGCAAAAGTAATTTGATAAAAAAACAAAATGAAGTCGCATTTTGCTTAGTTACTAAACAATGCTTTGTTAAAACTGAACTTTCAGAATAAATAAACACACTTTATCACAAAACTAAATAACATAATTATTGAACAGTACAACCAATTATCATTTAGACCAGATTTAAGGAAAATAAAATACACATCCATTTAGAGACTGAAGTGCAAGGCAAGCTATGTTTATGGTGTGAAAAATATATAGAAAAAAAAAAATGATGGTAGTTGAAATTATTATTTGTCTGAACATTACCAGAACTTCAACTGGCAGGAACATATCATAACAAGGTTTAAAATTTAAACACATTTGAAAAACAAAGAGACTCCAGTGACCACATCTGTAAGTGCAATATACTCCACGGATTATCCCTTTGTTACAAGATAAATCTTAATTTCAACTTAATGTAGTTTACAAAGAATTAAAAAAATATATGTATCACTAATATCATTGACGACATTAATTTTAAGTGTGTAGCATGAAAGGAGGCTTTTAAAAAAGCAATGAACATGAAATAATATCTGTTTGACATCCATAAAGAGGATAAAAAATCCCGGTGAAAGGTGCTGTTGAAATGATTAGTTATCACACCTGCGGTCCCTTTGATTCAATTGTAAAAGTCATCTCTCTAATAGGTTAAAAGGTTTTGATTACTGTTCTTTTCTTAAAGTGGCTAGAATAAAAAAAAAAGTGATTGAGTATGCTGTCGTTAGTAATTGGTTTTGGAAAATGCATTGCATATACTAAAGAATAGCTTGAAAAGCAAGAATTAAATTTTCAAATCTACTTAAGTGCTAAACTAGCAGAGTTAAACGGAAACATTTTATTTATTTATATATTTATGTATTTCTTCAGAACAAATAATCTAAAGTAGGAAGTGAAACATTTCTCTGACAGCCTGGGATTTCTACAATGACACTCTTCTGATTTGTAAAAGCACATCACTAGGATCTTAAAAAAACTGGCTCTAACCTATTCAAGCACTTTTAAAAAATTAATAATTACACATATTCATTGTATGAAGAAACCTTCCCAAATAATAAACTTTTCTTTCCCTTTAAAGGATGAGTAATAGTTAGTCATATTCATGTAATATAATACCTACTACTGAGAGAAACATGTATGAAACCATTTACGCAAGGTTCATGTACAAATGAAGTTAACATGAAGTATGTCAATCAAATCAACAGACTTGATAATAATATTTATTACAATATTACAAGTTGGAGCAAGCTTGGGAGTGAATTTCAGAATTGAGAATAGAAATCAAGACAAAGGTAAAGAAAGAGAGAATTGGTTCCCAATTAAAGAAAACATGAGTAGCAGTCTTATTTGAATCCATTTGCAGACGAAAGTTTCAAAAACCTTTACATTAAGTGAGTTAGAGAAAATAATTATTGGCTTCATTAGCCTTAGTTGATTCAAATCACTATGGAAGGACAACTTTGCAAATATAACTAATACAGGTCATGTGACTCTGCTGACAAATTTCAAAAACACGTATCTACATATAGCAGCACCTTTATGGGTGCCTTTTCTGACTAAATGGACCACATTTGAGTTAGAAACATTTGTTATGGAAGAAGTGATCATAGGTAGAAGAAGTTGAAGAGCATGTTACTAGGACTGGGTAGTTAGCACTGTGGTCACAATTCTAGACCAGGGAGAAAAACTACATAAATGGTCATTAAAAAAAACAAAGAATCAGACAGAAAAGTCTGATTACATACTGCATACTACATACAGTATACACACACAAAACAATGTATCCCACAGTTGTGTTTTTGTTTTTATAATCACTGAAGTGATTGTACTGAACAAACATGTTAAATCATAAAACTAATTAAATTAGATTCTTTTAGATGATGGAAAATATATTACCCGCTTTTTTTTTTTTTTTATTTATTCAGTACCACAGAGATTCTACTCTGACATGACCCCAAAACCCTACAAATTCAAGGTTTAAAAAAAAAACAAAAAACACAGCCAACCACAACTCAAATACAAATTGCATCAAGAAAACAGTCCAACTACATCATTACCAAATACATAATAGATACACTAACACAATCGCAGTAACAGAAAGAAGGGGGAAAAACACTACTGTATGACCTAAGAAGGGGAAACACTACTGTATGACCTAACACAGAGTTACAAGTAGTTAAAACAGAGGAGGCCCAATACAGAGATAGAAACACACATAAAACACAGAAAATAAAAGCTGTATCAGTTTTTATATAGTAAGCCAGACTGTGTGTACTAAACTGAAGACACAATGTTCAGGTTATAGCCAATAGTGCATAACTGAAACAGTGTTTTGGATATTTACTGGAAGAAAGTATTTCAAACAGGTCGGCAACCATTGACAGCAATGTCAGGACTATTACAACTATATTCAATATCAATAAAATAAACAAGCAGTACTATATTTTAAGTGATACAATCATTGCCTTACCTAACCCCACTGCATCCCCCAGTTCCATCAGACAAACAATTTACCCCCTAGATTTTAAATGTACTCACACTGCGAATAAAAAAAAAAAGTACCACAAATGTACATAAAAAATGTAATCACGTTTACCCATTAATCCCTACTGTTAACTTAGAAGTGCAACACATCTGAACAGGTACGGAAAGCATGACTTCTTTAAAAGTGGCATCTGGGATAGTAAATTTGTAAACTTATTTTGTTTTCTTTTTGACAAAACATGATTTATTTGTTTGGCTTTGTGATACTAGTTTTACCCGACAAGGTTAAATTCCCTCCATTGTCTCACTGTGTGGCCTTCACCAAGTTACTTAATCTACCATTGTTCCAGCTGTAAAGATTTCTGTAAACAGCCTGAATGCAACACTCCTTGGATAACGGCATTAGATGAATATACAATGCTAGTACATACATCTATTTCCATGCATCCATCCATTATCCAACCTGCTACATCCTAACATAGGGTCACAGAGGTCTGCTGGAGCCAATCCCAGCCAACACAGGGCGCAAGGCAGGAACAAATACCTGGGCAGGGTGCCAGCCCACCGCAATAAATCTATTTAGAATACAATAATAATAGTAAGCTGAAAACACACTCAAAAGTGATACAAGGGAAAATATTTTGTTTGTTTTCCTGTAGCCTCCTCTTTTTGAACTTAATAAATGATTAAAATATATAAAAAAACAAAACAAGCACTGCTTACATAAGTACAATAATAACTTTCCTACAATTGTTGACTGCTACTATTAATACTGGCAAATATTAAAAAGCCAGTAAACTCAGTGCAGAGGAAAAAGTGTGCATCTGCTCTGAAATGACACATAATCATCAGGAAATGCTACTCTCTCTAAGGATGACGTTGTGCTCTAGACACTTCCATCAATTATAACCTAATTTCACAGGTTTTAGTCTTGTCTACTTATTGACTTATAGATCACTATTGTTACAATATGGGTTACTACATACACTGAGCTTTTAAAATGAGGTCAACTTCATTTTTTATGTTACATTATGAAGTACATGTGCTTTGGCATCTTTAATAGCAGTGATAAATTAAAAGATGTCTTTACATTAAGCTGCATCACTTTTCTGATTTGTTAAACTACCCAGCTGCATGACAACTGTGCCTGGTTACACTTTGCCAAGGTATTTCAAATGAATGATATAATGTGTGTGCATGTGTATATAGCCTGAATGTTGTTATGGTGGGTGGATGTGTGTATGGTTACATCTGTAAATGCTCCTCATTCACAGACTTGTTTGTAGCTGTTGCAAGCAAGAATAGGTTCCAGCAATTAATGACACTATATTGATATAAACAGATGGTCACATCATTAGGGTTTCCTTTTCAAAGTTTTAATGCAAGGCCATTTCTGTGGACTACACCATTTTTCTCTGGTTTCCTCTCTTACATGATACTTGCATATGAATATCAATGTGTGCATGTCCTTTCTTGGACATTTCATTCCTAGAAAGTGATTTGAACTTGGAGCAATTTCTGATGCAAAAGGTTTCAAAGAGTCTAAAAGAACTAAAAATGTATAAATGGACTGAATGCATACACGTGGTTACTTTTTAATTTAAACCACTTTCCCACATATAAATAGCAGAGAGATAAACAATCAGGTTGCACAGAAACCTCAAACAACAACATTATTTAACATAGGTTAAGTGATGTAGCCACATGCAACATAAGCAAACACATCTCTGTAGCAGCAAACATTCTATAAAAAAAAAAAGGAAAGTTGAATTGTCTGTATTTGGGTCTTGCATTTGTTTTATGGGCAAACTAAAATGCCTTTCATCTCTTTCGGATTTATTTAGAACAGTGCTCATATAGAAAGAACAAAAACTGGAAGCTTTTCCCTTGTAGATGTAGATTTCAGTTTTATCTTGACCTGTCAAGATTAATCGCTGCACTCAATATGCCTCAATCTTTATATTCAAGACAGTAAGACAAAAAAACTTTACAACAAATATTAAGCACTACAATATTTAAGGTTCCTTCATAAAAAAAATAAATATACATTCTTTTAAACACAAAGGCAGCTTTTTCCCACACACACAATGGAATATCAATACTGAATCATTATGAAAATGTATCTCAAAAAATCATAATTTGTCTCCGTTTATTGTTCTAAATATGAAAATACACCAAAAACAGTTCAAGACACAATATTTACTCATGCAGGGAAACAAACACGTCCTGACCAGCAATATACAAAATATGTTAATAACTTCTAAAACATCTTTTCATTCGTTTAAAATAAAAAATTATTTAACACAATTTAAATGTACTTCTACCATAACTAAGGGATAAAAGTAATAAAATGACAATGACTCATTATAAAATTGTTTCAGAAACATTCTTCTTCAAATGACTAATAACATTTTCAAAACTTTGTAACATGCACAATTGGCTTTCCTGTCAAAAAAGCAAAAACTGCTATCAAATGCATCTTCCTTGAAGTATTAAACAATGTAGAGTTTATCGGAAATTATTTTCCATGCTTTGTCTTTCTTGTTACGTCACTATAACACTGCATTTAATGAACTGGCAGTAACGGTATGGACAAATCCAAACAATTAACAAAAGCATCATGCTCCAAACAACTTGTCTAAAATGAATATGTATTGCAGTCTGGCCCTTGACTAACATCTACTTTTTCTTTTAAGTGTGGCATAAAGTACTGTCCGCTAACACAAGTCCATACAACAGGAAAAGACTGTTTGAGAAATAAACAAGAAGCATAACACAGTGGAAAAACTAATTCTCCAGAGCGTTTATAGCTTTAAGAAAGGAAAATGGTAAAGTGTTGAATCTTGACTACATTTCTGCACTGACTTACAGTGAACAATTTGATAGTGTAGCACTACCAAAGCCGCAATTTTAGGCATAAGCAACAGAAATAAAAAATCAGTAATAAAAATTTTAGGGTCTTCTATTTATTAAAAAAAAAAAAAAAAAAGCCAAGATGCTTTCGTTCAAATGTCACAACGCAGATGTGATACTATATTCGCAGGACTATGAGCAATTATGGGTCAGGTTTCAACAAAAATACACTGCTGGACTATAAAATGTAGAAAAACTCTGAACTAAATGGTGTGTGCTGATTGTACGGACAATCTGAATAAATTCAGTTTCTTTGGTCTTGAGAAGACGAGACACATAATCCAATAAATGAACAGAGGCCTTTCAGCAATGAAACTCACGCGCAGAGGACAACATAAAAAAGGTAAAGCGAGTTTATGATGAAAAGCAACAAGTGTTTTTTTTTTTTTTTTTATGCATAGGGCATGCTTCTCTTGCTGCTATGACAGATACCAAACCATTTTTAGACATGAAAACCTGGGGCGTACTGTTAAGTCGCAAAATGAATAAGAGGAACTGAAAAGAAGACCGAATGAAAAGTCTCTGCTTTTTCATTTTATACATTATACTTGTGCCCTTGGAGGCAAAGAAGCATACTTCCTCCAGCAGTATCCTCAGATACTAAAAATGCCAGCCTGTGCATTTTGTTTTTAATAGACAGGCTTGCAGATAATTGTTTGGCCTTTGTGTGTGAGCTTGATCCTTTGATTATTGTCAACTTCAAAAGGCACAGAAACAGGTTTAAAAAACAGATGGTGGGTACATCTGTAGTTCTTTACTCCTTTTTAATGCCTGACAACATATGTTCATTAGATTCATTTTAGAGTCAAATACCATAATATGAGTTAGAGGTATGGTTTGCTTTAATTGATAATCCTTACAGGTGGTGGGGGGAGGGGTTACCCTGAAAAAGTCCAACATGTTGTGTTTGTCATGTAACAGATGTTCAGATGTACCCATACAATCCTTAAAATGGCTCATACATTTTGCAAGAGAATTCTGAACTACTGCACCATAAATTATATCATTTTAACATAAAAAATCATAATGGGATCTCAAAAATATTAAGACCTTAGAGATAAGTAATATTCTCAAGAAACTAGCCATTTCAGATTTCATTACACTTGTACACTTTACATATTAATACATCTTTAGGTAAGCATCAAGGGTTGCAGAAAACAAAAGACAAATGACAACACTTTATTTGTCTAACTCGGAGGAGTGCACATTTTTGTGCAACAAAAATTATTAATTAAAAAAGATTTAAGAAAAGTAAACACTACAGAACACTCCTCCATACTCTACTCCTTTTTTCTCGCCCATGATAGCATTAAAACCCCCATTTTACTCATTTTCTTTTTATGGCCTCTGAATTACAAACATGTAGCTTGCTGAATCAACTAAGGTGAAAAGGCTAGCTTGTTCAAGTAATTAAATACATTGAGTAAATTAAATACTAGCCGGTCCTTAAAATTATTTACTATTCAGAATGCCATAGCAAACAGTTAAAGCCACAGAGCTCTTTGACAAATACAGAAAAAACATAAAATATGCCTAATATTTTTTCAGATGTTCTAAAACAAATGGCCAACATCAAATATTTTAAAGCAGAGTCAAGGATCTAATTCCATCTCTAGGAGGCAGCAGACAGAAAGAAGAGTACAAAACGGTCTACTTGAGCGAAAACCCCAAAGTAGATAGAGTCATTAGTATGTCTGGGTGTTCAGCTACAGTGCAAATCAATTCATTTAAAAGCGCCTGTACATTTATGGAAAATCACCACTGATGTAATAAAAGGCTCATAAGACATGAAAAAATTGTGTTAAGCCAGTTTCAGATTCCTGCCAAACAATGATTCAGAAGAATGAGGTGCAAAAAAATGAAGCTTTATTTTAATTAGCAGGCTTCATGAGTGATTTGATAACGGTAGCTGTTGCCTGGCTGCTTCAGCAAGATGGGCTACTGATAAAGGAAGCCAGGAGATTGAAAGGCGTTTTGATATAATTAGACATTTCCTGTTACCTTTAATAACATGATATACTGAATAGTAGTTTCTGTTAGTTTTAAATACATTTATAATAAGAACACAAAAAAGAAAAAATGAAAAAGAACTTGAGAAGAACTTAATGTATAAGCTTGGTTCCTTTGGGAAAATTACAGATTATGTTAGTCCATAACTAAAGACTTCCACTGACCATGCAGCTTGAGGTGCTAGAAGACTGTTACAACCTATAGGAATTCACATGGATGTCAACCTAATGGAAGAGTTCTCCTAACCCCTCGGCAAAGAGTCAACTGTTATTTTGCATTCCATTTCTTCATCGTGTTAATTAATGCACATGTGTACTTAGCTTATTTGTTTTCTGGGGAAAGGCGAGTAGTCTACATTTAGTGTCAAGAAATTCTTGAAAATTATCCATTACACACTGAACACAGTAGATTTTAATAAAACAATCCTACAAATAAGAAATGTGACCACTCCAGACCAGCACAAATCATGATAAACCAACATTTTTCAAACTGGAATGACTATACACTCCCAAACCAAAAAGATTTTATTTCATTGTGGGTCATAGACAAATGTTTGCATTTGCAAAGTGCAACTATAAAATATGTTACCTAATTAAAGTGACAGGAATATAAAAGAAAACAATACAGTAATCCCTCGCTATATCGCGCTTCGACTTTCGCGTCTTCACTCTATTGCGGATTTTATATGAAAGTATAACTAAATATATAACGCGGATTTTACGCTGCTTCGCGGGTTCTGCAGACAATGTGTCTTTTTACTTCCTGTACATGCTTCCTCAGTTGGTTTGCCCAGTTGATTTCATACAAGGGACGCTATTGGCGGATGACTGAGAAGCTAACCAATCAGAGCACGCAGTTAAGTTCTCCTGAC
>JANRMT010062815.1:41341723-41359069 GCA_026402145.1 Polypterus bichir lapradei
GTTCTCCTGACTGAGAAGCTAACCAATCAGAGCACGCAGTTAAGTTCCTGCGTGCTGAATGCAGTGTTAACCAGGAAGTCTCGTCTCGCTCATTCAGCATCAACGTGTTTCGCTGTGTAAAGAGTTGTGCTCTTTTGTGTTTATCTTTGTGCATAGTCAAGCCCTTCATTATGGCTCCAAAACGATCTGCTACTGCTTCAGGGGCCGTGCCCAAGCGCCAACGAAGATGTTAACGATTGCCGAAAAGGTAAACGTTTTGGATTTGTTGAAGGCTACGATTCTTTTTATTTAAAAAGTAGGAAAGGAATATAAGATCTACGGCCGCAGTGTCCTTTTAACCAGGGTGCAAAACGAGTTGTAAGTGGATGTAATAAGGCAGTAGTCTGGATAGAATCTGCTTTAGGGATTTGGATTGAAGACTGCCAGAAGAACAACAACGGCAGTGCTACACAATCGCCTGAAGTGGCTCTTTTAGAAGAGAGCTGTAACGCTCTCCTTTGTTGTGCAGTAAAATTAAACTCATTGTTATCGGACAAGTCATCGTGTCATTGTTGGAGAGTAACCATAATTAATTTTCTACTTACAGTACTTAGTACATGTACGTACGTTTAGTGTCACTGTACACACATTTACTGTATACTATTTTTCTTGCATTGTACGTATTTATTGCTGGTGGCCTGTCTATCGTAATGGCTGTAACATATGTGATATCAGAGACACTCGATATCTTTAAAATAATATTTAGGTTTTACTGTATATAAACAGTGTGTTTATATACATAATTTCAATTAATCTTACCTAATATCTAAGAGAATACAAAGGGATTATGCTGTATAACTCTGCGGGGAATATTTATAAACAGTGTGGGAGAGTTTATAAGGGCTTAAAATATATAAAAATAACCATACAAACATATGGTTTCTACTTCGCGGATTTTCACCTATCGCGGGGGGGTCTGGAACGCAACCCCCGCGATCGAGGAGGGATTACTGTATATCAGTAACCATAAAATATGCAACATGTCTTTGTTGACCTAAGAGAATAGTTTTAACAAGATGACTTCTGGATTTACAATTTATTCATACATTTAAAAGGATAAGACCCAAAGAATAACATTTTGGAAGTCTTAGTGACAAGTATTATCACTTCTCAGGACTTGGACTCTAGGTCAGCTTCTAGCTAGGATCCCCTTTCTGAGAAGGTTGCATGTCTTCCCATGTTTATATGAGTATTCAACAACAGTTCAAAAACAAACACATAGGGAGTGTGTATGAATGTGCATTAAATCGTTAAGTGTATCTTTTACGAACAGAGAGCCAATCTACCCCATTTTGGTTGTTACACTGTATAATCTGTTATTAAAACAGACTCAGCTTCTGTGTAACCACACCCTGGGAAAAAAATAAAATAAAAAAAAAATTGATAGGTAAATTGGAGTATGTGTATCCTCTATGCTTTGGGCACCAGAAAAGACATGCATTAAAAAGCTGTTAGTTTTAAATTTGGGTCAATAATTTTTATGAAATATATGTTGTTTCTAATACAAGTTACTCATACTTTCTGCTTTACCTTTTTTGTAAAAAAAGTTTAAAAACTGAAGCGTATTGCCAGTATGGGTTTGCCTGCTTGGTTCTTGAACTCCTGCGTAACGTGTGTTCCTCAGGTATTTTCATTTTCATGCCCAACCCATTCTTTTTCTCTTTTATGACTCTGGTCACTTCCTCCTTCCAGTAAGACTTTACCCCAGCTCACATCTTGACTGTAGACTCAGGAGAAGTACACCTTCAGGCAGTTTCATATCTTCTCCTGGGGTCACATTCAGCCAAGCCTGGAATTACTTCAGGGGTTAGGGTGTACTTAAAATCCTTATATGTCGCCATCATTAAGTGCCCTCCGGTAGTGCAGTAGATTCTTGAACCTCTGAATCTTATGTAGGCTTTTTAGAATGAAGTGCTTTGGAAAGCTCCTTGACTATTTAAAATCTCCACGTTGCCTCAATCCTCCCTCTACCAGAAGATGAGTTCTCATCTGACAGGCTGAACAATAATTACCAGCCTCCAGGTAGTTTGTGAATGTCTCTGTCCTTAGAAGAACAGCATGGTCCCATGTCCCCTTACCTGTGACCATTTGCTAGCCACTAAATGTATTCCCTTTTCCTGCCAAAACCGTGTAGCTCTTTCTTCTCTATGAGCTGAAAGTCAGGCATCATAACACTTTCTGGCTTGCCAGCCATCTGGTGACCTAGTGGAACATTAAAATGAATGTACAAACATAGAACATATTGTTTTTAGGTGCCTTTTTTCCCCCTGACACTGGCACATCTTGTTGCTCTAGCCCTGTCAGTGTGAGGCATTCTCCCTCCTAAAGGTTTTCCAGGGGCTTCAGCTCTCCTTGTACCACCCTAGAGGTGAGAAAGGATGTCAGCTTTCTTAGTGAGAATGCTGTCAGCAAGTATGAACAGTTCAATCCAAAAAATGTTTATTCACTTGATAGGCTGCAAGTTAATTTTTAATACTGGGTGTTGTATGAGATTATGAATTGTAACTTGGCATTTATAGTACATTCACAACGAAATGTTACCAAACTCTTAGCTTCAAAGGCAGCATAAATGGGATGATACTGAATCCTTCTTCAGCATGGAAAAAAAAGAAGTAATGGTGAGATCTTACTAAAATTGATTAGTGTGTGCAGAGAGGGTAGGTAATAACAATGATACAAATAGAAAGATAGTATGGATATGCCATCATTAGTATAGATGTGGATGAATGGTATTTGACAGTGTAAGATCAAACATTTGTTCATATAGGTGTCAAAAAAAATACCAGCGCAAAATAAACAATATTCTAGTTAACTGTGTATTTACAAATGAAAAGTATCTTCTGAAGACTGCATCAATATAACTAGATCACAGAAAGTGTATAACTACAACAAATCATAATTTGGCTTTTTCTGGTAAACAAAGGCACTTTTTCCCGCAGCAGAGCAATTATCCTTTTGTTTGTACAGTTCTCTTGGTAATTATTTATTATGCGTCGCTAATACTCAGTAGCTGACTTAGTTTAGTGTATGGGATGTGCTTAGTTTACACTCAGTTTAATTATTTCACATTTGTAAATTTACAGTTTAGATTATACACTTAATTTTCACACTGTTCCTATATCCACACATTTGTCCTGCTAATGCTATTTTATAACTGAGTTACTTTTATTACTTGTCTCACCTTGTGTATTTATCTCACTTAATGTACTGCATGTAGTCTAAAATGAAATGCTTAGTGATGTTGCACACCATTAAAGGAGCCCCATAAACAAGGAGTGATAAAATTAACTACCACATCATTGACATGTGGACATATGACTGGAGAGTATATATTAGGCTGCAGTTTTATTTTACAGAGATATATGTCTTAAACAAAAATTGTGCAAATAATAAATATTATGGTATAACTCAAACTTACAGAAGAACTTTTTTAAACTATGGTTATCCCAGTGTCATTATAAAAGAAGAAAAAAAAAAAAAAAAACAGTTGTGCCCATTTCGGAATTTCAGTTGTGCTCTCATTTCCTAAACTTGACACCATTTTTTTTTTACTGCATCCAAAATTGTGCACCAAATTGTTTCATACACATGAAATGGTTTTCCCTAACACTCATTTTTGATAGAAGTTACCATGTTTTTCTCCATCTATGATTAGTTATGACACTCAAAAAAGTTTTAATGAAAGAGTATTTCAAAAATGACAACTGACATGTCAGTTCAATGCTTTGATAAACCTAAAAGTGGAAGAGATCATAGGAACAAATCAAAGAGTACTTTTCTGTTTCTATACTTCCTAACGGTTTGCTAGCTACCAACCTGTGTATTTAACCATCAAGTGCACATGAACAGTACAATACAACTTGTTAAATAGCATGTTAGTTAACTTAATCAGGTATACTAGTTCATATAGTGTCCTTCATAATGTTTGTGAAAAGATATTTTTCCTCAATTTACCCTCTCTGCTCCACAGTTTACGGTTGGTTAAACAGTCTAAGCCATTGTTCAGGTATGTAGGTGTGGAGGCTGGAAACAAAATTTGTTCCAGCTGCTTGTAGCCTGCTTTTGTTAAGGTATTCAGAGGTTCAGCACTTGCAGTGATGGAAAAATGGATTGGTCCCAGCAGTGTGCAGGTTGCCACAAGGTACTCAGAGGTCTAGTGTTAAATCATTTCAGTGGTGGAAAACTGAGAACAAGAATGGACTCAGCAGTGTGCAGCCTGCCCTGGTTAAGGATTCCAGAGGTAAGAATTGCAAGGTATACACGTAAAACAAGGTTAGCAGGCTCAGAAACATTATTTAGGCATCTTAACAATTACTATTATACCATAGCTTTTGGAATTTCAGTACTGAAGATGCCATAAGCAGTACTGTTAGGTTCCTTTGCATTTGACCTTGTATATCACCATATTCAGCAAGTGAACATAGCAGTAACTTACAACTATACCTATTCTGAGCACTCATTAGTGAAACATAAATAAAACATAAGGTCATTTTACAGACATACATATCAAGTGTTTTCACACCTTACTATATCTCTGAGACCACAAAACACCTGCATGGTTTCTACTGTATGTCACTGGAATCAGGGACCTGTAACAGTGTCCATCTGTGCTTATTAAAATTACAGACTAAATTGATTTAAACCATCTTACTTGTAAAGCAATTAAAGAACACTATAACAATGTGCTTCTATGACAAAAAATATCAACAAAATACACATAACATTTTAGCACAGTGTAATTATAGATCACAAGAACTTAATTTTGATCAAATAATAAGCACATTATGCGTTGGTAAATAGCAGTGTATCTGTCTGCAGAGAGAGTGTAGACCTTGTTGAGAGGTTTACTTACCTCAGCGTTGACATTCATGTCTCTTGTAACTCTTCCTGTTAAGTCTGTAGATGGATTGGGAGAACATAGGGGGTCATGAGGTCGCTGGAAAGGGGTATGTGGAGTTCCAGATATCTATGCAAAAGGATGACGGTCCAGATCTTTAGAGTCCTTGTGCTTCATGTCTTGCTATATGGTTGCAAGACATGGATGCTATCCAGTGACGTGAGACAAAGACCGGACACCTTCAGTACTGTGTCACTTTGGAGAATCCTTGGGTACCACTGGTTTGACTTTGTGTCAAATGAGCAGTTGCTCACGGAGTTCCAAATGAGGCACATTACCTGCATTGTGAGGGAGCGTCAGTTACGGCACTACAGCCATGAGGTGCAATTCTCAATTCCTCATTGTTAAGGACCCGAGTAGCTGGACCAGGCCAAGGGGATGTCTACATAACACCTGGCTGCGGCAGATAGATGTTCATTTTTGGAGGGTGGGACTAGACCACATGTCTGCCTGGGGGGTTGCCAACCAAGATCCCAAACTATTTCATCATGTGGTTAATGCAGCAATGCGCTGAACCAGTGCATGCTCCCCAACCTAACCTAACCTGACATTCAGTCTGCCTAAACCCTGAAAAATAAATTTTAATAAATACAAGGCATGATCAAAGATTTTTGTCTGCTATAATTACCTAAAACAACAGCCCCTTTAAAATTTAAAACTTCTCATATACTGGGTTTGTCCTTTATATTCAAATACAGTATATTGATGTATCTGATAAAGCACCTGTATAAAAAATAAGCATATTATCTTTTTCACAAAATTAAACAAATACACAAACAGTAAAACTACTGAATATGCCACGTAATTTTTATTTTTTGCTAATTTGCAGCATTAGCTCTAAAGAAAATAGTTGATTTTTAAAAGTGGTTAACACTATGTCTGTGCATGTTTGCCTCACTGGATCCAGCTTAGATCCAAGAAGGGAAAGAAGGTTCCAGAATGTACCGGCTGTTTATGTTGTTTGAAGCTTCAATAATGACAAGAATGAGAATAGATATATGGAGCTCCACACATGATGTTTCACACAATTAATGAAAGGACATTTAAAAGCAACTTACCAATGGTAAAGACTGTCATCTTTTGGTCAATGTAGTTACTTATTATTAATATTATTATTTATTTCTTTTTTATGCCATTAAACATGAGGGATTTTTAACCTGTGGTTATAAATATTGTGTCTTTGAAAGTTGTGCAATTCAAGATTGTGTTACAACTCTGTAGTAATTTATACAATAACAGTATGACAGGGAAATAATGAAATGCTTGATCATTGATTACCAAGGTGATCTTGAAGCTCATCTGAACCAACAGTCTTTTTCAGTGAACTACTTTTGTATTTATATAATCTAACATGTCAACTATTCTGTTGGTTGCCATACATTTAGTAAGAACAGTGTGATATATTTTAGAAATTACCCATAGTCTGGTTAAAGCAACCTCAGACACTGACAATCTACCCCTTAAACACACATCCCATAAAACTGTTTCTGAAACAGGAAGCACACACACACCCATTCCACAAAATAAACCCCATTAAGAAATATCAAATCAAATAGTAAAGCTATGTATTAAGAACTGCATGCAGACAGTATAGTGTTCACAAAAATAAAACTGAAAACTTCCAAATGAAGATGATTCACTAAAGGCAAGGATCAAGAACAGATTATAATATATGTCATGAGCAAAATATATTTTAGCACTGCAAACTGAGCTACTCATGTAACAAGGCAATTTAAGACATAAGTGTAGCAATTTAGTAAATGGATACCTTAGCAGGCCTGTAACTGGCCAAAATGTTTTTATACAATAATTTAATTCAAAAACACTTCTACAAAGTAAAAGTAATCAATTATAATTACTTGATTTTTTTTCCTAATGACATAAAAATGAATGGACTATCATTGATCTTTTTCCTTTCTTTACAGCGACACTGCATTCCTGTAATCAGTATTTTTTTTTTCATCTGGGTCTGATGACAGGGCACAGAAGAAATAAGGAGGTGTTTTCAGGCACTGGAGACTCAAGAGACTGAAAACCATATCTAATCCTATGAAGGTACTGGAAATGTGGAAGAGCACAACTGTCAAAAATAATAGACACTCTGTAAAACATTTATATTGATACGATATTTGGTTATAAGATTTATATTGAATAGTCTGTGTGTACTGCACTTCTGCATTGCTTTTCAGATCATATCCAATTCGACACTATACTCATATAATGTGGTCTAGTGACTATGAAGATAAACTTGAGACAAGGTCATGGGTTCAAATACCGCTTTCCACTCATTGAGGTTTCTTCAGAGCTAATTAGTTCAACTGCGCATTTTCTGTATGTAAAATAAGAGCAAAGCTAAATACAACTGTGGAAGATTGGAGTATGCTGATAATTCTGTGGTGTTTTCACTATGAAATACTCCATTTGTGAAATAAGGATTTAGGCCACAGCATGACAGTAAAACCAGATAATTAAGGAAGAAAGGCTATGAAATACTGCAAGAACAACAACATTTATTTATATTGTACATTTTCATAGAAATAATGTAGCTCAAAGTGCTTTACATGATGAAGAAAGAGAAAAAAAAGACAAAGAAAGAATTAAAATCAGAGAACACTAATTAACATAGAATAAAAGTAAGGTCCGATGGCCAGGGAGGACACAAAAAACAAAAAAAAACTCCAGATGGCTGGAGTAAAAAGAAAATCTGCAGGGGTTCCAGGCCATGAGACCGCCCAGACCCGTCTAGGCATTCTATCTAACATAAATGATCAGTCCTCAGAAGGTACTATATTTAGTACTCAAAGCTGAATACACCCTAAAATGTGCTAGCATATTTCTGGGTTCAATACAATATATTGTGTACCACATAAATGTTAGGATTTCTCCCTGGAAATCTGTAAGCACCTGCCCATATCATTAAAATGTTTTAAAGTGCTACTAAAAGGCTGTCTAGCCACTGTGGGTTTTTGATTAAAACATTTTCAACAAGAAAGGAAATTGTACGGGAAGTAAATGATCCAACACAACTTTGCCATAAATATTTTTGAGGATTAAAAAAGTCCATTAACCCCTGTTATTAAAATATTATGCTTTGTTAGCCATACTGCCTGAAATTTGATGTCGATGCCATTAGGCACAAAACTACTCCAAGGCTAGCTAATGGCAATGCACTGTGACTGTTGTTCAAATAAAGTCATGTAAAAAAAAAAATAAGTACACCCCATTTTTTTTTTAAACATATGTGGATATATTAAGATTTGACTTTCATTTATATCATCTTTGAATAAATGTGATGCAATTGAACAATGAAAATTTGACTTAAAATTAACCATAATTCCATTTACATCTGGGGGAAAAGTAAGACCACACTGTAATAGATGGTATTGCCTCTACAAGTAGGTATTTCTTATAACTACCGAACAAGTTCTGACATTGACTGAGAGAATGTTTTTCCCACTCCTCCATGCAGAATTCTTCCAGCTGAGTGGTATTTGAGGAATGTCTTGCATTTACAACTAGTTTCAAATTCCCTACAGCCTCTCAAAGGGATTCAGATCCGGGTTTTAAGTCAGCCATTCAAGAAACCCCCATTTCTTTATATTTAACTATTCCATGGTGGATTTATTGGTTGATTTGATGTCATTGTCATATTGCAAGGTCCACTTTCAGTTGAGCTTGAGTCTTCTGACAAATGGTCTCACATTACCCTCAAGCACCCTGTGAAACAATTAAGAGTTCATAATGGATTATATGATGATAAATTGCCCAGGCCCTGATGCAGCAAAGCAACCCCAATCCATAACATATCCAGTGCCACTGCTTTACAGTTGGAATCGGGTTCTTCTGTTCAAATGCTTTCTTTGGTTTTTGCCAAGCATATCTTCTGGTACAGTGAGAAAATGTAGTCTTGCCCCAAATGTTCATTCTTGTCACATCGCCAATGTACAGTACATCTAATTTGTGCAATCTCTTTCTAAATGTAGACTCATGCACTTTGACATCAACAGTGGCAAGAGCTACCTGTACATCATGTAATGAAATTCTGGGGTTCTTAGAAACTTTTTTCAGAATCTTATGTTCTGCTCTGGTGCTGAACATGCTGGGACAGCTTGGTCTGGACAAGCTGACAATTGTTTGAAATATTCATTACTTGTAGATGATTTTTCAGACAATGGAATCATTCATTTCCAATTATTTGGAGATCTTTGAAAACCCCTCCCAGATTCAAAGGCATCTAACCTCATTTTTGAAGGCATCAGAGAGCAAATTCTATCTCGGCATGAGAATAACTTACTGACTTACTTGAGAAATTTTCTTTTATATTTATTTAAACTTTATAATGGACTACAAAAAGGTGGCATATTTGTTGTATTATATCACCTTTGAAGATCAAATTAAGATCAAATCTTGATATGTCCCCATGTTAAAAAGGAAAAAACATTTCATGAGGCATACATAGTTTTTCACACAACTGTATCTTCAACATCTTCTGTCAGTAAACAAACTGTATATCAAAGAAGACAAAACCATTAATGTTTGATGTAAGAATTTGTAAATGTGTGCAGAGAACTAGACAGTTCTTACGAAGCTGATGATAGACTGCATCTGGACTTACGGAGTCAGTATAGGTTGACACTGCATTATGTAAAACCAGAGTTACTGAGTGAAGCTAGATGTAGAGAGAAAGTAAAACACATGTCAGCCACTTTCAGGAGTTGTTTTTTTTTTTGGATCAGGTTGGGAATGTAGTAACTCTACAGATTCACCATTTAAAGTAGTTTAAGTACTAAAAGTAACTGCTCTGCCAACTTTGTCCTGCAAACCTTTAATTAATGTTGTCAGTTTGTGTTAAACATCTTCTGGCCTACAGCCCATGTTCTGTTAATGGTTTATTTTAAAAATAGTTTTATATATTGTATATGTAGTTTCAACCTACTCAAATGTAAAGTCTAGTTAAAATCACCAAAGCAAGAAGACAACCACCAATTTTAAGTTCCCGGGACAATCAACGAGTCTTTGTATGATGCTGAAACTGTTCACCTCAACTCCCCATGCTTTGTCCTTCAGAGGAGTTATGATAACAGATGCTTTACGAAGTGTCTTGGCACAAATGGTGATGAATAATTCACTTGCTGGTTCACTGAGGATAAATAAAAGTAAACAGCTATTAATTTTTAATATTACTAACAATTTGAAGGGTCTGAAAAAAAAAATCACAAAATATCAGGCATGAATGCAGATGCAGCATGTAATCTAGTGCGAGGGCCAACTGAAACAAAATGGATTTTTTTTTATGGTGGGATGTTAGTCTCTGGATAATCACAGTAGGTTTATTTAATTTTTTTTTTTTTACAAAAAGAAAATAGGGGAACACAGTTACAAGGACAGTTGAGGAACAAAATTGATTTTTTTAATGCTGTAAAAAGATGCAAACTCAGGAAATAAAACATTCTAGGGTGATGTAATTTAAGCAAACAAATAACAAGATGCAAGAGAGTGACCCCAGACACAACAGAACTGTAAACTAGCACATAGTCATTAAAACAGAATCAAGAAGCTGTTGCAGTAAGCATCTTTCATAAAAGAAAAAAAATACACATACTTTTGGCATAACTATAGATAAGTAAACAGCCTTTCTGCTACAAGGTGAATTGGTGCTTACAAAGCATCTGTGGTCTGTGTTGGCACACAAAGTGTTGGAAAGTGCTAGAGGATACAGCAATGGCTTCTCCAGGTGAAAGCACCTTTATAAATATGAAAAGATATGAAATTTGATTAAAACTCCATAGGGAAGTAAGCACGAATCTACCGTATACCTTTTTTACTTCCCAGTCTTCCCTGTTAAGTGCTTTTCTAACCCAATAGAAAACAGCCCTTAGGTGGATGAAACAAAATGATTCTCTGATTGCACGATCTACAATGTCAGGATTAAGGGCTAACTCCACCATTACTTTGTTATATCCAATTTGTTGCCATTTAAAGATAAAAAAACAACTTAAAATGACACAGCAAAACAATGACATTTTTTAAGGTAAATCGGTATATTGAGGATTCTCTCTTCAGTGTTTTGCAGCATACTGATAACTAAACCCTTTCAAAAGACACAATCTGCCTTACAGCCACAATGGTGGCAATTTGTTTCAAAAACACTGTGTGTGTCCAAATTAAGAATCTGAACATCTCCACTTAGTTTACTGAAAACTTTAATTTCACCATATGAGCACACCAAAACACTTGACTCGCTTAAAGCTATCCTTTTTTTGTTATCTTTCATATGATCTTACAGAAAAACCACTTGTGACAGTTTAGAACCCACTATGTGAGCAATTAAAACATTTTCTCTAGCAAGAAAGAGCTTAACCCTGTGTCTGACTGAGATAAAACACCCAGCACCTGGTTTTTGATACTCCTCGATCAAGCTGAAAATTGCACGGGATGTTAAAAATATGCAGACTTATTATAGGTGTAGTTGTTGTGAAGATAACTGGTGGACTCCCTTCCTGCAACTCATAAAGTTAAGCAATTCCTTGACGGAAGGAAGAAAAAAAATGTAATTTGAAATTATGAATGTCTAATTACTGGTTTAAGTAAATATGTCAACCCTTTATGGAAACCACATTAGATAATGACAAAGGTTTCGGACACTAGGTAGATTACATGCTGCAGTTGGCTTTGCCAATCTATGGCATCATCAGATTAAATGTGGAGTATGCTGCTCTAAGCCTAGAAAGAATGGGCCCCTGGGGAAGCTATGGTGGTACTCCTAACTCAGGGCTAGCAAGGAGTCTGGCTAAACACAATAGTAGATTGGGAAACTAAGCTCAATTTAACATGTCAGAAAAGAGTGCAGAGATTTAGCAGCGACTTTTTACCATACTGATAAAAAGAATATGGCGCAGAGACACATTACGACAGAGCAACAAAAATTGTTCTAGAAATTCTGAATGTCTGTATATTTTAACCTTCTTGTTCCCCTTTCAAACTATATTTTACATAGCAGCATTTTATGATGTATAGCTAAACATAATGACTCGGCAAGGGCTATTAGTGTCAAGATCTGAACCTGTTATCTTCTTCTTAAACAGTACATCTCACTGGCTATAAGCCAGAGTCACTTATCACAAGAAAAGCACTTCAATGAAAAATGGATGAAAAGTTGTCAGAGTTTATTTTTCCAAAAGGTCTGAAATATTCACAGTCATATGCTAGATTTCCTTTTCAGGCAGAGTACTAACACTAAAAACTTGAAATTTCTCTCCATTGAATTAAAAAATTTCATATTTTTTTTAGTAGCATGTGATCACCTCTTGCTAGCAAATAACTAATTTAAAATGACAGTGTACTAAAGGACAGCTTTTTAATTGCTGACCCAGCCCATCTTGTTCATATCTCAGTCTGCTGAACCTTCTACTTGCAGCACTAAAATGAAACCAAACATTAGAAGTCCCATCTTCTGTCAACAAAGTGCTGCACACATTCAATGTCCAGACAAATTAAAAAAATCACACCTTTTTGGTTATTTGATTTTTAGGTCACGTACCACTTTTATTCTTGTTGAGAACATCAAGTTAGTCTGTCCTTTGACAACAGTGTATAAGTCACCTTACACATGAATCTTTAAGGAAAATGCCAGATTTCTGTTTTCATATTTATTATTTAAATGGTTTTAAAATTTCTATTTTAAGAGCCTTTTCAACATCAGCTCCTCTCTTTTTATCTCATCTCCATCCTATATGGTTAATGTGTTGGCATACATTGCCTAAAATTTCAAAATGTATTTAAGAAACAATGATTCATGTTACATCTATATTTGGGCAGCTGCACTTTTTTTAAAGACTCTAATTATTCTAGTCCCGGTTTTCATTCTCTGATACTTTTAACTGGTAAAAATGTATGTCTCACGTGGTAGCAGTGGGGATGGAATCTATCCCTGCAACATCAGGATCAATGCAGGAAGGAAGCCTAGACATCAGGAAGTTCTACATGTTTTGAAGTAATCAGCTAAATCAGAAAGATAGTCAGCCAAAGCCAGTCTTGTTTTTTTTTTTTTTTTAATAAAAATAGGGATGGATAAAAGAGTATAATGCAAATAAATAAACAAACAAAACTGAGTGAGATCATACTTAGGGTTCTTTAGTTAGCTAAACAGTCTAACACTTCATAGGCTACATACACAAAAAGATACCAAATGAGAATATAAACACCACCAAATGAATGAACCTGTACGTTGTACTGTCTATAACTCAGAATTTGCTTGGCTTTTCCTTTTAAGTGTCATGATGAAAAAAAGTCCTGAAAACCACACACATACCCCTGAACACTTCTATCTTTATGTGTACTGCTAGTCTATTTCTTATTGTAAAGTTTCCTGATGTGGAAGTTTTGATATGATAGCTAACAGGCATAAGATAATACACTTTGCCCATAATACAATTCATATCGTGATTCAGCATTCACAATACAATATTGCGACAATATGAAATCATTTTGTGTTACTTATTGTTGAACATTCATAAATCAAAACACTGCAAATTAACAAGTTTTAATTAATGTTTTTTGTTAAAAAATACTAACCACAAAACATTTGCAATGCAGTAAAATAAGATGAATTTCATGTTAATTTGCACATGCAAGTAAGAATTTCACTGTACTCTGTACAAGTGACAATAATGACCCTATAAACCTGTAATATACAGTTATTACAGCACAAAACCATTCAAACTTAAATTTATCTTTTTGTCTTCTCAGATAATATTGCTCCAGAAATTGATGTCCATTTATTTATTATTTGAATGTCTTACAAACTCATTAACTGTGGATCCTAACTTGATCTGTGAAAAACCTTGTTATATATGTTATATTTCTTAAAAAAATGAGAATGTCAACATTCTGCATGAAGCTAAGACCTCTCCGAAATATCTTTTACATTGGAAACACTTACTCATTGGGTACAGATATAGCAGGGACAGACTATGATTTGGTCTGAAAAGCAAGCTTTGGCAATCTGGCTGCTTTCTCTCTACACCATAGCAAAGGATAGCTATTGAGCTCACTGTAAGATCCACTGCTGTGTAATGTCACCTCGCTATAATCTACCTCTGAATTAGCATAACTGGACGGTTTATCAATGCCTCAAGTACTCACTCTCACATCCATGGCTTGTGTAAGCTGCTGTAATGGCACCTTGCTCTTCCCAGTAGCATTTGAGTATATCATAAGAGCTGTTACAGTACACAACAATTAGTTTGTGCTTTGCCAGTCACAATAAAACAGTTTTTTTTTTTAAAAAAGCCCATGGATGCAGTGGTGCATTTATGAAACAATATAGCAAATCGCCATACTTGTCCAAATATTGCATGCAACTCATAAAACGATGTGTGTGTGAAACACTTAACCTATGCTTCCAGTCCACTTTCACATACAGTGATGTCTACTGTGTGCTAACAATTTTCACCTTCACATCATTATATAGGTAGTGAATAACAGTTCTGAAACAGCCTTTTAGCCATCCACTGAAGAATTGTTTTTCGATTTGGGATGTCACCATTAGGAGGAATGCTGAAGTGCGTTCAGAAGGCGTATTGTATAGTGATGATGGATATGTTGTTTTCGAAGAACGCTTCAACAGGGAAAGCATGGTGCACACCGGACAAAGGCATGTTGCCGACTGAAAACTACAAGGGATTGCCTATCAAAGGACCCCCACCCCAATCCACTTGGCTGCCTCTATCTCGCACAATGACCTTGAGAAACGTGGTACTTCATTTTGGCTCACCCTGTAGTTGTGGTGGAGTTGGTTGGGTGGGGAAAGAAGGTGGTTTTCTGCCCAATGTAACAATAAATTAGAGAGATTTTATAGGTATGGGATGGATTTCAGCATATGGTTTGTGAAGAATGATACACATATGATCACATACTATCGGATTACCGATTTCCCATTCAGTAACAGAAAAAGCAACACAACTTAAAATCAAAACTAACATAAAAAAAATCAAACACATTCCTGGAAGTTACACATACATCAGTGAACATCAATGTTCTTTAGGGCATTTTCATTTATACAGACTCCTGAAAACGTGCTCCCTATTTTATCACTAAGGGCATTAAGCAAATAGAGCAGTACAGGAGTATACATCTCGATAACTGACTTGTGAATTATACAATAAACGAAATGTGAGATTTTTTTTTAATTTTTTTCCAGGGACATTTATCACATCACATGCCACTATTGGCTTCTATTAAACCATAAACTCTCTCTCCATTCTGCATAAAATATTGGATTAAATTTTTTCTCAGCTATCAGTACAATCTACATAGAGTAAGTAACATACAGTAATCCCTCCTTTATCGCGGAGGTTGCATTCCAGAACCCCCCGCGATAGATGAAAATCCGCGAAGTAGAAACCATATGTTTGTATGGTTATTTTTATATATTTTAAGCCCTTATAAACTCTCCCACACTGTTAACATTATTAGAGCCCTCTAGACATGAAATAACACCCTTTAGTCAAAAGTTTAAACTGTGCTCCATGATAAGACAGAGATGACAGTTCTTTCTCACAATTAAAAGAATGCAAACATATCTTCCTCTTTAAAGAATGTGTGTCAGGAGCAGAGAATGTCTGAGAGAGAGAGAGCACGCGAGAGAAAAGCAAACAATCAAAAAATCAATACGTGCTTTTAAGTATGCTGAAGCACCGTGATAAAAGCGGCATTTTTTAGAGGAGCATCCGTATCCTATAAGCAAACAGCCTCTGTGCAAACAGCCCCTCTGCTCACACCGCCTCTGTCAGGTGCAGAGAATGTCCAGAGAAAAGCAAACAATCAAGCACCGCACGGGAAGCAAATCGTATATCATTGAGGAGTTTTATTTAATTTGTAATACGTGCTCTGATTGGGTAGCTTCTCAGCCATCTGCCAATAGCGCCCAACTGAGGAAGCATGTAGCATAAATGAAAAGACCCATTGTACGCAGAAATCCGCGAACCAGCGAAAAATCCGTCATATATATTTAGATATGCTTACATTTAAAATCCGCGATGGAGTAAAGCCGCGAAAGTCGAAGCACAATATAGCGAGGGATCACTGTATAAATAATATTTTGTGTGGAGTATTCATTTAAACATAATGCTTAAGGGCCATTAATTGATGAAGATGGTAAAGGTTCAATCTGAAGTTATTTTTACAGAGGTAAACCCAATGTGCAAAAACAAGAGAACAATCAAAAAGAAGTGTTGTTATTATTTAACAAGAAAGCACCACTAATAAGTTTATTTTTGCTCAATCCATTATAATTCAGTCAGTTGACAATGCTATAGGAGAGGACGAAACAAGTTTTTGGAAGAAGCCCTGTGTCAACTAGGATATAGGATGTGCTACAAACTATTTAAACATTATGCTGAAAATTAATTAAATGTATAATCAATGAGCCATTTTCTAAAGACTTTAGTGATACGTACAATAACATTTATTTATATAGCACAACTTCATACAAATGGTGTATATCTAAGTGCTTTACAAGAGGAAGAAAGAAAAGTTTATATGAAACAAAAATAAGACGAGGCAATACTAAGTAACAAAGAATAAAGTAAGGTCAGAAATTCAGGAGGAAAGAAAAAACTAAATACTTCAGATGGGCTGGAGGGAAAAAAAATCTGCAGGGGTTCCAAGGCCAAGAAAAAGCCTAGCCCCTACTGGGCACTCTACCTAATATAAAATATCAAACATTTGTCCTTATGGCGTTCAGGCTTCAGGTGAAAGAAAACGTAACTCTCCTCCTGATCCTACACCCAAAAAAACAATGTTTTATTTTTTTACCAAAATTTAGGAACTCTTCCTTAGTCGTGATAAATACCTGTTGTATTAACAACAAGGCAGTAAGTCAACCAGTGTCTGAAGTTATTAGAATCAATATTAAATATTTTCCTCCTCTGGACCATTTATATACCAGACATTTAACTGATGGTTAAATTATGACAACATTCTGCATTAATACAGTCTAATACTCTAATTATGGCACTATCTCCAAAATTCTGAAAGGCTGGTCAGACTTTATTAGACTTTACTGACATTCTTTTTAAATTAACCACTGCTGTTCTGAGTTTAAATTAGCTTTTTTCTATTAGCTGATATTTACTATCAATATAAATCTGGGGAGCTGAGCTTTCAGTCTCTGTATAGCAAATGGAAGATGGATTTATCTTATTGACAAGAATATACTTTTGAAATAAGTTGTGCTCCACTCATTACCCTATGCTTGTCTTTATGAATAAAGCCATTTTCCCATTTTATGTTTACCAAAATCTGTAAAAATAAAAATGATTTTATTCAACATGGCAAACATAAGCATATAAAATTCCATAAAAGATGCTATAATAAGAAATCCATTGTGTATAGAGAAATATCTTTCA
>JANRMT010062815.1:41364189-41389821 GCA_026402145.1 Polypterus bichir lapradei
AGAATTTCGAAATGAAACCTGCCCAACTTTTGTAAGGAAGCTGTAAGAAATAAGCCTGCCAAATTTCAGCCTTCTACCTACACGGGAAGTTGGAGAATTAGTGATGAGTCAGTCAGTCAGTCAGTCAGTGAGTCAGTGAGTGAGGGCTTTGCCGTTTATTAGTATAGATTAGAAGGTATTTCACTAACTTTGCAGAACTTACTTTCTTTTAATTAAAAACATTTCTTCACATAAGAATTATTATTATTCTCCCTTGTGGATGTTAAGAATACTGTCACATTGCTAGCATGGGTTGTGAAGTAAAGAAATGCAGGAACTTGTGCATTATCATACTGAATGTGTATAATTTACAGTATTCATAAGCTACAAAAAGGACATAATGTAAAAATCAAAAACTCATTTAGATTAGGTTGTCAAAATGATAAATGAAAAATTTTATCAAAAATTGTTTTCCCCTCATTAACTATGAAGCACAATAATAAAATAATACAAAGGAATGCCACTGGTGAATAATATGAAGAGTGCCAATTGGAACAATTTTCAACTTTTGCTAAACTGCACTTTCTGGTCTTCCGTTATATTGAGCATCAGAATTATCAGAGTGGAAGCAGAAGAAAGTGCACTAACCAGCAGAAACTTTAACAGACATATGAATATGCAGTATTCAAATTTACACAATAGCTTGTAGAGTAGGAGACTGACATTTTGTTGTGCCTTTTTATTTATTTAGCTGCATTAGTAAAGCATTGAAGCTTTTGAAAAATATCTCCAACAACAGAAATCTTTCTTTAGGTTTCTAGAGAAACAGAGAAAGCCGAACCAAGTGCTTATTCTCTATTATAGTTGCCTTTCCCAAACTGAGAAAAATATATATTTTATAGTTGGTCTATTTAATTTCAGGTACACTTTTGCTGAAAGACTGGTGGACCAGACTGATTTGCTGGCTTTTTTTTTTTTAAAAGCCAGTCTACACAAATAAAATTTCACAATGCATGTCATTACACCCTTACACTTTTATTATGCATAGCTGATGCAGGACATAGTGAGACACAAGGTCAGCTATCGTCTGCATAGGTGAAAACACATGAAGCGGAACAAGGATTTAATGGAGTTTTTATTTTCAATCGGGACAAATTTAACAATAACTGTACCACTAATGTTCTGTTTCACACGAAAAAAAATGCAAGACATCTCTGCAACTTACACCGTCTCTGCATTTGCTCAAAACAATCACAGCTCCATTTAATACACATATAGCAAACTAGGCACTAGTGATGACAAACATATTTCGCATGTGATACAATGAAAGTTATAGAACAATAAAGGAGCAGTAAAAGTATCCTTTTATATAGTGTAAAACTGGCAGTCATCAGAAAATAACATCAGTATGAAAACATACTGATCAGGATACAGTGCATGAGCGGGGCTGTTGCTGCACCTTTCTCCTCTTGCACAAGGAATCCTTGAAATTAACAATTAGGAACTTCTGAAATGTATCTTTTTAGAGTGTAGTAGTGCTATATCAGAAAAGCATAACAGGCAAAAAAAAATTCTCAGAAACGTAGTATTAACTGTGTTCAATAGTAGAGAGCACATGCAGAATCAAAAGTCTATGTGAGAGGATTTGACACCTCTGCTGTTTGCTTGACACCTCCCTTGCATGATTAAAAGTTCTGAAGTGCTTTCACTATAATACAATAAATAAAAGAATATTTGTGTGATTCTCATGATGCCTTAAAAATTATAACTGACTGCAGTCTATGAATGTATCATTGGCAGATGGTCTCTATAATTTATTAATTGTTAGAAGTAGCAATTTATGTATTTTTATTTTAAAATGAGATACCTTAACCAACTTAAAGCAATCATCTGAGAATCATTGTAGTGTTTCAGTTTGATAAAGTCTAACAGTAACTAACTTATAACAAAACAAAAAAGTTAAAACAGTTTTATGAAGGTAACATGAATTATCCATGTTGACCCTGAATATTGAACCAACTAACTGAGAGCTTTAAAAATGTGGTGTTTTAAGGACCAATTACACCGCTCATCATTGTTTTGGAATTCAAAGACTACACACAGAAGATCAATACAATGTGTTCTCAAGTGAATATAATATTCAAGAGAAATCCATTCTTACTGCTATAAAAAAGCAAACATTTTTTCTGAGTCAGTGTTCCTATTTAAGTAACATAATGTGTTAGCTGAGCTAAATTATACTTTAATATACGTATAACAATTTAAACGCATCCAAACCATCAGAAATGAAAGTACAATGTCTTTTCATACTCATCAACATATTAAAAATTTTGTAGCTTAAAATAAAACCATTTCTGGTTCTACCTGTGCTACTGATCTACTGAAAAGGATTGAATAGGGATGGGAAGGAAACAAAAGTTACAGCTCTGACATCACAAAACCATTTTAATGTACTAGTTAGGAAATGGAAAAATGGATCTAACAAAATCAAGTATGATAAAAACCTGCTAGTTAAAGCTGTTCTACAGGAAGAAACTCGAGACAAATCAATGCCTGATTACCCATGTACATCATCAACAGCCACCAGCTAAACTTAATAGAAGTGACACACTATATAAATTGCACCAGCAGATGGAGCCCGCATAATCTCTCTGTACCATACTGTAAATGATCCCAATGAAGTTAAAAGTATAAAAGATAGTACACCTACATGTTAGGTTGAACAACAAACATGGGAGTACAAAGTTATCAGAGCTAAAACAGCTCTTCAGTCTCTACCTGTCAGGTGAGGTGGCTCCAGCACTTCCTAACCCCAACCCTAATAGATAACACCATCTACTCCATCTATCTCTCTCTTTACTTTACACTTGTCTTCTTTCCACCTTTCAGCCTCCATTCAAAATGATATGCTTCCTCTTTCACAAATTGGCATCAAAACAACTTCCAAGATTCTCATCCTTTCAGCACAGGGATTCTAGATTAAAACTCTTTAGGGACTAACATCCTGGTTGCCAATCTCTCCCCATTGTGCTGGACCCCTTTTAGCTCTGGAGTTTCAGACCTCACAAGGTTTACTGACCCCATAGTGGATCCTGCCTTTCACACTGGACGTCTAACCCTTCATTGCCATGGTTGTGCCATGAAAATTGGTTGACAGATCAAAAAAGGTAAAAAAAAAAAAAAAAAAAAGATATTCAGCCATTTTTCAATTACTGTAAAAATGTATGAAAATTTCAAGTAA
Source organism: Polypterus bichir lapradei (assembly GCA_026402145.1). Taxonomy (NCBI): domain Eukaryota; kingdom Metazoa; phylum Chordata; class Cladistia; order Polypteriformes; family Polypteridae; genus Polypterus; species Polypterus bichir. The sequence goes on from JANRMT010062815.1 coordinate 41,367,410, forward strand.
GCAAGCTATAGGTTGTATTTAAAACACAATATTGTAGTTGCTTCTGAGAGACTCAAAAATGAGCCCTCCCTCTATCAACTGTTAAAAGACACTTTTTAAATTGCTGGCATTAACTCATGACCACTAGGGTCTGCTTACATTTTCTTTGTACGATTTTGTATTTTGAGATGAAAAATGGTAATCATACGCACTGGAAATATTACATTATAAACACATAAAAAATAAAACTGACACAGAAACTAATCCTTGTAATATTTTACTTGAGTAATTATTTTACTCTGTAGGAATACATTAAGGACATATACTGTAACATGAATGGAAAATATAGGTAATGTTAATAAACAGAAAAACATCACTGAGCAGAAGAAATTCAGCAAGCAGAAGTGGGTCAAGATTCCTCTATACGAGATGGTTCAACAATTAGATGAAATGTCTACTAGCAGTTACTGCTGTAAGACCTGGCATAGTCTGTTACTAACTTCTAGAGTACCATCAAGTTTTCACATTGGGTATTACGTGTTTCAAACCAATCTTTAACAAATTAGTTCTAAAAATGTTTGTTACTTTATGAAAAACAGTAACATAGATGATTAGGCAGGCTCAATTATTTTCATTTTTTTATTTTTACAACGGACATATTACACATAAAATGTATAATAAACTAGGGCAGCAATAGTAGTTTACTGGCCAGACTAAGTACAATTACACAACATGGGTTACATTAATTATATTAATAAAAAAATAGTAATATTATGAGAGAAATGTTAAGATGTGGCCATGCAACAGACAATACAAACTGAATTTAAGCACAACATTATATTTGCTGCACCTTTTTGTTCTCAGTTTTAAAGAGCCTGAACAAAGGAGCACATGGAGAGCTGCCTGTGACACACTGTGACTTTCATCCACCTCTTCCATCACTGTCATGACCTTAAAAAACAAAAGCTAATCACCTGTCTTGGATCAGCGAACGCAGATCTTTCTTCAGAAGGCTAAGAAGTGCAGACATGACCCCGTCACCAAATTACTACACCTCTAACAAAGAGAAATAAGTTATTTCACTGTCACTTGCAAGGTATGTATCATGCATAGAGGAACGAGTAGAAAAGACATTTGAAAGAAAGAAGGGGAAAAGGTCTGGAGTCATAGAAGACTAACACCACCATCTGCTGGCAACAAAGGGCCTAAATGACCAGCATTAAAATTACAAGTGGCTCCTACAGCTAGACCTGTCAGGTTTAATTAGGTAGCAACAGCAAAGCAATGGCTATTGCATTTAAAGTGGCAGTAAGCTGCTTCAACAAATCAAACCTGAGTTAAGGGCAGAAGCAATTTTAAAAGTCAAGATGTGCTTTTTGCATAGCCTTAGACTGCACACTGCAATTCCAGCCTGTTCCATTTTACTATTCATCGTTTACCCCTGAATGCCTTCTCTTTATTTTGCTTCATGACTTGCAGTGAAGTCATGTTGGGAGTGATGGGATATATTGTATTCAGTACTGCACCTACCTGTATTAATTACCTTGACCTTTAAGTGTCTCTCACATTTATAAATGTTTATGCAAGTTTTACTGGGACAGTTGAGAAGGTAGCCATGGACAGAGATCTCATATTCTGCAGTTACAAAGAGCATAGTGCAGGGAAATCCGGACATCCTGCTGAGGAGACCTTTTAGCCTACCTGTTATCAGGACGGCGGCACGGTGGTGCAGTGGGTAGTGCTGCTGCCTCACAGTTAGGAGACCCGGGTTCACTTCCCGGGTCCTCCCTGCGTGGAGTTGCAATGTTCTCCCCGTGTTTGCATGGGTTTCCTCCAGGTACTCCGGTTTCCTCCCACAGTCCAAAGACATGCAGGTTAGGTGCATTGGCGATTCTAAATGTCCCTAATGTGTGCTTGGTGCGCCCTGCAGTGGGCTGGCACCCTGTCCGGGGTTTGTTTCCTGCCTTGTGCCCTGGGATTGGCTCCAGCTGACCCCTGTGAACCTGTAGTTACGATATAGCGGGATGGATGGATGGATGTTATCAGGGCTGCTTTGTTCATCATTGCATAGAACTAGATTCACCAACACAAGTTCATCACTCTTTTTACACAGCATTGTGTTCAAATACCTGTTGTTCACATTCTCACATTTTTTTTAAAGTGTTAAACTCTAAAAACCCTATGACTTATTTCTAAGCTTTTTTCTGAAGAAAACCAGATTTTATTCAGAAGTAAAACTTGCCTCATGCATTCAAACATTCTCTTATTTTAACAGTGGTGAAGAGCATCTTAACAAAATGAAGGCAAATGACCAGTTGTATTTTTTTAGCGTTTTGAGCTGAAGACAGTTTCAGAGTTTGGGTTTAAAACTACATGGTTTGCATCAAACCTTTGTAAAAGGTTGCTGTATGAATTGCTTGTGCTAATAATTGGAGCACATGGTTATTTATTTTAGAAGTGGTGACAGACTTGTAAGAGCAAAGAGACAGATTAAACCAGAAACTACTAAGCTCATCAAGGCAACGAAAAGCAAAGGGAAAAACAAAAATCATAATGACTAAAAGTAAACCCAGATTCAAAAACTAAAAGAAAAACAGAAACCAACTGAAGCTGCTCAAGGGTGTACAATTCATGTGCTGATGAGTATTATTTCATTAAAAAGTGTGGCTAATAAATTATATCAGTCTTTGTCATTTAATGAAAACCACCTTGATATCATGCACATGCAAAGCCTCTTAACACACAGTGTCACAACAACAAAAATAGTGGACATCACTGAAGGAATCTCCAAAATCTGTAAATAAACAAATAAAAAAATGAAAATACAGTAGCAATATTACTTAATTCCAGATAGTTTAAGGGTAATTTTCCACCCATTTAACAATCCATTAAAGTATTAGCTCCTTTATTTAAACTGTCATCCTGCCATTAAGTGGTTTGGGAAAGTACTTACTACTAAAGTTGCTATATTAAAGAAAAATAAGTGTAATTTCATGAATCAGCATTGTCGCACAATAAAGTGATTAACATTTCTGTTGACTTATTTTGCTGATAACATTAAAAGAAAAAAAAATCCACAGAGTGCACATCTTGCAAAAGCAAAGCCTTATAACTCTACTCTAAGTCTTCAGTTTTTGGAATTTAAGGTTTGTTTGAAATTTACCCTGGAGAAATGGTCTGAATCTCTATGACAAGAAAAAGACATTTACATTAGCCTGGAAGTGTAGTTAACTAAGTTTGTATTTAATCCTATTTTTTATATTCTGTAGAGTAAACTGGCTTTTAGAAAATATATGAAAGAAAAAGACTATCAAAGTACTATTCTTAAATCCTTGTATACATGTGTGATATCATAATATATCAGAACATGTCCACTATTAAAATACTCACTAAAAACATCTGTTAAACGTAATTGGTTTACCTTTATTTAATATTGCTCACAGTCAAAGGAGATATGTCACAAAGTCCTTTATCAAACAAATAAACACAATATCTCCATCTGAAAAGTAGCAACACTGATAACACTCTACCAATGTTACAGCGACTTTCATGGCAACATTATTATGAAACACCTGTTAAATTCTGGGTGTAACTATAAAACTGATAAAGTACAGCAAAATGTACTATTCCTGAAAGGAAACAACTAGTGTCTGGTTTGGTTGCACATTTCTTTGAAGAACATTGATTACTGTGCCTGTCAGCATTTTTCAGCATTTATATATACACACATATACTGTGTATATAAACACATACAAGCATATACACACCCACTAACAATTAATATATACATACATACATACATATACACACACAAAGTGAGCCGAAAAAAGTTCCACGTGTAGTTTATTCTACAAAAACGCTACAAGGTAAAATAAATTTCATTATGATAAAAGGGTATACAAAATAGTTTTTTTGTTTTAAACATGATGTCTTCAAGGTGGTGGCCATCATTAGCGATATACTCTTCGAGATGATTTCTGAATGCTTGCATGACTTGTTTGGCCATTTCAAGGGGAATAGCTGCGATTTCCTGGCGAATAGCATCCTTGAAGGCTTCAAGGTTTTGAGGTTGGTATGTGTATATCTTCGACTTGAGATAGCCCCACAAGAAGAAATCACACGGAGCGAGATCAGGCGAACGTGAAGGCCACCTGACATCGCAGCGCAGGGAGATCAGCTTCCCCGGAAACATCTTCCGCAAAACTTGCATGGATGCCCGTGCCATATGAGCTGTTGCTCCATCCTGTTGAAATTCTAGTTTTTCAATGCAATGTTCTGAAGTGACGGTGACTGTTGCTCCCCCCTCCTCAAAAAAGTCAGGGCCTACAATGCCAAATTCTGCAACGGTGCACCAAACAGTAACACGCGCACCGTGCAGGGGTCTCTGATGAAGTTCACAAGAGTTGGTTTCAGCCCAATAGCAAAGGTTTTGCATATTTACATAACCATTCAAATGGAAATGTGCCTTGCCGCTACACATGATGATGGCATCTCGATGAATGGTTTGCACTGTGTTCATGCATAACTCTCTACAGCTCTCCCAGTGACTTCCTGCTCTACCACCATTTTGTATAGATGGAAATTAAAGTCCTCATGCAAAATCCTCTTCACTTCAACAGCAAAAGCAAGGTGCACACTGGACCAAGGTATGTTGCCAACTAAAAAACTATAAGGGATCGCCTATCAAAGGACCCACACCCCAACCCACTCAGCTGCCTATACATCACATAATGACCTTGAGAAATGTGGTACTTCATTTTGGCTCACCCTGTATATAAATACACACACAAACGCAAATTTATCTATCATGAAGATTATGTGTGTTTCTATATGGATAATGAAAGTGTTTGAATAAATGTTCATGTTTTAAAATTTATTTGTGCTCTATCTGTGGAAAAAGTAGAGGCTAACGAAATGAACAACTACAATGAAATTAAAAACATGAATCTCTCTATAAAACAAAAGAGCTGGCAAAAACATTGCCCATTTCTGATGTTTCCAAGTCTAGAGCAAATACTATGAATTAAAAATGGAAATCGGACATCTTGAAGCATAGACATAGAAAACAACAACAATACTTTATTTTTTATATTTCCCAAAATCACACAAGGAGTTCCGTAATGGGCTTTAACAGGACCTGTTTTTTGACGGCCCCCCACCTCAGCTTTGACTCCCTAAGAACTATCTAAGAATCCACTTTATGAATGTGACATTTCAGTACAGGAAGTTCACATCAATTAAACCTAAGAAATGGTGTGCCTTTGGACTGTGGCAAGAACCCAGAGCTTCACCGGAGGGAATCCACATGAAAATTAGGAGCAGTATTAAAGATTCAACCTTAATTTAAACAGTATCTATTGATAAAGTGATATAACAAAAAAGTTACATTTATATTTTGTAGTCCACTGTATAATTTAAATAAAGATAAATGCAAATTTTATATATGAAAAAAGTATTACACCTTTACATTTTACTAACTCAAATGAATAAAATAGAATTAGGTCCAACAGATCAGGTGAAAATGATTAGATAATTGTTAGAGGATCTGGAAGGAATCTGTCTTATTTAAACCTCAGACACTTAGTTAGGTTGGTCTTTAAGGGATTTAGAAAGATCTCCAAACAATTGGAAATCCACAGTTCCACTGTTCAAAAGATCATCTACCAGTGGGGACATTTTCAAACAACTGCTACCTTGTCCAGGCCAGGTCATCTCAAAGGCAGAATGCAAGATGCTGAAAGAATTCTCTAAGAACCCCAGAATTTCATCACAGAACCTACTGGTAGCAACTGTTGAATTTGAAGTGCACGAGTCTACAATTGGAAACAGGCTGCACAAATTATATCTACATAAGGATTGTGACAAAAAGAACATCAGGGCAACACTAAAGTTTGCCCATGAAGAGCAACATAAAAGCCAGGACTTCTTAAACAATGTGCTCTGGACAGACTAGCAAAGGTAAAGTGTTATTTGGCAACAGTATCAGAAGACATGCTTAGTGAAAACCAGAGACAGCATTTGTCCAGATAAACCTGATACCAACTGTAAAGCGTGGTGCTGGAAATATTATGGTTTGGGGCTGCTTTGTTGTATCAGAAGCTTACCATCATAAAAATCTACTATGACTTCTGCATTGTACCAGAGGAGACCACCTGTCAGATGAAAAAAGCTCAAATGATAATGGACCACGACAACAGTAAATCCATCAAGGGATACCGAAAAAGAAAGAAATGAAGGTTCTGGAATTGCCAAGTGAAAGCCTGGATGTGAATTTCTTTGAGATGCTGATCTCATCGAAAGACCATGTCACTTGACACAACAGAATATTGGTTGGTTTGTTAAATTCAGCATCTTCATGAGGACTCTCCAGTACAGTTATGCTCACCTCTTTTTGTGTCAACCAATAACGTGCTGCCTGACAGAGCCTGTACTGTACGGGTTAACAAGCATGGCAGGTTCAGCCACAATCTCAGGGCTTTTTGTTTTCTTTTCTCTATTCTGTCAAAGTACTTAAAATATGAGACATCAGACAGCTGTATTATATATATATATATATATATATATATATATATATATATATATATATATTAATCTCAATAGATTATCTTCGATTGGCATTACCCACATTCCATTAGATTGGTTCAGATCCTACCTCTCAGGCCGCACTCGGTTTGTTCAGCTTAAAACTTTCACATCCCAACCCACCGCTGTTACTTCAGGTGTGCCCCAGGGCTCTTCCTGGGCCCCTCCTTTTCATTATTTACCTCTTTCCCCTTGGTAATATCTTTCGTAAATATAACATTAGCCTCCACTGTTATGCTGATGACATCTAGCTCTGTCTCACAAGCAAACCTACTGCTTCCTTTCCACCCTCCTCACTTATTGATTGCATAGCAGAAATCAAATCCTGGTTTTCTTCATATGTTCTTAAATTAAATAACAAGTGACAAAACTGAGGTTCTCCTCATTGGTACAAAATCAACATTATCCAAAACTGATCATTTTTCATTTGTCATTGATAATTCCTCTGTCTCCCCTTCCCCACAGGTTAAGAGTCTAGGTGTCATCCTTAACAGTACTTTATCCTTTCAATGCCACATCAGCAACATCTCCCGGTCTGCATATTTCCACTTGCGTAACATTAATCGTATTCACCCCTCCCTCACTCCTCACACCACTGCTATCCTTGTTCATAGATAGCATTGTCACTTCTCGTCTGGATTATTGCAATTCCCTTTTCTTTGGTCTTTCTCGCAAATCTCTTTATAAGCTTCAACTGGTCCAGAATTCAGCTGCCGGCATCATTACTAGAACCCTCTCTATTCACCATATCACTCCCATTTTGCAGCAGCTTCACTGGTTTCCAGTTCAGTTCCGAATTCAATTCAAAATTCTCCTACTAACTTTTAAGGCTCTCCACAATCTTGCCCCTCCATATCTGTTTGACCTCCTCCATGTTGCCATTCCCTCCCATACCCTTAGATCCTCTTCCTCCATCTACTTGACTGTCCCCTATGTCCATCTTACCACTATGGGGAGCAGAGCATTCAGTTGCTCTGCTCCCCAGCTCTGGAACTCACTACCATCTGATCTTAGAAATATCGAATCATTTTCACTTTTCAAATCCTAAACTTAAAACTCATTTGTTTAAGACTGCTTTTTATCTTTGATTACAATTGCTCTGTCTGATTTTAACTTTTGTATTTTACTTTTGTTTATATGTGTTTTGTCTATTGTTCGGTGTACTTGAGTGTTTAGAAAGGCACCTACAAATAAATAAAATGTATTATTATTATTATTATGCAACATGAGACATTGTAGCTGCATTATATGCATTGGACTTCCGGATGAGCATTGTTTGATTTTGTCAGGGCAAGTTGCAGACTAGTTGGAATAGCTCATAGAGTATGTCACACTAGGCAACTGGCCTTCAGAGGTCATCAAAGGGCACCTGAGACGCAATAACTGGCAAAGCTGACATTTTAAATAAATCAATTCCCATTTTAAAAATTGTCTTACAAACTATTTGAGGCAATTTTAATAAACATACCTCAAAATATTCTTGAATTGTTGTGTAAAAGTACTCCTTAATTAATGAATTTATAACCTTGGAACAACATGCAACATTTGATCATATATGGGTTAATAGTCTGCTATGGTTAAGCATTTGCTTTGATTTATAGGTCTACTATTGCCCTAAATCATGCTGTGTGATTATTGTTAGCAGTAACCAGGATCCAAGATCATGTCCTGCTTTGGCATGTACTCTATAAAGGCTTCCTCAGATCTAATTTTTAAGCTGTGTTAAAACTGGTACATTAGATGTGTCTTTGATAATGAATGAAAGTTAGATTAGGAACCCTGCTCTGACTTTATATACTCATGTTTTTATGGGTGTGGGCACAAGTCCTGAATGTGCCTGTATTAGTACTATGCTTGGCAGGATCAGGAGTCAAAAAGGCCAAAATTAGAACTCATAAACAGCCCAATCATGAGTTAACAGAAAATGAAACCTTCAAGACTAAAATGTTTTAAAATATTATAAAAAAAGTCTGCACCCATAGACAGAATACAAAGGCCACACCAGGTCACAAGATGTCCAAACACTATAAACATCAGCATTCTTTAAGGCTCAATAAAAGAACTAGCATGGCGTTATCTACGCTTAACGCTTACCAAAGTTTCAGGTCTTAATGAGCCTGCCTCTTCCATTCTCTCAACATTGGGAACATTTGTTTTAGGGTAAAATGCAAAGTTGCCTTTTCAGCAGAATAACAGAGAAACAAAGCATTCAAATATTAAGTCCAAGAACTGTGCAAATTCACTCTCTCCATACAAAACACACAAATTTGTTATGCACCATGATGCCGCTCGGTGCTTGCCAGCAAAGGAGCAGGTCAAGGGCTGTGGACGATTACCTTCTGTGTGTACATAGTACAAGTGCACTACGGGGTTGGGGGCACTTTGGATAACGTTTGAATATATTTGAGTGTGTTGTTTTTGAAAATGATTTGTGTGCAATTCACCACTGTAACAAGTGTACAAGTGGCAGTTGGGGTGACAGAGGGCATATGAGCAATAGGACTGAACCCTGTGGCCGTATAAGACTAATTATGGAGACTGAGCTGTGGAAACTATCATGCATAGAGTCAAGTTTGTTTTAATTCAGTTGGCTTGTACATTTTTCTTTTTTACAATACTAATTTAAATTTGCTCATGAAGGTTACTTTTGATGTTTTAAAATGCCATCTACCACATCTATAGCAAGTTGCCATCTCTAGCTTTTTTCTTTTTTTAAAAAAAAGCAATGCCCTTCTTTAAAATAAGAAAATATTCAGACATGGGTTTCTTTCCTTGTAATAGGCATTATGTAATCTCACCAGTTAACTGCCCTTGACTTGCATCACTTCATCAGCAACCTCCCATTTTGTTTGCCTTTTCTAATTACCTCCTCCCATTTAGCTCACTGCTTCCTTCCCAACCTTACCCAGCAATATTTCAGCTCTCCTCTCAGTCTGTTCAGTAGACGTGCTGTTTCACTGTGGTGATTAACTATACATCTTTGCTCGTCCACTTAGCAGTGGAAAATTCAGACACATCGGTATTAATCGCTTACCCTGTGTCATCTGCCAGTTTAACAGTCCTGTGCAGCTAGAATCTGGATGAAGGTCATTTATTTAAATTTGGTCCAAGTCGTAATCTACTCTAATGTCAACCCATTTGCTATTACAATGCCCTGCAGTATAAAGCTTGTCTGATTCTCGCTATACCTTCCCTCAGTGTGCATAACTTGTTCTATGTTTCACTACTTTAATTCTTTTTATAATTCAATTACATAAAAACAAATCATTCTTTTGAGTGGATTAATTTCAAGTGTTATTTTATGTCCCTTTCTGCACTCCAATTGACTTACAGTACAACAAAATGAGCCATATGGACCAAATGTTCAGCTTATAAATACCTTCATTTATACTTCACTATGCAATCACTATGTAACAGGTTGGTGCACTTCCACTTTTACCGACACCGATTACAGAGAAATGTGGCATATGTAATACTGGTTAATTGACTAGGGAGGCATTATCTGTAGTCCGTGCTTCCTTCGATATCTGAAAGATATCACCAACTGCTGACTTTAATTTTTCTCCATATTAATGTGTGTCCTTTAAGTGTGGCATGCAATGAATTTGCTCTCTTCAAAAGACTGGGTTCTGCCAAGTGACACTGACTCATGAGATAGGCTTCCGGTTAAAGCAAATTTTGAAACTGGATTGACATACAAAGGTTTATATAAAACACAGATTAATCAATAGGAAAAGTTAAATTATCTGTAGCATTTATTATTATTTGAGAGGGCAGTGCAGTTACTGCACTGTGACAGGCTCACAGGTCATACACTATAATTAGTAAGTTCACGAATTTGAACGACAGACAATATTATGCTCTCTACCACTAAACTGGCGATCCCCTATGAAGGGCATCACTGATTCAGAAATTAAAGCAACTGGGAACAAGCTAGCTGTTTTGAAGCCATTATAGTTAATCCCAGACCTGGTGTGACATGCAGGTTTTTGGTCTAACAGCATTAACTAAAACATGGTCAGACAAGTGACCTTAACCAGATGGAAGGATGTCTTCTGCCATCAGAGGGGACTGGGCGGTCTCATGGTCTGGAATCCCTACAGATTTTATTTTTTTTCTCCAGCAGTCTGGAGTTTTTTTTGTTTTTTCTGTCCCCCCTGGCCATTGGACCTTACTCTTATTCGATGTTAATTAATGCTGATTTATTTTGTTTTCATATTGTGTTTTTTATTTTTCTATTCTTTATTATGTAAAGCACTTTGAGCTACTGTTTGTATGAATATGTGCTATATAAATAAATGTTGTTGTTGTTGTTGTTGTTGTTCTGTGAGATAAAAAGATATCATTGTTGTTACCAATGAGAACAATAAGGTTAGTGCATTATAGCAGGTTTACACATCAAACTGTTAAGTATTAGAGGACATATTTCACTTGTAGATGACATGCCTGAGAGAAGAGGAACGCTAATGATTTTTTACAATCTTAAAGCAAACTAACAGTTTTGTTTTTTCATTCCAGAAAATAATTACTCTTTTCAGATGTCATCACTAAAGAAAATTTGTCTATATTGAGTCACACAGGAGCTCAGGTGATGGTAATCATCAACCAATCCAAGGGGTGGCACTGTGTAATAACACTCTCTCTCTTTTCTCCCTCTGCAAGTATGTTACAGCATAAGAGTTCACAATGAAAATACTGAATGGATAAATATGTGTACAAATCTTTTGTCATGCAGAAAATTATGACTTTCAAGGGAATTCAATACTTTTACAAACCACCGTATAAATCAATGACTGGTAATATAATGAATTTAAAAATATTTGATGCCTCTTGCACTACATGTACCCTCAGCGTTTCTCCTACGCCATTCTTCAGTATCCTTGCGTGTCTCAATCTGTCTTGACCAGCACTTAACATAAAGTCTTGGATTCTGTCATTTCCAGGTGTTTTCCTCGGCTCCCGTCTGCTCCTTGACAACCACCAATAGTAGATGGGCCCCCATTACCTGGTGTGAAATCATTATTCATATTCTTTTGAATAATTCTTATATTTGAAGACAACTTTCAGCAGGATCCTTGTACGTGTCTGTCTTACCAGCACTTTCTGCATTTAACTAAGCAACCAAATTGAAACTGACCAATCCGACTGCTCAGAGGGACCAGTTACACACAAAAATATTAGTATTTTATTATACAGTATATTCATTGCATAATTACATATTAATGTTTCTACGCTGCACTGAAAACTATCAAAAAGCACTTGCAGTTTGCCTTCAGGACAGTACACTTCTAGCTCCATATTGTATAAAAACTGTAAAAGCATAAAATTGTCAGATTAAAAAGGATTTTGGTACAGGTGATACTGGATGTAACCAGTCAGTGAACTTGATGTCACCATAGGCTATCTGTGGCGTTCCCAGCAAAACTAAGATATGAAATTTCAAAGTTAATCCCAGGAACCATTTTCAAAAAATAATGGTAACAAAACAAACTTTAGACTGCTTCCTGGATGCTAGCAAAAAAGTGGACATTAATAAAAAGTAATCATCAACTATTTTACAATGGTTTTCAGGAATTTGTTTTGATGGTGGCACTATCTTCACCTGAAATGTCTGGTGACACTGTTACCCTGTTTGTAGTAACCAAGTTAGATGTATTTAGATTGGCTACAGAAACTTAAACATGCTTGCCAACTATGATAAAATCTGGCCAAATTAAGAGTGAAAAAAAGCAATAATGTAGAACACCACATAGAGATTTACTAAATATGACATTAACATAAAGTTAGATGTTAACACAATTTAAAATGAAGGTCAAAAAAACATTTTAATGGTGAAACAGAAATAATAATTAAATATCTGCAAAATTAGGGAAGGAAATGATGAAGACAGATTTTTTGAATGTAACATTTCTTCAGAATTTGAGCCCTCTATTTCCAAAATTCCCCATAAACCATGTATAAACCGTGTGGTCCAGAAACAGACATCAAAAATTGGCTTACAGAAACAGTTAAAGTAAGGCACAGTAAGGACGTAGTGAGTTTGCATTGGACTAAAAGTTAGAATGGATTGATTGAACTAAACTAAAAATTAGAATGGATTGATTGAAACAGCCAGTAGCCAAAAGTATGTTAACTGTTTCTGACCCAGAATGTGGACACCTACAAAGCCTCTATGTTCTCCACAACCTTGTGAGGATTATTATAGACAAGTCTGTGTTATGACACCACTGAGAAATCTCTATTATAAAAGTATAGCACATGTCCCATTGGAAATGGTTTGCTTTACAGATCCACCCACTTATTCTGGTGTCATTTATTTTAGAACGGTTATAAGTTTCAAATTGTTTAAATTCTCACATAAAAATGCCGAATATGCCATTTCCAAAGATGTGCAGCACTATTTTTCCTATTATATTTTATAGTAATGTCAATACAACTCAGTGCTTTTTTTTTTTACAAGGTGCTTGACATCAATGTAAAGGTGAATTTGTGCTGAATCAGAGGACATTAAGGAATTGGTGAGAGTATAATCTATCACCGTTTTACCTTAAAATGTAAAAATATGCCCTGGGGTAAAAAAATCAAGGTTTACAAAAAGTGGGCATACACTTTTGCTAACAACAATTGTACCAAGTAAAAATTGAGGAAAGTTTGGGTTGCCTACATAAGTGATAACTATGGGCTATTTTATTTGTTAATACAACAATAACATTCATTTACTGTTTCAATATTTCGAAGCACAAAACACATCTCCCTACTAACATGATGTGCTGTGTTAAAAGAGATGTGCAATTGCCAAGGCGGTTAAAACAGCGTAGTTTCTTGCTGAATATGAATACACAAATGCTGCATTTGTGTCATTTGTTTGTTCTTGGAAGACAACCTAATGTCCATTAGTATAATCTCAAATTGTGACAAACACAGTGAAAGAACATATTACAGTATATGTCTGAATGGCTAGGGTTAACTGACTACAGGTAATGTCAGTCCAGTTATTTTTCTGATTTTGAATTTGTTTACAGCATAAGCAAAAGTAAGATCTGATCACTAACATAAGATACTTTGAAAAATAAAAACAGCAAATGCTGTTTTACAAGAGTTGGATAATGGATTAATATAACACTGATAAAACTGTTTGCACACAGGAAGTCTTAAGAGTTTGGACAAATATAAAAATGGAGGAACAGATTTGGACAGCTAAAGCACCCAGAGTCAAAATTATAAAACCTGCGTATGCACAAAAAGAGGCCAAAAATGTTCACTTGCAACTTTCCATGCAAAAGACAGGACTTATAAAAGAAAACTTGGAGGCAACTCTGACCTATCCGTACCGACATTTTGGAGAAAGTGAGAAATTACGACACACTTGATCAAGTAGGGAAACACAGACAAACCAGCTAGATTATGATTCCTATGTATAAAAATTCATATCACTGAGCCGTTACTATCATGTGCGCTGATGTGACAAACATATTACACCTCAAATGTGATGGGTTTGACATATAGACTATTTTAATGAACTTTTAAGAGGACCAGGATGATGAATTTTGCACAGAATAACCTTTTTGGTTTTTTCTCAGTTTAGGCAACCTGTTTTCACTGCCTCAGTATTAGAAACCAAAGCGCAGTAAAAACATTGCTAGCATAGAGAATGCTATAAATGACCCATAGCCCATTCACAGCCTAAAGGTTTGACCCAACAGGCTTTTAAATAGTTGCTTTAAAACTATGCAAATGGACATATACAAAAGGATCCTGCTTTTAGGAACTAGAAGGATTTCTATTTTTTTGCCCATGATCCAGGTGCCATCCAGTTCTCCTAACATAATCTAGAAAATTAACAGCACTCATAGCAGTTAGAACATTTTGCAAGAATGATACTGCATTTGTTAACCGTGAACAGTGACATTCCATTAATACACAAGTCTACAATGCCAAAATTGGACTGACAAAAGTTGTGGCTCAGTTGCCTGGGTGAGCCCATGATTCATTTATTTCGAAGCAAAGTAGTGTTGGCAGATGACTTGTTCACAGTGCTGCTGTACATGATGGCTGGCATAGTAGTAAAGGTAAATGGCTAAATCTGCAGTTTATCATCTGCCCTCAATCATTTATTGTTCCAGCAATCATGTCATTACATGTGCCAGGTTATGGTGGCTACCTGCCCAAATACTGGTGCCTTCAAGTCTTTCCCCAATCTTGTGCTTCAACACTATGTGGAGCACACCAAAGGTCTCCTAACATGCAGGCACAACACAAATTGAATTGTCTCAATGCGTCAGAATGGAAGGTGATCAACCAGTCAATGAAGTTCTTCAGCATTGTGACTGCACATGTATGAGGCTGATCAGCATAGTAAACCATTTGTTTCAGGGTGGTAACCAGGCAGGGATCGAGGGATCTTTCTGTATGCACATTTACAAGATGATTGTGATTTATAAAGGTAAATCACATACAAATGTGTGTACAACACATTTCAGAAATGTGGTACTTTTTTTGGCATGCTCATAATTCCTGTTTTTTTGGAGTATGCAAATTTTAGCGCTCAAATTCACACAATGTTTTATAAATGAGAGTGTGTGACATTTGAAATTTTAATACATTTTGCCCATCCATTAAATATTACTCTTTGGCTTGTTAAAAAACTTACTAATCATGCAAATAAAAATTTTACAATTGCAAATGTTAGGAAACTAGCAGTGTAATCCTCTGATAAAGCAAATTTTGAAAGCATGCTATTAGGTGTTTGTTTAAATGAGAATATCGTGAACTATCTTGGAAGTCACTAATCCAACAGAACTGATAATATTTGAATTTTCTTTTTTGTATTCATTTTAAGCAACTTTTTTCAATTACTGGACAGAAAATGGCAAAGAATACATTTAGAATGTGCACATGGTAAGAAAAATCAGTTAATCCTTGATAATATCATTCTTTATATTTGTGCGTCTATCATACATTAAATTCATGCCTTGAATTGTATTTTGATATTTATGAATACCTACACTAATTTTCTTAACTGACAGTTGGATAATTACTTATACTATTTACTGATACTGATATACAGTAATCCCTCTTCGTTTGCGGGGGTTGCGTTCCAGAACCCCCCGCGATAGGTGAAAATCCGCAAAGTAGAAACCATATGTTTGTATGGTTATTTTTATATATTTTAAGCCCTTATAAACTCTCCCACACTGTTAACATTATTAGTGCCCTCTAGACATCAAATAACACCCTTTAGTCAAAAGTTTAAACTGTGCTCCATGACAAGACAGAGATGACAGTTCTTTCTCACAATTAAAAGAATGCAAACATATTTCTCTTCAAAGGAATGCGTGTCAGGAGCAGAGAATGTCAGAGAGAGAGAGCCCGCAAAAGAAAAGCAAACAATCAAAAAATCAATACGTGCTGTTGGGCTTTTAAGTATGCGCACCGCGATAAAGCAGCCGCAAAGAAGGGAGCAATGTGAATGTAGTCTTTCAGCATTTTTTAGAGTAGCATCCGTATCTTCTAGGTAAACAGCCCCTCTACTCACACCCCCTCCGTCAGGCACAGAGAATGCCAGAGAAAGTGAGAGAGACCGAGAAAAGCAAATAATCAAGCACCGCTCGGGAAGCACATCGTATATCATCGAGGAGTTTTATTTAATACATAATACATGCTCTGATTGGGTAGCTTCTAAGCTATCCGTCAATAGCGTCCCTTGTATGAAATCAACTGGGCAAACAAACTGAGGAAGCATGTACCATAAATTAAAAGATCCATTGTCCGCAGAAATCCACGAACCAGCGAAAAATCATTGATATATATTTAGATATGCTTACATTTAAAATCAGCAATGGAGTGAAGCCGCGAAAGTCGAAGCACGATATAGCGAGGGATCACTGTACAGGTTATACTGATACTGTTAGTATTTATACAGTTTATTACAGAAAAGGCAAAACATTATTCACTTTAAAAATGGAGGCATTTTTAATAAAAAGCAGTTGAATGGGATTTACTGTGATATCGAATAGGCATAGAGCACTGTAAAGTTTAAATGGTACTAATATCAAACACTAAAATTCTGGAATTAAGACATCCCTACACTCAATAATACTAAAGCACCCCCAGACAGAAACTTGAGACTTAAGTTAGAAAGGATTACATTTCAAAGACTAGCAAAAACAAAAACAATGACAATGGAAATCAAAGAGCTACACTTTATGCACAGCCGCTTAAAGTGAGAATACTAGAATAAAACCTCTGCAAACTCCTTGCTTTTAGTTTCTTAATATCACCGATTTGGTGACTCTGAGCAAAAGGAAATTAATGTGTTTTTTTAGCCTTGTTTTTCATTATTGATTTTACAGTGTTTTTTGTGTTGCCCATTACAGTAGTAGCTGCACTCTTAAAAGCCGCAATGAATGTGCAGAGGCATTATTGTGCACCTTCACTACTGTGTGGTTTTTGCATTTACAATGCAAACCATGTCTATTATAACCACAGATGTGAAGAAGCAAGTTAAACATTAAAAGCTGTCTAGAAGAAGGCACACCTATTCATAGGGAGCAAGTTGAAAGTAACATCTTAACCTCGCACATGTTTGTTAGCTCATGAGGGGAAAACAAGCATCTCTGGGGGCAAATGTATTCAGCCATAGGGAGAAACTGAAAACTTCACATAGACGGTGACTGGACCATAGTTTGAATTCCAGACTTTATAAATCGTGAGGTAACATCACTAACAACTATTATAACATATCAACCCTACAGATGCAAGAATTATCTTTATCAAATTCTCTAAGTAAATACACCACAGGAACACTGTGTAATCCAAGTGCCAGACCCACTCTGACACA
Source organism: Polypterus bichir lapradei (assembly GCA_026402145.1). Lineage (NCBI taxonomy): Eukaryota > Metazoa > Chordata > Cladistia > Polypteriformes > Polypteridae > Polypterus > Polypterus bichir. Next base: position 41,384,811 of record JANRMT010062815.1, read on the forward strand.
TTAAAACACACAGTAATTGAGAAAGGCGGTGACAAGTTCCACTAGCTTCATGCTATAAAGCATCTAAAATGTTTTGGCAGAGAAGGTAGCATAAGGGAAAGTTACAGATTGTGCTCATCCTGCTGACTCAGCAGCTCTCACTGAAAGTCTCACCTGCTCTGACATTTCCTTCCGACCTGGACTCTGAAACCAAATGAGAAAGCTGCTTTTTATATCCACAGTGGATAGCTTTCGCAGAGCCCATTTCAAAAAATATTTGTATGGTAAGTATAATTATTTCAACTTTTCATTTTCCAGATTACACATCACAGAGAGGGGGCCAGTATATCAGTCCATGGGTCTCTGAAGCAAACAAGAGCACCCAGCAGCTTAAATAAGGAAGAAACAGGTTGAAACCCCTTCTTCCAATCTCCATCAATTTAATTAAATCTTGCATATGTCTTAAAGTAACCTTAAGCAAACTCCATCTTTATATTTGTTTTCCACCTACTCTGTTCACAGCATAGGCAAGAGATGGTTTGATAACCTATTGATTTTGACTACCCTCATCAATGCTTTAATTTGTAAATATGGGGGGGTCTACTTTACAACCAATCAAACCAGCTTTCAAGCATTCTCCAAACGTCTTAAGTAATTGGTCTTTTTGAAAATTTTGCGTAAATAATGCACAGAAGGCTAATCAAGTGTATGCAAAAAAAAAAACAAAATCCCTAAATAAACTTGGAAAATGATCCTGTTGTTTTAACAAATGTGATTTTGTTCAAACAGCTTAAAGAGTCAATTTGAAAGTAAAATGATAATAGCCATAGTTCAGTTTCGTCATTCAGTATTGAAAAATAGCTTTTTTACTTGAGAAAACAGCAAAGCACAATTTTATTATAATCAAGCTCACTAAGAATTATGTGTAATGAAGAATTACTCACATTTTCTTAGAAGTAGTAAGGTGCAGTGGAAAATAAACAACTACTCTGCCTTACTTTACCGTTCTGCCTCGGTATGTAAAACACAATACATTAGACAGATGAGCTTCTCTGTTTGTGAGGTTCAAAACACCCACATATCTTATTCCTTGTTTCTGCATTTTTATGAATTGTACTTGAGTGTGATGTGACAAGGACTTAAGGTGCGACTAACAACTAACTCACTGCACAGACAGATGCACAAAAGGGTAAAAGAAAGGTAAACTGAAGTAACCTGTTATTAAGCCCCTTTACCATTCACTAATGCCAGTACAGCAGGCAAAAGAACACCCCCCCCCCAAGAGTGAGAAACCTTAAGCAGAAAGCTGCTGATCATTAACTTTTTATTGTCATTACTCATTTGTCTGGCATTTTATTTCCACACACCTCTGCCACATCTGTATGTGAAATTGTCTAGCAGCTACTAGGCATTTACTGGAGCTTCTCAGATCTCACAGATTACTTAGTGTTGCCATACCATTAAAGGTTTTGAGGATCCATGTCAAAAACAGCCTAATTAAATCCAGTATGATTCAATTTTGTATAAACATAAAATGTGAAAACTTCCAAGAGGGTGAAAATTTTCTATGGGCACTATATGTGTACATTTTTGATTTTCTGGTATGTATGTATGTTTCTCTTTGTTGGTATTGTATTACTGACATCTCCTCTGAGGAGAAATGCAAGTCAGAATTTTACAGTAGCATGTACAGTATGTACTGTGCACACATGACAAATAGTGAACTACAACTATTCTTGTTTGGATATGCAAAAAAAAAAAAAAAAAAAGACATCTGGCTATCTGTCTAAAATCAAATGTCAGGTAAATGGTTTAATAGACAGACAGAGAGACATACACACACTTTATTAATCCCAAGGGGAAATTCACATACTCCAGCAGCAGCATACTGATAAAAAACAATATTAAAGATTGATAAAAATGCAGGTATAACAGACAATAACTTTGTATAATGTTAACGTTTACCCAAAGGGGTGGAATTGAAGAGTCGCATAGTGTGGTGGAGGAACGATCTCCTCAGTCTGTCAGTGGAGCAGGACAGTGACGGCAGTCTGTCGCTGAAGCTGCTCCTCTGTCAGGAGATGATCCTGTTCAGTGGATGCAGTGGATTCTCTATGATTGACAGGAGCCTGCTCAGCGCCCGTCGTTTTGCCACAGATGTCACACTGTCCAGTTCCATGCCTACAATAGAGCCTGCCTTTCTCACCAGACGTAAGGCGTCCTTCTTCTTTATGCTGCCTCCCCAGCACACCACTGCGTAGAAGAGGGCACTTGCCACAACCGTCTGATAGAACATCTGCAGCATCTTATTGCAGATGTTGAGGGACGCCAGTCTTCTAAGGAAGTATAGTCGGCTCTGTCCTCTCTTGCACAGAGCATCAGTATTGGCATTCCAGTCCAATTTATCATCCAGCTGCACTCCCAGGTATTTATAGGTCTGTATCCTCTGCACACAGTCGCCTCTGATAATAACGGGGTCCAGTTTTGCTGGTGTTCAGTTGTATGTGGTTTGAGTCGCACCATTTAACAAAGTCCTTGATTAGGTTCCTATACTCCTCCTCCTGCCCACTCCTGATGCAGCCCACGATAGCAGTGTCTTCAGCGAACTTTTGCATGTGGCAGGACTCCTTGTATTGGAAGTCCAATGTATATAGGCTGAACGGGACCGGAGAAAGCACAGTCCCCTGCGGCGCTCCTGTGCTATTGACCACAATGTCAGACCTGCAGTTCCTGAGACGCACATACTGAGGTCTGTCTGTAAGATAGTCCACGATCCGTGCCACCAGTTATGAATCTACTCCCATCTTTGTCAGCTTGTCCCTAAGGAGCAGAGGTTGGATGGTGCTGAAGGCGCTAGAGAAGTCCAGAAACATAATTCTTACAGCACCACTGCCGCTGTCCAAGTGGGAGAGTGATCGGTGTAGCATGTAGATGATGGCATCCTCCTCTCCCACCTTCTCCTGGTATGCGAACTGTAGAGGGTCGAGGGCATGGCTGACCTGTGGCCTCAGGTGGTGAAGCAGCAGCCGCTCCATGGTCTTCATCACATGTGACGTCAGAGCAATAGGTCGGAAGTCATTCAGCTCACTAGGACGTGATGCCTTTGGGAGTGGGGTGATGCAAGATGTTTTCCAAAGCCTCTGGACTCTTCCCTGTTCCAGGCTCAGGTTGAAGATGTGCTGTAGAGGATTCCCCAGCTCCAGCGCACAGGCCTTCAGCAGTCGTGGCTCCATCGATACTCCATCTGGACCCACTGCTTTGCTGGCAAGAAGTCTCCTCAGCTCTCTGCTCACCTGGGCTGCTGTAATTGTGGGTGGGGATGTCTCTCCTATGCTGGTATCAGCAGAAGGATGGGTGGAGGGTGCAGTACTCCAAGGTAAAAGTAGGTTAGGGTGGTTAAACCTGTTAAAGGAGTTGTTCATTTGGTTTGCTCTCTCCACGTGTCTCTCGATGGTGGCACTCCGCTTCGAGCTGCAGCCAGTGATGATCATCATCCCATCCCACACTTCCTTCATGCTGTTATTCTGCTCCAGCTTTCTCCTGTACTGCTCTTTCGCCGCCCTGAGATGGACTCCGAGTTCCTTCTGCAAGAGCTTGAGCTCATGCTGATCACTGCCTTTAAAAGCCTTTTTCTTCTGCTTCAAAAGGCCGTTGATTTTACTTGTAGTCCACGGCTTGTTGTTAACATAACAGCGTACTGTTCTTACTGGAACTACAATGTCCATACAGAAGTAGATGTCAGTGTGCAGTCAACAACCTCCTCAATGTTCTCATTATGTGACTTCTGCAGGATATCCCAGTCTGTAGTTCCAAAGCAGTCTCTTAGAGCCTGCACTGCCTCTGGGGACCACTTCCTGAATGAGCATGTGGTTGTTGATAGCTCCCTCACTCTTGGATTGTAGTGAGGCTGAAGCAGAACCAGGTTATGATCTGCTTTCCCAAGCGCAGGCAGCGGGGTGGCACTGTATGCGTCATTAACGTTTGCATATAGTAGGTCAATAGTCCTATTTCCCCAGGTGTTACAATCCACATACTGGGAAAAGGCAGGTAATGTTTTGTCCAGCGTCACATGGTTAAAGTCTCCAGCGATTAGCACAAGCGCCTCGGGGTGCTGCATTTGTAGTTTAGCAAGAGCGGAATGAATAATGTCACACGCTATCTCCAATGCAATGCTTTAACACTACAGCTTTTAATACTACATACATTATAAAACAGAAGAAACTTTACAGGTGCCGGTCATAAAATTAGAATATCATGACAAAGTTGATTTATTTCAGTAATTCCATTCAAAAAGTGAAACTTGTATATTAGATTCATTCATTACACACAGACTGATGTATTTCAGATGTTTATTTCTTTTAATTTTGATGATTATAACTGACAACTAATGAAAATCCCAAATTCAGAATCTCGGAAAATTAGAATATTGTGAAAAGGTTCAATATTGAAGACACCTGGTACCACACTCTAATCAGCTAATTAACTCAAAACACCTGCAAAAGCCTTTAAATGGTTTCTCAGTCTAGTTCTGAAAGTTACACAATCATGGGGAAGACTGCTGACTTGACAGTTGTCCAAAAGACAACCATTGACACCTTGCACAAGGAGGGCAAGACGCAAAAGGTCATTGCTAAAGAGGCTGGCTGTTCAAAGAGTTCTGTGTCCAAGCACATTAATAGATAGGCGAAGGGAAGGACAAGATGTGGTAGAAAAAAGTATACAAGCAATAGGGATAACTGCACCTTAGAGAGGATTGTGAAACAAAACCCATTCAAAAATGTGGGGGAGATTCACAAAGAGTGGACTGCAGCTGGAGTCAGTGCTTCAAGAATCACCACGCACAGACGTATGCAAGACATGGGTTTCAGCTGTTGCATTCCTTGTGTCAAGCCACTCTTGAACAAGAGACAGCGTCAGAAGCGTCTCGCCTGGGATAAAGACAAAAAGGACTGGACTGCTGCTGAATGATCATACATACACATACGTGTATGTGTGTATATATATATATATATGTGTGTGTATATATATATAT
>JANRMT010062815.1:41399821-41431297 GCA_026402145.1 Polypterus bichir lapradei
TACATTCCCTTCCTTGCTTCGCCACGGTATTCACGTCTCCCTGCTGATAACTACAGCCTTTTTATTTAATCCACGGCTTCTCCGCTGTTTTATTGTTCATTTATTACGATTATAGTTATTGTGTAGGTATTTTAGACTTACTTTACATTGTTCAGGTACCCATTTCCTTTATCATTCCAACAGTACCCCCATTAACATGTCTATCGAGATGATCACCATCGATCAAAGAATTGTCACTTACCAAGTGGTTTCCATGCCCGGAGATTGCACCTGCCTTTTCCATTCTCTTTGTTACATATTGCACGGCCATATCAGGCTCACTCTTGATATCCGGAGGAACATTATGTCTTATGTATTGAATAACTGGGACAGGTTCAAGGTGTGGACTGATGACGGTACAGGAGATAATTATACTACACAGGAGCACTAGAAGAGTGAAATGCTTAAGCCCTTCACCTATGCATCTGCATGTGAGTTGATGGCTGCCGCTGAATTGTTCAGTTGTCGCTTTCAAGTGTACCAAAATGGCCAAATATTTTACACCTTTGAACAACCGCCAATGCCTCTTAAACATCTTAGATTCACAGGTGACGATTTCAGTAGTGGACACTTTGATGTTTAGAAATGTTTAAACTCTCAAAAGTTGGATGTGAAGTTATCAATGAAACTTGTTGTATACTTACAATGCTTGACAGATGCCGAATGTCTCTTCAACACAAGTCCAACAAATACTGTCGTAATTGAAACAAACCATGAAACTCAAACTGATTATGACAGCAGCAATCCAAGCTGTGAGATTTGAAACAAGATTACTGTTCACATGGCCAACTGTACGTTGCATGCTCAAGAGTAAGCTCAGCGCACAGCTACAGCTTGGTCACATTACAGCTGGAGGGCCGAACTGACAACGTGGCATACAAAGAGATCCTTAACAAATAATTATCGGTATATTTTCCCTCAGTTTAAAAAGGTTTAATTTTCTTCTTAATAAAAATTTTAAGGCAGTACTTCGCCGCTTCAAAGCGCGGGTATTTTGCTAGTATATATATATATATATATATATATACATACATACATGAATATATACTGTATATACATGAATATATATATATATATATATACATATATATACATGAATATATATATATCGCTTGATTATATTTGCATGGAACCTTGTACATGCTTCGCAATTCTGTGTACATGTCCAATACTGTGATGTACTGAACCTCAGCCACATACATTTACACTACACTAATAATTCCATAAATAGCCAAATCATAATCATAAGAACAGAGAATAAGAAAAAAACTCTAACACAAAAACCTGTTCTTAATCAGATGCAATAAAATTTCTAGTGATCCTAATGAAATAAGAAAACTTGCACAATAAATTAGTTACAGGCAGTCAAAACTTCTCAGTAGTCAGCAGGTGAGACAGCCAAGCAATATTCCCAAAGATATCTGCAGCCTAAATCAAAGCATACTTGCAAGTAGCCATGATCAGTGGAAAGCAGGTAAAAATACTCCACCATTTAAACACATTAACACATGTATGTTTACATACACTAAGAATTTAATAGTACTATCCAGGTACAGTAATCCCTCGCTATATCGCGCTTCGACTTTCGCGGCTTCACTCTATCGCGGATTTTATATGAAAGCATAACTAAATATATAACGCGGATTTTTCGCTGCTTCGCGGGTTCTACGGACAATGTGTCTTTTTACTTCCTGTATATGCTTCCTCAGTTGGTTTGCCCAGTTGATTTCATACAAGGGACGCTATTGGTGGATGGCTGAGAAGCTAACCAATCAGAGCACGCAGTTAAGTTCTCCTGACTGAGAAGCTAACCAATCAGAGCACGCAGTTGAGCTCCTGCGTGCTGAATGCAGTGTTAACCAGGAAGTCTCCTCTCGCTCATTCAGCATCAACGTTTTTCGCTGTGTAAAGATTTGTGCTCTTTAGTGTTTATCTTTGTACATATTCAAGCCCTTCATTATGGCTCCAAAACAATCTGCTACTGCTTCAGGGGCCGTGCCCAAGCGCAAGAAGAAGATGTTAACGATTGCCGAAAAGGTAAACGTTTTGGATTTGTTGAAGGCTACGATTCTTTTTATTTAAAAAGTAGGAAAGGAATATAAGATCTACGGCTGCAGCGTCCTTTTAACCAGGGTGCAAAACGAGTTGTAAGTGGATGTAATAAGGCAGTAGTCTGGATGGAATCTGCTTTAGGGATTTGGATTGAAGACTGCCAGAAGAAGAACAACGGCAGTGCTACACAATCGCCTGAAGTGGCTCCTTTACAAGGGCTGTAACGCTCTCCTTTGTTGTGCAGTAAAATTAAACTCATTCTTATCGGACAAGTCATCGTGTCATTGTTGGTGAGTAACCATAATTAATTTTCTTCTTACAGTGCTTAGTACATGTACGTACGTTTAGTGTCACTGTACACACATTTACTGTATACTATTTTTCTTGCATTGTACGTATTTATTGCTGGTGACCTGTCTATCGTAATGGCTGTAACATATGTGATATCGGATACACTCAATATCTTTAAAATAATATTTAGGTTTTACTGTATATAAACAGTGTGTTTATATACATAATTTCAATAAATCTTACCTAATATCTAAGAGAATACAAAGGGATTATGCTGTATAACTCTGCGGGGAATATTTATAAACAGTGCGGGAGAGTTTATAAGGGCTTAAAATATATAAAAATAACCATACAAACATATGGTTTCTACTTCGCGGATTTTCACCTATCGCGGGGGGGTCTGGAACGCAACCCCCGCGATCGAGGAGGGATTACTGTATTTCACTTTTTTATGGAAATGATCAGACAAAAGACAACACAGTTTGCAACATAAGCATTATTATATCAAGATTTGTATAGCAAAGTAGTGGGATATACTGTACAATGTTTATATAAGAGTTAAATCCACTTTGTCACGTCTAACTCACAAGCACACTACTTAAAGTTGCCCATAACAATCATTGAGTATCTGGAGTAATACTAGTCTTGCAGGGTCAGGCATATAGCAAATACATCTGGAATCAACCATGAGTGAATTTTGCCTAAAACGGGTTGTAAACAATTACTGCTCACTGAGCATCACCCTTCTAAACCAATTCAATGCCTCATCAAAGTCAGGGTGGTGATTTTGAACTGCAGTGGAATGCTGCTCTCATTAACCTGATCCTATAGAGAGGAAGCTTCTGATTATGATAAACTGTCTATAGCTGAAAAGTCTTCTAAAAAGACCCCTATTAAACATAACCTGTTGCAAGCAAAAAAACCCTTCTGTTAGGCCTGGGTAAAAATATTAAATATTAGATAAATCGTAATTTTTTTTATTTAAATGATTCAATATCAATTCTTAGAGTCTCAAGATCGATCTTGTAAATCTCTATCCTGCTCAATTACTATATGTAGATTTTTGCTTCTCTTTATTTTTGGCATCAGATCCAGCAGATGCCACTAATGCACCTGTTAAGGCTTTTTACAGAAAAAAATGTACTTTACTATCTCACACAGATTGAGAAGGGTATGGCTGCAGGTGGGACTGCATTAAATTGTGTGTCCTCTTCAACACCCATAAACGTAATCTCAGTCAACATCCAAACAAGAGGAGCCTAAACAATTTACACTGGAGAGGTGGGTAGCACCAGGCTTCCATTTAATTAGCCTCATGCCCAACAATAACAGAATCTATAGCAGATTTTATATGTAAAGATATGAAACCCTACACTGTTGTTGAAAACGAGGGCTTCAACAAATGATTCAGGTTTTTTGAACTGTAGTATGCTATACCAAACAGAAAGCAAATGAGTGAAGTTATTATTCCCAGGCCTTATGAAGACCTTAAGCAAAACATTCACCATGTCTCTCATGTCAGTGGACAGAGTAGTCCTAACTTGCAACAACTGAACATCCATGGCAGCAGATTCCTATGTGAAAATCATCCGTCACTAAATGCCCATCAAACTGGGGAGCAACCTTGCTGCTTACATGTAGAGCTGCTGAGATGGCTGGGTGGCTGCTGCTTCCAAAAATTTTTTCTAACATTTCCAATGTGCTATTGCATCACATGACCGCGTCAATCATACGGTTATGTATTTATACATCCAATAAATATTGCTTCTCTTTAAGCATGTGGCTAGCTGTACTGTTATGTTAGAAAAAGTTTGTAATATTCTTCACCCAGCCAAGCAAGCGAGCAATTTTTGGAATTTTCATAGAAGCCTTCGATGCCAAATAGAGCATCTGTGCAAAGCAGCCAACATAAATATCTCCATAAGGTGTACCACAAAGATCATATTAGTGGCATTATTAGTCATGATGGCTGGTCCTTTCTCTTTTATGTTCCATTCATCCAAGGCCACTGTCAGCAAGCATCAGCACTAGATCTTCATTTTAAAACGCTTCCTTCTTGTTTGTGGAGGAACTGTGAGGACACATTTTTGAAAACTGATTAACTCGACTGGTACACAAGAAGAAATGAAGATAAGTGTAACTTGCAGAATTATAGACAGACACAAGTTCTTCCACTGTATCTTTAATTTCAGCTAATTTAAGATTTTAAATGTCGAAATGATGGGCTCTTTAAATCCTAAATATTTTTATAGTAATGTTCCCCTGGATGAACAGCACTTTTTAAGTTAGGGTACAATGGTGCAAGAAGAACTTGTGCTCGTGTTTCAGGGAGGTTCTTTTGGACATAAGGTTTTTCGTACGGTGTCACCAACCATCATTAGAAATATAGCTGCAATTGTTGAAACAGCATGTAAGAAAAAAGATCAACAAAAAACATTTTCTGGTAAGAATGCTAATACTAGCAACATGACAAATTTTTAATGTATGTCCTTCCAATATCTTACATAATGGAACAATTATTAAATATAATACTAAATTTTATTTTATCAGTCATAAGAAAGGTGCCCCACAAAGGAATGCTAAAGATTAAGTTTAACTTAAAGATATTTTATCATTTTCAACCCGAAGCTCTAAAGACAAAAAAGCCCATTCACAACCATTTATAATACTGTGATACTAAAAATCCCCTTTTCTTCAGAAAATGTCAGGTCTATTTTAATTTAAAAATTTCAAGTCTATGTGTTGGCTTTATAGCAAGGAGTACCAAAGCAAACAGTTTTCTTTGTACTCATTACTATGACATTTCATCACTTTGTTATAGTTTATTTTTAAATGATAAGCCATACTGTGATTGTAATTGTGTTCATGATCCAATCAGTGTGACAAGTTAAAGCAGTAAATACACAAAACTGTGATTACTTATTGTATGTCCTCTGAGTTGTTGCCAGAAACCTTAGTTGTATGGGATTTGTCTATCTCATAAAAAAACACCAAATGCACACATACACACAAATCTTGACTGGAGTAGTTTAACAGCAACTGGTAAGTCACACAACCCCTTTTAAAAGACTGTGATTCTAAAGAGACTGGATATTTTAATAATTATTACAACAAATCCCACTATAAAATGTGTCATTGCATTTTGTGGCTATTGGGTCAAACCGGAAACATTAAGTATTTGTCTATTTGATTACTGGGCCACCTATCTAGAACATGCAGTATATGAATATTTTCTTGTCATTACCTATGATATCTTCCCAACTTCTTTCACAATCAGTTTAGAAAACAATGGCTTTGTATCAGCAATACATCAGCTACTAAATATCAGCAACCTCTTATGATACTACGGAATATTACATAAATGAAGAAACGGACAAGACCATTTTTAGGAATAACACAAGAAGGTTGACAAATGAGAGGAATCTATTCAGCCCATTAAGCTTGTTTCTTTATCTAATAACTAAGCTGTCTGAATATCTCATCCAGATACTTTTTACAAATTTTCAAGTTTTCGGCTTTATCTAAGAAGAATGTAATTATTATTATTATTATTATTATTATTATAAAAACCTCTAAATCTCCAGGTGTTTTTCTCAATTCTGTGATACTTTCTCCACTTTCCACTATAGGCATGACATTCATACTGTACCATGCTTTCTGCTGAGGCTACTTAAGAGAAAACTGCCATTGCTGACATTTTAAAGGTCACATACAAGAGATTCAAGAAGGAAAGCTCTAGTGATCCCAGATATGCCAACCATAATTTTATAATTCCTCTGATCTTTGGTTTACAAAGTAATCGCATTGCATAGATCACAGAAGTAATCAAATATGTACAGTATAACTTGGGAATGATATCAGTATCATCAGTAATGGCCAGGAAGGTCATAGTAATAATAGCTGTACCAGTTGGCATTATAGTACAACACTAAGATTTAATTTTAAATTATTTAGTACTTTTGAAAGTTAATTAATGACAGCTTAATGCATGCCAGTGTATTTTCCTGTTCCAAAAATTGTTTTACCTACGTTTTCCTTACCACAGTGCTTTTTAGAAATGGTGCTGTGCTTAACAAGATGAAAAAGTAAATTTCTACAGGATTTTGGTAAAGCCTGCTAGGGATTTTGCTCTATGGCTTCTGAGATGCACACTTTCGAGTGAGACAGCAAACTGAATGTGACACTCTGTTCTCAAGGAAAGTCCAATCATTTAACTTGCTCATTAATTGTGGCCTCCTTTTCCAGTTCATTCATAACATTTACAAGAGGCCAGTTTCTCTATGGAAAATGAATTAGCAAAGAGCTTTTAGGGATCACGGACTCACATTCTGGGACTCTGTGTCTAAGTACATTATCTCATACAGAACTGCAGGCTGTAGACGGCTGGGAATGATGAAAGGGAGAGAAAAAAAAAATAAACACGCTCACAAGCCATGTAAGTCAGACATCAAAAACCACTCTGCATAAAACAATGTGCCTTCTACTTCTAAAAAGCAGTGTTTGATGCTGTAACCCATTGGTGTAGCTGCATGTCTGAACGTGTAGGATTCCCTACAGAATACAAGTCTTGTGTCTACAGGGACATCGGCAAACTCCAAAACCAGCTTAGCGCTGTTCAACAAGTTGACAATCGAACAAGATGCCAAAGAGTAAAACATGCAAATATTAACCACTTCACTGCTTTTCAACACTACACGCTTGCCCTTGAAGAGATGCTGAGCACTCTTCTTTTGCCTTTATACCACAAACAATAGAAGATTCTGCATGCAAAAGCATTGCACTGGGAATTAAAATATTTTATGGGTTTAAACATGAACTTTTTTTTGCTTTTTTGAGCTGACAAGAGAAAAAATAAAGTATACAAACAAGCAGCGACCAAACCATCTGTCCTGTTCGATTAACTAATACTAAGTTGTCCCGCTATTTAAATGATGGCAAGACATTTTTTTTCCTGGGCAGTTTGTGCTAAATTCTCGCCACACTCTAAAGAAAAAAGGATTTTGCCTTCAGTGCATTAACCTTTTACTAAGTACTTCGGTAGATTCTGTTTAGTGACAACCAGCTTAACAGAGGCACTTTCATCATCTACATTTATTCTCTTTTTATTTGACTGACGCTAAAGTAAAAATCATATCCCTATAGAAAAAATGTGTCACTATATTACATCTAATAAGACAAACACTTCACACAATTTTTCCACTTAAAACTTTTAAATCAACTTTTAATTGTGGAAATGACTTTCAGGTATCTCAGTAGTCTTTACAGTAAGTCAGGGAATACTCAGTCATTGCAACATAATGCACATCTCAGTACAGAGTGTAACATATAAAAAAGCAAACAATATATTTATTTTTCTGTATTATCTGTACCAGGTGCAGATGGTTTCCATTATTTAACATTAAACTATCTACCAGAGCTTTACACCACTTTGAGGCACAAGTGAAACCAATAACTGTACAAGCACTACAGAAATGAGTACCACAGAGGGAAAGTTTCCAGGCGGAAACACTAGAATGCTCTCACCGCATCACTTGATAAAACAAAAGACCAACAATAACATTTCCAACTAGCTGAAAAGCAACTTATTGCTATTCCATTTTCCTATGTTCTCATTAATTTTTTACAACATCTTTAAAGGGAGAGTATTGCTGCTGTTTAAACACAAATTATTGATCGTCATTTTTAAATGGAGCTTCCTCAATATATGATTTATCAAGACATTTCAATACAGGTCCATTTGCTTTCCAGGCTGTATATCTGGCCTTGGGAGAGGCGTTACAGTTTGACCAAATGGTCTAGTAAAGAGCAATGTTAGCAACTCTCGGGCCGTATCCATGTCCCTTAGAAGAAAGCTGTACAATGACAATCCTCCATCACAATGTGCCTAGAAGAATAAAATTTTGATGCACAGGAAAGGTAGCTGGTCATCCAAATTTTATTTTTGTTTTCAAAACTTCCAAGAACAAAATAGCAATCTTAAACAGGATGAGAAATGAATGCACATAAAAATTAAATGGTAAAATAAATAAATAACAATCTTGGGCCAGTTTGACGATGATTAGTTTTTTTTTTTAATACTTCCACTTTCTCTAATGTCTCCACCTTTGTTTTCCATATATAACAGGAATAGGTACAGAGATTCACTAGCTAGACACCTTTCTTCAATTTTCTCCTCTTTAATGAAATACCTTACTTTCAGAAGTCTGACACACTGCTATTTGTGGCTCCATAGTTCTAGAATCAAATCCCAGTTAGAGACTGAAAGCGCACAAAAGCTGTGAGTTTTTCACCTGCTACCTCAAATATCCTCCTACACCCCAAAGATATGCCGGTCAGATTGATGTAATGAGTTATACGAGGGTGGATGTGTGAATCAATGTGTCCTGTGATAAACTGGCATTCTACCCACAACTCTTCCCTCACTTTCTACACAAGTTTGCCAACAATGATGTACTGCAATATAATGAAGTTCATACTATAAAAAAAAGACCTAATGTTTCACATCATTGAAATGTAAGGTGTTAGCCACAGAAATGCTACTCTGTTTTTTGTTTTGGTATATAAAGGCAAACAAGGTGTGTACTCTAACTGCTTCAAAAATCTCTGTGTGATATAAATTTGGTCTTATTATTAGGAGTAGGAGTAAAAGCATTTATCAGTTGTCCTAATTTAGGAAACTACCTCTAAATTAACCAGGACTGAGGAGAACTTGTGAGCTATACTAACTCACTAAGAGCTTCCTGAAGATGGTGTTCAGGCACATCCCAGAAAAGGCAGAATGTTTTGGAAACACTGAACGAAAATAAAGTGTAAAAAGATATCAATTTGATATTCATAACAAATCATCCATAACACATGATTGCTCCATCTATGCAAAGAGCCCATGTGCAGTCAGCCAAAATGAAAGTTTTGGTAACGTTAAGTTTTTTGGCCACAGGAAAAATGCAGCTATGCAACAGTGATGATTTGGCTATATCACGGCCAACCATTTCTTGAACTTTGAACCATACCTTGAATGCCCTTACAATGCATGAGGTATTACGAGGATTTATACATTTCCCTACCACTCTGCCTGGAGTAATATTAAAGCAAGCTGCATGCATGCAGACTGGAATGCACATAATGATTCAGCATGCATATTGACTCAGAAGTAATATCACAGTACCAATATACAACATACAGTGCATCCAGAAAGTATTCACAACGCATCACTTTTTCCACATTTTGTTATGTTACAGCCTTATTCCAGAATGGATTAAATTCATTTTTTCCTCAGAATTCTACACACAACACCCCATAATGACAACGTGAAAAAAGTTTACTTGAGATTTTTGCAAATTTATTAAAAATAAAAAAAATGAAAAAGCACATGTATATAAGTATTCACAGCCTTTGCCATGAAGCTCAAAATTGAGTTCAGGTGCATCCCGTTTCTCCTGATCATCCTTGAGATGTTTCTGCAGCTTAATTGGAGTCCACCTGTGGTAAATCCAGTTGATTGGACATGATTTAAAAAGGCACACACCTGTCTATATAAGGTCCCACAGTTGACAGTTCATGTCAGAGCACAAACCAAGCATGAAGTCAAAGGAATTGTCTGTAGACCTCCGAGACAGGATTGTCTCGAGGCACAAATCTGGGGAAGGTTACAGAAAAATTTCTGCTGCTTTGAAGGTCCCAATGAGCACAGTGGCCTCCATCATCCATAAGTGGAAGAAGTTCGAAACCACCAGGACTCTTCCTAGAGCTGGCCGGCCATCTAAACTGAGCGATCGGGGGAGAAGGGCCTTAGTCAGGGAGGTGACCAAGAACCCAATGGTTTAGTCAGGGAGGTGACCAAGAACCAGGCACCAGGCCAATACCATCCCTACAGTGAAGCATGGTGGTGGCAGCATCATGCTGTGGGGATGTTTTTCAGCGGAAGGAACTGGGAGACTAGTCAGGATAAAGGGAAAGATGACTGCAGCAATGTACAGAGACATCCTGGATGAAAACCTGCTCCAGAACGCTCTTCAATTCAGACTGGGGTGACGGTTCATCTTTCAGCAGGACAACGACCCTAAGCAAACAGCCAAGATATCAAAGGATTGGCTTCAGGACAACTCTGTGAATGTCCTTGAGTGGCCCAGCTAGAGCCCAGACTTGAACCAGATTGAACATCTCTGGAGAGATCTTAAAATGGCTGTGCACCAACGCTTCCCATCCAACCTGATGGAGCTTGAGAGGTGCTGCAAAGAGGAATGGGCGAAACTGGCCAAGGATAGGTGTGCCAAGCTTGTGACATCATATTAAAAAAGACTTGAGGCTGTAATTGCTGCCAAAGGTGCATCGACAAAGTATTGAGCAAAGGCTGTGAATACTTATGTACACGTGATTTCTCAATTTTTTTATTTTTAATAAATTTGCAAAAACCTTAAGTAAACATTTTTCACGTTGTCATTATGGGGTGTTGTGTGTAGAATTCTGAGGAAAAAAATGAATTTAATCCATTTTGGAATAAGGCTGTAACATAACAAAATGTGGAAAAAGTGATGCGCTGTGAATACTTTTCGGATGCACTGTATTAACCTGAAGAATGAAGGAGCAGGACTGACACCAAAATGTCACACAGGTACAAAGAGCTTTGCATTCTACAAAATGCTGGAACATACTTGTTACACTTTACGAGTATGGAGAGTTTCAAGAAGGCAAGCAGAGACTCAATGGGAATTAGATAAATACAGCCTTGCAATAGCAGTAGGGGGGCATCACGAAGAGGGACACAGCACGCGGCTCTAGAAGACAATCGGGAACACTGGAAGAGTCAACGCGACTTCAGGAACAGCACGAAAATAGCCACGGCTAGTTTCAGCATAATTGTTACTTTAAGAGGCATTTCCCATGCCATAACAGCAAGAAGGGAACTTTTCAGCAAGTAATCGTTATTAAAAAAATGTGCCCATTATCAGGCATCACACATTCATTTAGTGTGTGTGTCTTTCCATCTTGGGTGTTCTTTATCATTCTTGATGTTTTTGCAAAGTGGCAAAAATTATGTGCAGCTTAGCACAATATCCTACTTTATTATGTTTGCCTTCTTCTTTTAATTCTTCTCCACTACTTTGATTACTATTATTATCATTATCATCTTTTTGGTGAAATCTTAATATTAGAAAGTATAATAAGTATAATAATATAATAGTATAAGAAAACTATACAGCATCATCATGATTTTCAAACAAGCTATAAAGCGCCTTGCATGACTGCCATTTTGTGACTGGAGTTGGCATAAAATTGTGAAATCGTTCATTTTCAAACATAAACTACTACTCCTAGCTGGGTGTTTAGTGTAGGATGCTTCATTACTACTTCTCATGTTCTATCCATATTCTAATCAGACTCTTCTGGGATGTCTGATTAATATTTGTGCATTCTACTGCCACATTCTGTGAACCTAAGCAAACATTTCCACAAGCTGAGCATTAAAGCAGTAAGTAAAACACTTTGAGTAGGTATTCACAATAAAAAGGCTATATTATAAAAGGTTAAAAACAAAGTAAATGCTATGTCAATGTACTTAATAGCAAAATAAGATAACAGACAAAAATGCTGGTTGCTCAGGCCTACACTGAACAAGTGGTGGAATCTTTTTCTCCAAATAAATGCTTTTTTGGCCAAAACCCATGTCTTTAAGCCTTACAGATCAATGCACAGTACAAAAGCCATATGTGTTGGTTCCAGAAACCACAACAAAGCACTTTCTTCCCTATCTTACTACAGGATGAACGGAGTTGGCAACGGATAACTTACTATTGCCACCATGCACAGGTGTCAAGTAAGCCAAGGTTCCAATAGTCATTCACTAGGTCAGGCCCCTTAGTTTGAATCTTATACCAAACTACTACACTACAGGCACTTGACAAGTCCATATTGGTGGTCTTGGTTGTGTTGCTTTGATTTGCTTAAAATCGCTTGGTCAATGTAAGGATTTTTAAACACAAACCAATTGAAAATCTTTAAGTAATCTGAAATTAAAAGCAATTAAGATACAAAATGTAAAGAAACAGGAGAGTAAAAAGAAAACCAAAATGCTACGGAAAGCTTTACGTGGAAATGCCTGCCACTCTCTGAAACAATAACATATTCCTACTGTCACATTCTATTACGCTGCTGTTGTGGTCCTGATAGAACAGTTAGCCATTAAATTATTAATGCCATTTACATTTTTAGTGCAGATGCTCATTTTCATGTAATAATTTATGAATAAGACTTCAGATATTTTATAATGTTAGCGTCTACCCTCTTTCCTGTTTATTATTGATTGGGAAAAGAGTCAGAATTTTAATGTTTATTTTTCCCTTCACCCCTCCCCCTCTACATTAGAGTGAAATAAAGTGCATTTACATTTTAAAGCATAACTTCATAATTTACATCCCTACATTTATTAAGGCTGACAAATGCGCATTTGGTCGGCTTTGTCTTTTCCATAATGCAGAGCTTACTCAATCTGTATGAATTACAATTTAGACAAAGAATGCAAGGGCCTTCTTTTTTTATCCATTTTTTTCTGCTGGTGTTTCAGAAAGAAGTTGATCGTTTCTCATTTTGAAATGTGCTTTGCTGTGACATGAGCCATACCTGACAATGATCCAGGTTGGGAAAAATAATAGAGGCCATTTCCATGTAATGCAGCAGAAGTCACTGTAGCAACTTAGAATGTATCCAATGATATTCAGTGCTTTAAGATGTCTGATAAGCATCACAAGGAATGGAGCTCCATACACGCATATTCTCCATTTCCAAAATCATCAAAGAATGTAACCACTAAATGCTGAAGAGGTCACTTAATAATGAGTCAGTAATAACTAAAAAGGCCCCTCACTGCAAAAAAAATAAAAAAATTCTTCAAGAATTTTTTCATTATCCATTTAAGTGTCTAATTGTACTTGGGCTATTCCCTTATGACCCCTGATCCAAGGCCAGCGCCACCATTAAGGAGAATTGGGCATTCACCTAGGGCGCAGATGATAAAGGGGTGCGGGGGACCAGCCACACGTGTTAGCTACCAAACAGTTGGTTGGCATACTAGTAAGCTTGGCCTATGACGCAAAATAACCAAGGCACTGGCACTGCCCCCTATCAGTATTTTTTTGATGCACATATGTTTTATGATATAGTGCTCATTAACTTCACATCTCTTCACTCACTGATTATTTTGTTTGTTTATCTAATCGCCCAGTTTATCAACTCAACTTTTCCTTTACAGGTTATTATTTTTTACTGCCTATCCAGCTGAAAAGGCACTCCAGTTCTATTACAACTCACACATTCATTCACAACTGACGAGCTACCAATTAATCTAACAAGCACAGTGCTTTCTCTGACTGTAACAATATGGTTGTGCAGCCTAGCAAGCTCAAACACCACCTCTTTTACAACACAGACATTAGCAAAAAAAGTCAAATAAAGACAAATACTTTACAAAATGAACAATGCCCTAATCGTTGTTAAATTGTACAAGTTAATTTTGCAATGCAATTTAATGACTAGTGCAGTGTCTTTTTAACGAATACTAACATTTTGGATCACAGGCAATCAGTGCGTTTCTTCTACATATCACTTAGCTGAAACATACTGTAAGGGTAAGAAACATAAACATGAACAACTCCATGCTTTAATTTAAAAATAAGGCCTAAGAAATGAACGCAAATGTGAAAGAAGGTAAAAATGTAAAATGCTGATACAGATGAATTAAAACAGGCAAAAAAGCACTGCTGATGCTCTACCAGCCAATACTCCTGCCCCATTTGAGTCAGTACAATCAACATCCAGAATAAGCTAGTGCTTCTTCAACACAGTCAGAAAGTAAAAAAAAAAAAAGTTAAGGATGTATGAAGTATCATATTTGGGGTTAGGGTGCCAGAATTCATATGAAATTTTATTGACATTGAGAAACAAAAGGTGCTCAACGTTTTGTGTACAACCCCAATTCCAATGAAGTTGGGACCATGTGTAAAACGTAAATAAAAACAGAGTACAGTATAATGATTTGCAAATCCTTTTCAACCTATATTCAATTGAATACACTACAAAGACAAGATATCTAATGTTCAAACTGATAAACTTTATTGTTGTTTTGCAAATCTTCACTCATTTTGAATTTGATGCCTGTAACACGTTCCAAAAAAGCTGGGACGGGGCAGCAAAAGACTGGGAAAGTTGAGGAATGTTCAAAAAACACCTGTTTTGAACATTCCACAGGTGAAAAGGTTAATTGGAAACAGGTGTTGGTCATGATTGGGTATAAAAGGAGCATCCCCAAAAGGCTCAGTCGTTCACAAGCAAGGATGGGGCGAGGTTCACCACTTTGTGAACAACTGTGTGGGCAAATAGTCCAGCAGTTTAAGAACAACGTTTCTCAATGTACAATTGTAAGGAATCTAGAGATTTCATCATTTACTGTCCATAATATCATCAAAAGATTCAGAGAATCTAGAGAAATCTCTGCATGTAAGCGGCAAGGCTGAATACCAACACTGGATGCCCGTGACCTTCGATCCCTCAGGCGGCACTGCATTAAAAACCGACATCATTCTGCAAAGGATATTACCACGTGGGCTCAGAATACTTCAGAAAACCACTGTCAATTAACACAGTTCGTCGCTACATCTACAAGTGCAAGTTAAAACTCTACCATGCAAAGTGAAAGCCATATATCAACAACACCCAGAAACGCCGCCGGCTTCTCTGGGCCCGAGCTCATCTGAGATGGACTGACGCAAAGTGGAAAAGTGTGCTGTGGTCTGACGAGTCCACATTTCAAATTGTTTTTGGAAATCATGGACGTCGTGTCCTCCGGCCCAAAGAGGAAAAGGACCATCCAGATTGTTATCAGCGCAAAGTTCAAAAGCCAGCATCTGTGATGGTATGGGGGTGTGTTCGTGCCCATGGCATGAGTAATTTGCACATCTGTGAAGGTACTATTAATGCTGAAAGGTACATACAGGTTTTGGAGCAACATATGCTGCCATCAAAGCGACGTCTTTTTCAGGGACGTCCCTGCTTATTTCAGCAGGACAATGCGAAGCCACATTCTGCATGTGTTACAACAGCGTGGCTTCGTAGTAAAAGAGTGCAGGTACTAGACTGGCCTGCGTGCAGTCCAGACCTGTCTCCCATTCAAAATGTGTGTCGCATTATGAAGCACAAAATACGACAACGGAGACCCCGGACTGTTGAGCAACTGAAGTTGTACATCAAGCAAGAATGGGAAAAAATTCCACCTACACAGCTTCAACAATTAGTGTCCTCAGTTCCCAAACGCTTATTGTGTGTTGTTAAAAGCAAAGGTGATATAACACAGTGGTAAACATCCCCCTGTCCCAGCTTTTTTGGAACATGTTGCAGGCAACAAATTCAAAATGAGTGAAGATTTGCAAAACAACAATAAAGTTTATCAGTTTGAACATTAGATATCTTGTCTTCGTAGTGTATTCAATTGAATATAGGTTGAAAAGGATTTGCAAATCATTGTATTCTGTTTTTATTTACGTTTTACACAACGTCCTAACTTCATTGGAATTGGGGTTGTATATAACAATGACATAGCCTCAAGAATGCTGATAACTTATATAAAGACCTTAGTTGGAAAACATTATGAAAATGGTCTCCTTGCCAATTTTATGTCAAACATATGGAAAACTATGTAAAGCCACATATTTTTAACCTATATGTTTGAATGTACGATTTTAATGAGTTCATACTTCTATTTCTTAATAAGTTCACATAGAAATGATTATCAGATGTTCTGAATTGGACATGTCTCCTACTAGTTTAATATTAAACTTCACTAATTTTCAGGCCACAAGGAAACATCTGTCTGGAAAAAAAAAAACGCTAAACACATATTCTGAATGTGAAAACCTGTGCAAACTTCAAGTTTTTTACTTAAAAAATTAAATATATTTTAGTTGCAAAGCACAGCATCTGAGAGTGTTACTTCATTAATACACCAAATAAAACAAGCAGAAAAAATAATAATTGCTCAAAATACATAATGAAACTACTACAGAATTGTTTTTAGGTGCTGGCATTTCCTAGTATTTAAAATTCAACAATTTTGTGCCATAAAAATAAACATGGAGACTGTTTCAAGTTCAAGCTTGTTTGTACAAAAAAAATTGTTTTTCAATAAGCTGAATACAAGGAAACTTGATCTCAAGAGTCATTAACAACAACCATTTATGTATGTAAATTGAACAAATTTGACTTTTTCTAGTATTTACCGCTTGGCTGTTTTTGCGTCTCCTAAAATGGGCAAATGTTCCATTACTTGATCATATTAAATTTAACATTGCTGTGTAGTGATGCCAGATCAATACCTTTTATAACATTGAAAAAAGGGCCATATACAATAGTTGATTAAAAGAATAAAAGGCAAAAAAAAACACACAAAGACACATATTAACCACTCGATTTGTAAATTGGCAGACAATAATACTGCTTTTCATGGACAAACGTTCAGACATTCTGTGAGCTATCCATGTTCAGATAGAGACTACTTGCCCTATTCCCTTGTGCCAGTGGAAGAGAGAAAGAAAGAGAAAAATGAAGTCAGTTTAATCATACTATTGCAGGGTACATACTTTGAACAGAAGACGCAGGGTTCAGCTGTAAAGCTAATCCTATTTTTAACTGAATTAAATCTTACTCTGCTTATTTTGTTGAAGCTACAGTAAACAGTTTGGCCTGTACAGTGTTTGAATCTACTTTTGCTACACTCACTTTTATTAGGTATGTCACTGAATATAACAGGAACGCCAAAAGAAGAACATTTAGCCAACCTGATACTACACTTCTTATGGCATGATGACAGATAATGGTTTGATCCTGTCCAAACCATAACTGTGAAATTAGATATGTTGGTGTATTACTCAGAACAAACTGATGACTAAGTTTGCACAAGTATAATTATTTTTAATTATTCTAAAATATTTATCCTTTACAAAAAATTCTTTGGGACAACATTTTCCATAAAAATATCCCTCCCTCCCTCCAGCATTTGTCGAACCCACTTTAGCCTTTTTGAAGTCACAAGAGCATGTATAAAAAGATTATACACAGTATTAGAATCAATATTTCTTCAGTTTCAGAATAAGCAGATTAAATGAAAAGGATCTGAACATATGGCATTTTAACTGTGAGCCCATTTCCATTTACTAGATCACATAGCTATTACTTACTACTGAATATTTGAAAATGCTAAAATCTTTTCGGGTCTTAAAAAAAAAAAAAGTGATCACCTCTCTCATGTTCTTTCCTGTAATAAATGATAAAATGTAACAAGATTAGGGCCAATGTTCATCCACAAATTACTGTCTTCAGCTTTGATAACAGGTACTACTCACAAAAATGTAAAAAACAACACTTTTAAAAGCCATATGCATTGTTAGAAAGCATCACAGGCACAAGCGTATTACCACATATGGAATAAAAGTAAATTTTACAAAATTCAAGACTGCGGCATGGCAGCTCTCTACAAGCTTTAGTAAATGTCAACATAAAATAAATAACTGTTAACATCAAAATAAGTGCAGATGCTCAAGTTGTGGGAAGAATATTGCTGTTCAACTCAGCTCTAACATGGCCAGAAACACAGCAATACTTTCCGGCATAGATGCCAGCCACCCGACATAATCTGTGCTTAAGTAAC
Organism: Polypterus bichir lapradei; assembly: GCA_026402145.1. Taxonomy (NCBI): domain Eukaryota; kingdom Metazoa; phylum Chordata; class Cladistia; order Polypteriformes; family Polypteridae; genus Polypterus; species Polypterus bichir. Next base: position 41,417,895 of record JANRMT010062815.1, read on the forward strand.
TTTCACTGATCCTTGTTAACATTCTTCAGCTGATAACCACTTTAAGTCAGCATGTAATGTTAAATAATTATGGGGAAAAGTGCTTTCTGTAGTGTAGTTACAAATGCACCATGGGATTCCCCAGATTTAAACAAATAACATTCACTGCAGGGGAGCCGGCAGATGAATTAACATCTAATAACTTACTGCGAAGCGAGATAAAGAACATTCCCTATGTGTCAATTAGGGGTAATTTTTTCAGATTTCCAGGATTCTAAAAATAAAAATGACGAGGCAAGCCAAAGATTTAATAGAAATGAATGAGTTTTCAAGTGCTTTCACTAACGCGTTGTGCCCTGACAACGCAAACTTTGGCAAAGAAAAGATTGCCACCTGAATTACATCTCTTCTTCCAAAATGCATCTCTGAGGTTAATAAACAAACCTGACCCTAGTAATAATGGTAAATACAATTTAAAAAAAGTGTAAGTGGTAACTGTGTGAGCAGATAAAGCAGGAGAGTAAAACTGTAATTACTAGCTCTGATGGCCATGTTGTTGATACTCCATTTAAAGAAATTAGGCTTTTATTAGAAATTAATATTAAATGATTGACTGATGAATACATTTCACTTTATTTAAGGGCCACAGTGTTAATCATGCAAAGAGGCACTTAACATGGGCAGACCATTAAAAAGAAAAGGGTCTCTTCATCACACAGTTGCCAAGCTCAAAATGCTTAACCTGACAATCAGTTAATATAGTGCCCACCCAAACAATTCGGTAATCACTAACAGAAGCATTTCCTTATAATTTCATAACCCTACTGTCCTATTGTCTCATTTCAAACAGTCCCTAAATCAGAAATTAATTTCTAGCTTCAACAGGAGCAGTTTGTTTAATCGCACTTGTTTTTGCAATCACAATCTGTTATAAAAATCCTATAATCTGTTCCTAATGTTTTCAAAAATAATGAACAAAAGTGTCTGCTTTTCCATTATCAGGTATTTTTAAAGCTATCATCTAACAATGAAATCAGAGAGGTGATTCACTGAATTAACTAGTTATCTGCATAAAGTGACATTTTCATCTTTTGGCTGCTCAGTAATAACTATGTGCTGTAAAAATGGTTTGAAATAATTACAATTAATTCAATGAACTTTAAACATAATATACGAGCTATATTCACAGGAGCACAACTCATCCTCATCAACATCCATCTCTAGTTAAATAGCCAAAATTAAATAAAGAGCATAAGTTAAATTTTGAACAGGACATTGATTAGGACAAGATAAAGTAATCGCAGGTGAGTCCCAAGAATGAGCCCATGACATTTGGTGATCGATCAGTCAATGCAGACAGGTAAATAGATCAAAAGATGGTACCTTATTTGACCAAAAGGGAAATGTTAACTTTATACAGAAATTCAATAAATAAATATAAACCTTAATAAAAGGATAAGTGTGTCTGTGTCAATCCACTTGCTATATCTCTGTTATTCCAACAGATGGTACATCATAAACATTTGTTGTAATAAAATGCAAAGGTCTAAGTTGATTACTTAGATTTCAAACCATCTTATATGGGTAACACAGCTAGTAAATATAATAAATAAAAAGATGAAAAAAGATCTGTCACAGTGATGCATTATAAAGGTGTACTGCCATTGGCATAAAGAAGCCCCCATTTTTCTTGACACATTTCTGCCGAATAATTTGTTGTCTAAAAGTGCTTGATGCTGGTGAGTCAGAGAGAGGATTGCAGCATTACTCATAATGGCTGTCAGTTTTGTCTTTATTCTCTTCTCCTTTACTACCTCCAGAGCATGTTCTATAACCAAACCCTGTCTTCTTAATCAGGTTGCTGACTTGGTAGGGCTCTCTTGTGGTGATATTAAAGGACCAGCACAACACAGCATACAAAAATCACACTGGCTATCACAGAGATGTTGAACATGTAAAGGATGTCACTAACCACACTGAAGAAGCTTTTATAATAATTGCAAATATATACAACTCTACATAGCCTGTACTCACTGAAGAGCACTACACAAGGTGAACTTGAAATTAATTGAAATTGAACTCAAGATAGTCAAAAAATATGAGAAATCTTCAAGCAAATTCAAACAGGGATCACACAATCTAAGATTAATTAAAACATGTATATATAAACTAATAAGGAAATATGTATATAAGAATTAGTTGTATTAAATATAGCATTAAATAAATGTTTGCTTTTTCATGCGTCTACTGTGTAAAAAACTTATTACTGTATAAATAGATTGCAATAAAAAAAAAGTAGAAAGGCAAACTTTCAGGTCAGCAATTTTAAAACTCAATGGAGATAGAAAAAAAAGATGGTGTGAGAGCTCAAAAGGCATCAATAATACAATTGACAGAAAAATGCATATGATATTTTGCCAAATTGCCGAGAGTTAAGTTGTTTAATTTTGATTAAGATATAGTTTAAAGCAGTACAGATTACATAAAAAAGACCTAACATTACATACTGTATGTCTAGCAGTACTGCTCAGAAACTTGAGTGCACTGGCCTCTAACAAAGACAGGCTACCCATTTGTTACAGGCTACATTTACTGCTAGCTAGTTAACTCCCTTATTTTAAAGGAAAATAACCTTAAGACTACACTTCGTCCTGCGCAGAATACAGCAGCTAGAGGAGGCAAAGATTTCAAACAACTAATCAGAAACCCGGAAATAAACTCTTTACAAAAGGTATCAACCTGAAATTAGTACTCATTCTCAAAGCATAATGCAAAAAAAAAACAGTCATGACAACACTTCACTTCTGAGCTGAACTCCATGCCCTTCTTTCCGTTTGCACTGTGCTGCAGCCTTTCCATAATCACAGAAGTAGTTTCACTACCAAATCAATTAGCCTGTGGGTAAAACCACAAAGGAATCCCAGAGTAACGTATACAAAGGCATCCATCTCGAAAGTCAAAAGACAACATACTTGCTGACTTGCTTGCATCCAGGGAAATCTTCCTCATTAGGCAGAGGTCAACAAAGCAATTAACACCAATACCTGGTTACAGGAATATCAGGGTATCATATAGCTGCTTGGTGTACACAATACACCCAAAAAAGCTTAAGAGTGTTGACTGGAAACGAATAAGTGTCAAAGAAATAAATAATTTGAACTTACAGGATCCCTTTACTAGTGACCTAAAATAAACTATGAAGAAAAACAATGTCCATACACAAGATAATAAAATGAAGATGTCAAACATAGGGGTTTGGAATGGTCTTGGACTAGATTTTCTAGCTTATCTGTTTTAAAGTATTATTAGCAGATTTCACCTTAAGAGTGCAAATTAAATCATCCAATAGTCTGTAGTTTCTTACCCAAACAATTCCTACATGTTGTGACATATAATTACATATAAGTGAGAACTGCCAGTCAGTCAAATGATTGTCAGGAAGAAACTGTGCAGATACCATTGTTGCCCATCATCAGCCTCAAGTACAAATGCAAACATGGTTTAATTTAGTGTTTTTGGTTTCTTTTAACTTATTTTGTTTCAAGGAAAATGGAGCTTGGGGATCTCATTTGGATCCTGCAATGCACTTAATGCTTGGCGCAATGCCACTTTACACTGGAAGAAAGGGTTAGAGAAAGTGAATGAATGGGTGGATGGATGCAATGAGTTAACTATCTTGAATAACACTTTCAATGTTAGGAAAGCCTGTCTGAAATTAGTCAAATTGTGAAATTTTCCTTGAAGGAATGAGCCATTAATATATGCCTTCCCAACATGTATTCTTCCAAAAACAACATGCACTACCTGGGTACTACTGACATTTTGGATACATTTGCTCAAAAAAAAAAAAAAAAGGATAAAATATTCAGGTAATATTTCCCACCATTTCAAATAATAAATATCATCAACTGCACAGCAGTGCCTTCACAACAAGGGTTGTTGGGGAAAAAGGAAAAGGCAATATCACCTGAACAGCAGAAGCACAATTGATGTTTAAATATTTAAACTATGGGCGCATCCTGTCAATCAAAAGTGATCAGGGTTATTCATTTACATCATAATCCAAGTCTAATTGCTTCTTCCACTAATCAACCCGCCCTGTGTAATTTTCTCTTTGCAAGTTAAATTGGCAGCAGAGAGTCATTGCTGGAAATTGGTGTCTCTGTCTTTTCTCCAGTCTTGCTGGGAAAGCAAAAGAAAAGCCCTCTCTCCAAAAGCTACATTTGGTGTCTCCACCCCCCCCAGACACCCCTCCCATTCTCTCACTGAACTGTCAAGAAAATTTGGAGAGGACTACTCCTGCACTTAGACTTTAAATCAAGTGGCACTAATTACAGAGTTAACAATACGGTACGGCTTTGTAATTCTGTGTAGTTTTGCATCCAAGTATATAAAAAGTAAGTACACTGTAATTAAAACCTTGTTTCATTTTCGTCCGTATTTTTTTAAAGCTTAAACATATAATGACACAGTCTACCATAAAGAAACAACGCTAAAATTACAGTGCACTTACCCCTCTGTTTATGTACATGTAATGGTATAAAAATTTCCATGCAGGTACAAATCACACACATTCTAATTATTACAAGTACATTTTTTTTCAAGCACAATGCACTTTATCCCTTATTCTTTTTTTAACCCTGACTTTCCATAACCTCTAAATAAGTCACAAATACTCTGATATGGCATGGAAAGCAAACTAACTGTGTAAGTGGATTGAAAAAAGACAAACTGTACCCCCCTCCCATAACATGATAACTGTTAGAAAAATGTCAAATCTAACCAACTGAAAATAAGGTTTTTGGAATTTATAAATTAAAAAAAGTAACAAAACGGAATGAAAAAATAAATGCATTTGTTACAGAAAGCATAATATTACAAATTACCCACTATAGCAAATCATCCAAATGCAATAGAGAAAAAGAAAAAATAAAATCAAATAAAATGAGTAAGCTTAAACACAATTAAAACTTTCACCAAAAGAGTAAGCTATAATGAATCCTTTGAGAGAAAAAAAGGTTATTTCAATAAGTACAGAACTGAAAAAAATAGATTGAAATACAAATGTATTTAAAAGTGAAATATTAGCCCCAGGGGCACAATATTTAAACTAGAAAAAGTGACATCAATTGCAAAAAAAAAAAAAATCAACTTGATAATCTGAAAAAATATCCCAAAAAAAAGGAATATAAATTAAAAAAATAAAATATCAAAAAAAGGTAGTATTTCAACTTCTATTAAGAGAAATTATTTTTGGAACATATTTTGTACATTTTATAGAGAAATTAGCCAAACATGATACAGTTATTAGCACCCAAGAGTGGACATACAAGAAAGAAAACTGCTAACAAATAGTTCTAGTTTTGAAATAATTACATTTACAGTTCTTCAAAAGAACAAATAAAAAGTATGAAGAAGGGTATCCATAGTCAGGAGAAGCTTAACAAGTCAACATAAGCAAGAGTACAAGTAACATGCAAGCTGTCTTCAAGACAGGGGTACACTGAAATGTTGTTAACAATAATTAACTTGACAGGTTACCCTGGCTTTTTATTGCTCTGTTGCAGCAGATCCTTCAACATTCTTTGCCAAGAACAGTCTACCTTTTGTTACAAACACAGCTCTTAATTCTATCAAAACTCACACATTTATCTCTAAAGGAGTATGCAATAATATGCTTATCTTCTTAAGGGGGTCAGCTCATGAAAATCCCAAATACAACATACTGAGAGTAACTTTCTTCTGTTGCTGTGCCCAATACTGTATTAACTTTGTGATGAATTGTGTCACAGCTGGGTGGATAGATTATGAGTCACTCTGAAAAATCTCTCAAGTTTATAGGTTTTGACTTATCTGACACATGTAATTGGACGTTACCGGCGGCATCAAACATTTTCTTCCAATGTTTTAACGTCCCAGTACTGTCCAGGTTACAGAAACTTGGCATCAGCAAAAAACTAAGAAAAGAAGCTCTAGCAGCACTTCTCCACTTTTGCCCTTTTCTGTCACTATTCCTTCACATTCTTTTACAACTGGCTTGTGCAAGGTGCCAGGGCAGCCTGGCAGCATTTTCTGCTGAGTCCAAACATTTCCCTTGCTTAAAATGGAGATATGCTCCGCTCCGATTGCAGAGATATGCCAATGATTTTTATATTATTGACATGTTGCAGCTACATCTAAAATGTGAACACCCATTGTAGGGTGAAGAAATTATATGAAAAATTAAACTATGAAAGAAAATATACACATTTACACAGAAATACAGTCATATACACTATTTAAAACATGAAACCCATACCAATTGTATAATAATCTTACAAAACAATGATGAATATAAACTCATTCTACACTTCTTTAAATAATATAAATCCTATTACATGCACTTTTAAGGAGTATTAAGACCAGCATTCAAAAGGCAAATAGCAGGAACAACACTGAGGAGTTCAAAAACCAAACATCCATTTTCTGAAATAGCTTTTCCTAGGGTAGAGCCAGGAAAAAGGGGGGGTTGGGAGGTTTTGGGGGGGATGGGGGGGGTTTGAAAGCAATCGGCAACAAGTATGAAACAGGAACCAGCACTAGCATGAGATACACTAGAGAACATGCACCTAAAATTACTTGCGCAAGTCAATTGGAAATCATTAATAGTCTCACGGGACCAAACATGAATCTCAAACAAAAAAATGCTCCTGTAACACTTTAAAAAAAACCTTGTAGTGAAAAGTATCAAAATTCTGCGCTATAAAGGCTACAATCAGAGGGGAGTCCCCAATTTCTCTAGCCCATACACTTTAATCTGCCAGGGTTTCAGGGAGAGACCAAAAGAAACTGAACACAAGACTTGATGCTGAGAGAAAATAAAAAGCTACAATTGCTGTTATCAATTCAGGAGCTCAGCAGCATGCAGTAACATAAGTTTAATAATTAATTTGTACATTGCAATAAGCACTAGTACAGAAGAGACAGACAGACAGACAGACACACACACACACACACACACAAGACCACTGTAGCTACTTGGCTCCATGCGTTTCAATGTTTTTGTCTGCTATGATATCCTTGTCATTTTGACTATTGCATCAATGTATGACATAACAACAGCAAATAGAGTGTAAGTAAGCATTGTGATCTATGAATACACTACGTGTAGAAACTCCACAGCTATTCTAGAATGGCGTGTTTGCATTTCCATTTAAACATTAATATTAACTTACTTTAGCTAATGGCCTAGACGTGCAGTCAGAAGGTGAATGTTGTGCAGCTGTGTTCATAGTTCTACTGGTGTCAGTAGGTGAAATTGTGGATTTGAGTGTTTTAAGCACTGAAAAATAAATCTCCTGTGGCTCTTCGTTATCAAATCTCTGAACAGCAGGTCTTTTCACCTCTTTTTGACAGGTTGTGGCACATTGTTTACTTAGAATGCATATATTGCAATTAATATTTTCTTGAACACAGCTGCCAAATCTTTCCACCTTACATGGACTCCTACACTAATTTAATAAAAGATAGTAGACACAGCAACTGCAAAAACTTATAGTACACATTTTACCACTAATGGCATTGAATGCCAATGTATAAGCTGATGTTACAGAAAGGCTTTTCCCTTGCAGCAGGTTATGTTTATTTTTAACACATGCAAATCTGCTCTCTGCACATGCAACAAAACATTTAATAGTAATAGTAACTTTTTTGGAGACTGACTATAGACAGATCATCATTACCTGAAGCTTGCACTCTCTCACATAAGGTCCACAAGAGCACCATTGCTCTTTATGGTTCAAAATATACCACCCCTACCTTGAGCACTGCCTTCATGAGTTGATGGATTGGTTTAGAATTGTGACACTCAGTGAGTCTAATTTTCCCCAAAACATCTTTAGTAAAATTCACTCATGGTAGTCTCCAGATGTACATATTATACATCTGTTCCATTTGTTCCATTGCTTTATCTATTTTGAATTCTCAATGAACATCTCCACATGCTACTAGTCTGCCTGAGCCATGGCCTCTTCCCCTAGAAGAAGAAGATTCTTCCCATGTCATCATGGTGTTATCATTCCATGAGAATCAATGAAATCAGGAAAATAAAATCTTCATTAAATTACTATTTCTTTATTATGAATTGTTATTTGGTTGGACACATCAATTCATACATTCTTGACCTTTAAAGTGAACAGTGGAGCAGCATTTAAACATCACAATTTCACTTTTTCTTCCAATCCTAGCGTTTAACTATAAGTTGTATTATAAATGTGCCATTAATATATCCATGACTGTTCTTTCATTCATCTTTTTTTTTTTTTTTGCATATTGCATAAAAAAGCAGGGTAGCTACACAAAGCATATTAAGGTATGGCAAAATTATATTTATAACTCAATTCAAATGCTAGATTAAAAACAAGAAAAATTGACATTTAGTTTTTAAAAAGATGCATATTTTCTAATAACAGCAGCTCTGTTATTTTCTGTTTAATTAGTAGAACTATGACACAACTCTAGTTTAATGGTAGTCATTCTGACAGACATCTATTTGGACAGTGTGGCCTAGTGCCTCAGGAGTTAAAACTATACTATAAATTATAAAACTATAGGTTTAACCCTAAACCCTGGCTTATTCTGTGGAATGCTGAGCAAATCACTTCACATCTATCTTCAACTTAAATCAATAGCAAGACAAAAATGGATACTTTTCTAATTATCAAAGTCATGGTACAAAACTGCCTGAAAATGTCTATGTGTTTATTTAAAAAAAACAAGTAATATAAGGCTTTCACACTTGCTCAGAATGCTGCACCATGCTAAAATAATGTCATGTAGCACACAAACTCTGCCATCTTCTTTAACGTCCCTGTCTGTCTCAGGAACAGTATGTGCAAAGTTAATGTATTTTTATACTGTCTAGCTTTCATGGCAGTGCTTTTAGTTGCTTTAGCAGGTACTCTGCGAGACTGATTTCTAAGAAATAGAAAATAAATAGTACTAGCACACCAGAACACTTGTGATACAAAGTCAGGAAACTAACTAACATTACTAACATTTATCAGAGAGGTACAGAATATTTGGTTATTTGTTTGAGGTCATATAATCAACCAGACAGTAGATACATTACAACTATGACTTGATGGTTTCAAGGACAGCTCATTAGACAGTTTACTGGCCTAATAAAAGTAAAAAAAGGTATATGACTGGTCTGTGGATGACTATTATGCCAATTCTTACAATCTTTTATTGAAAGTTTTCATTTTTCTTTGCACAAATCAATTTTTTATAATTCACATTTGAGCTCTGATAGTCACTTGATATTTCATTTTTCAAATGATAAACTAATTTCTTTAGCACATTGAAAATGTATCATTAAAAAGAAACAAATATTTGGGGGCAGACAGAAGGGATGTGATACCTTGTAAAAATGTCTTTGCTTTTTCAAGTTTTTGTTCAGTATAGACAATCTCCCATACTAAAATTGTATCCTGACAGAAAGACATTTTTAAAGAAAATCAATTATAGAAAAATGATTCTATATTCCGCAGGGAGATAAATATTTATTCACAGCTTAAATTACAAGAAATGCAGAAATGATTCACTCATGTCTTCATATAAGAAACTAGATATTCTAAAAAAGAATGTTAAACCGACTCATTGTGAACCAATTTCTTGAACAAGTCCCTGCAAACCACATTGTCTAATAAGAACAACAACAACAGCTGGCTCTGCCTTTTTGTGACCTGAAAATGCAGAGCCACACTTCATACAAAATGGGGTTACCAGACTTCAGATGCACATAAAATAATGGTGACCTTGTATAGGCAAATTAAGATATAACCTGTAAACCGTAGCTACCATCCTGGCAGTTAAGCAGGCAATTGTGCTTTTAGTGCCAGAGTGCTTGTGTAGGTAGTGCAATTGCTGATACCGGATGATTTAGCACAGCTGCTTTGCAAAAGCAAGTCTAGGAGACTGGAGCCACCTACCGACCATAACAAAATTACTTCTCCCTACATGCTAGATACTGTAAGCACAATACTGCCCATTTAAACACTCAATCTCTGCACACTCAAATGTATAGCATGCACTCTACATCTTTCACTTGACCACAACCGAAAACTATCAGCAGTGAAAAAAAGACAAATCATTTAATTATGCGCAAATCAAACATTTATTAAAATGTGTTATGTGAAAAACTTCAAATCAGGACAAAAATCAATGTTCACCTTTGTAGTTTTGCTTTCATACACTGGGTCACAGCAGGGATATGAACATTAGTAACAAGCAAAGAAAAACCTGTTATTAAAAATGAGCAGTTAATGTTAAATAAAAAAGTTAAAAACCATTCAAAAAAAACTCCATAGCTTGTCAGAAGAATGGTAAAATAAAAAAAGAAAACAAAGGCAATGAAAAGGGCAATTATATAGGGAATTCTAAGGTTTGAAAAAACAGAAAGAGTGCCTTATCAACCTGTAAGTAAATGGTGTCACATCAGAAAAATGTGAAGTAAAAGGAGAACAGAAAGGGTTAAGATCAGAAGAATATAAAGGTGTACTGCACTGTAGTGACTTTAATATCAACACAAACAGGTCTACAGTGAACATTAAAAATTACTTTTGTAGATAAAACCCCAATTACAGACTGAAAGTGTGGCCCCTGGAAAGTCACTTAATCAGTCTAAGGTAATACAAAATCTTCTATAAAGATGAACAACTAATCTTACCAAAATAATTGATAAACAGAAAGATATCACAAAGTACTAAATAAATCAGTTTGTAAAAGAAAAAACAAATATACTATTAATTGTAATGAGGATGTAGGTGATGGTTTCTTTTATTTAAGGCCCAAGGAAATAACAGGAACAGCAAATGAAAGGGGATTAAACTCCGGAACCAAATAGTGCTTTCTGGATTAAATTCCTGACAGTTCCTTAAATCAACCAATATGATTTGATCATACTTTTAAAAGGAAGCTTTACTTTTTACATAACTCATGATAAAGTCTTAAAAAAATATTAAAAATCAGGTCCATAATCGATTAAAACATGTTAAATTGCATAGGCAGTAGGTCAGTAAACTGGCGGACTGCAGTCAAGGGCACCTAGCTGGACTACTTCTGGTGCTATTCCCACACTGAAAATAATCTGACAGGGGGATTTATGGTTCTTAAAAAATATAAGCCTAGACTAATGGTCTATGCATAGATCCAAAGACAGTTTTAGCTGGATCAGTTTAAGTTCCTCCACTTGCACATTTCTATAAACAGCATGGCTCTAAAGTGTAGTCACAGATGTGAAATTTAACATAATAATTAGTACTCATCACCCGCACCTTGTCAGACATTGGCTGCTTTTAGCATGTAAATAAATGTTCTTCCAGAAATTACAACTCTTGTTCCATTGTCTGAACCTGCTTTTCCATTACAGAGACATGGTCAGTTGGAGCCTATTCCAGTTTTATCCAGTTGTGGATGAGTTGTCAGTCCACCACAGCGCACAGATATGTTCACTCTTAAAAGAGTGATTTTATATTAACCAGCGAACCAATTAAGAACAAAGAACATAATAAATTTGACAAACAGACATTCAGTACATCAAGCTTGTTTGATTAGACAATATCTGTATTTCATCCAGATATTTTTAAAAGTTGTCAGGATTTCTTGTTTAGCTATGTGACTCAGAAGTTTACACCCAATTCTCAAAATTACTTATAATAAGAAGTGCTTCCTGGCTTCAGCCTTAAACGCACCTACCTTTAACCAATTAAAATCAGCATAATTTGTGACCATTTTCTGATGCTTTGATTTAATTGGCCATGACTTCATCATACTTCCCTCAATATTGATGTTCTACCCTTCCAACTAAGGTCAGGCATTTCTGGAGAATTAGTTATGTTGTACACATATGTTACGTCAGAATAAGCTGAAAAATTCAGCAATGCTTTTATCAAAATTGCACTTTAAATGTAATTATTATATCCATTGGTGCTTCAAAAGCTTCAAAACACTATCGGTGAATGTGTCAGGAACACCGAGAAAAAATTGTTATTAAATATCTACAAATACTATGTCTAATTTTACTGTTTTGAAGGGCTGATTTTACTGTCAGAGTAAATACAGTAAAAATAATTATATAAATACTTAAAAAAAATCTGAAATAGAGAAAATGGTAAACACAGAACATGGAACGTGGTGTCATATGAAAGCTTAAACCCCTCTCATTTAGTAGATAAAGTAATAGTCTGTCCAATCAGTTCTACGCAATTGAATGACATTCAGAAAAGCCACTGAGGAATGGGACAGTTGCTGCATTGATCCAGCAATTTGGCCATCTTTGAGGGCAGAAAGAAAAACATTGCAGCATGGTATCTGGGTATGCAATACAGGATTTTAATGGCAAAACACTATACTTTAATTATAGCAGTGAGTAAATGAATGATTTTATGCATTTTTTTTAACCTTGCCTTATTGTTTGATCCTGCTACCAGGTTTAAAACAATGAGACTAAGTTTAAAGGGTTAATTTTCACAGGTGGAGTATATTTATTTTTACTGCAGTACAGTTACAATTCACCCCTTAATCAAAAGAATTCTGCTAAATCTTTAGCTTATGGGAGAAAACTTGAATACAGTGATCCCTCGCTATATCGCGCTTCGACTTTCGCGGCTTCACTCCATCGCGGATTTTAAATGTAAGCATATCTAAATATATATCACGGATTTTTCGCTGGTTCGCGGATTTCTGCGGGCAATGGGTCTTTTAATTTATGGTACATGCTTCCTCAGTTGGTTTGCCCAGTTGATTTCATACAAGGGACGCTATTGGCGGATGGCTGAGAAGCTACCCAATCAGAGCACATATTACATATTAAATAAAACTCCTCAATGATATAAGATATGCTTCCTGCGTGGTGCTTCGAAAACTTCAAAGCTCTAACAGCCCGTATTGATTTTTGATTGTTTGCTTTTCTCTGCCTCTCTCTCTCTCTCTCTGACATTCTCTGCTCCTGACGGAGGGGGTGTGAGCAGAGGGGCTGTTTGCACAGAGGCTGTTTGCTTAGAAGATACAGACGTGGACGCACCTGTAAAAAATGCTGAAAGACTACCTTCACATTGATCCCTTCATTGCGGATGCTTTATCGCGATGTTTGCATACTTAAAAGCCCAACAGCCCTATTGATTTTTGCTTGTTTACTTTTCTCGCACTCTCTCTCTCCGACATTCTCTGCTCCTGACGTGCACACTCCTTTGAAGAGGAAGATATGTTTGCATTCTTTTAATTGTGAGAAAGAACTGTCATCTCTGTCTTATCATGGAGCACAGTTTAAACTTCTGAATAAAGGGTGTTATTTCATGTCTAGAGGGCTCTAATAATGTTAACAGTGTGGGAGAGTTTCTAAGGGCTTAAAATATATAAAAATAACCATACAAACATATGGTTTC
>JANRMT010062815.1:41436297-41450253 GCA_026402145.1 Polypterus bichir lapradei
ATAGCAAAACATAGTAAAACTCAGTCCTGTCAGTTAACAATCATTACAAACATACATAATCATGACAAAAATAAAGGACACAGATAAGGTGTATAAATAACTAATAAAGAGGGCATTTAAAAGTGCAACAAGGCTGCAGTGAAAAGCTACAATCACTGTAACCTTAAAGGACTGAGAATACATGTGGCTTAAAAGACAAACACCATACAACGCAAGGAATGAGCATGAATACTAGAAATGGTAGAAACAGCATTTATTTTCTTTTATTCAGTCAAAGCAAATACACCTAATGACAAAAAGTTATTGGGACTAAAAAACATGTTGCACACATTAATATAAAAATTTAAAGTGTCCTTGGAACAAAGCCATTAGGGGACTTCATGCAGCATTTTGGGATAACAAAAAAAAGTATGTGCCAGTACTGTTGGTTTCTCACTAGTAAAAGTTGTCTCTTTAGGTTTTTCCTTGCTGTCACCTACATGATAATGACCTCAGATGGCAGCAAATCAGGCAGACCTGGATGCACCAGATGGCCTTCATTCAGTTTTTAATTTTGGATGCTGAATATTCTTTTCTTTGTGAATACTTTGAAGACGATGCCCTCGCTGCAGTCTCAAAACCTACGCCAAGGAAAAGTGTAACACGACAGACGGGCGCCAAATTTTGTGCAGATGATGTCTGATTCAATATAAGTGACTGGATATGAGGCTGCTTTGTTGTGCCATGGTCTTAGGAGAAAACAGGCTTAAAAGTGAAGTGTAGGATAGAGCAATTATTGTGCAGATATGCCAGAATGTGTTGCATGTCGATCAGACATACTGTAAACACAAGAACTTCACTGTACTGCATACACGAGACAATACACTTGAACTTGCTATATTCTGTAGGCTGTGCAAGTAAACCCTACTAAAAACTGAATATGTGACAGATATGAGGATGGTGGGTACTGCACTACCAACATAGATATGCAGGCCTTAAACATTTCAAAACATATGCCCACAATCATGCATTCGGCCTGTATAGAATTCGCCTTTAAAATAAAACAAGGCTATGGAAAACCAAATCTATATCCAAACCGAGACTAGTGGACACCAAACTGCTCATTTCTTGGGCTGTTAAATGTAAATTGATTTTGGGATGCTGATACACCTAAACCAATGCCAAATAAAATATAACCAAAAACAGTGCACAGCACTCCATGAATTAAACTTGTTTAATGCTTATTTATTGAGTTAATGGCGTTTCAGTTAAAGTTAATTTTATGTAGTGCATTTTAAAGCACGCATATCACAAAACACAGGACACTCTGCATATCAGACGATTACATTACATGACCATGAGAAATTATAAAATAGTAAACTGAATGCACTCATCCATCCATTCTTCTAAATTCATCTGGCAAGAGGAAACGTAAGTGCATGAATGAGTGGACTTTCTGATGGACTGGCACCCATGTAGTAGAGGATAAATCAACCAAAAATACTGAAATATATACCCACAGAGATCTACCCTCTCATTTTATTTATCTACTCTTTGTTCATTAGAGTTGCGTTTATGGTATGATTAAAATGAAATGGACATTAAGAGGTAAACTGCCCAATATAACTATATATTAAGCAGACAGATCCTGTGTCTGTCTTCAACAAGTTGACAGAGAAATATTTCTACATATGTATATGGTACACACTGTGTGGGTGTTTTGTGTGTGTATCTATATATATATATATATATATAAAATTTATAGATAGATAAATTATATATATATAGATTCAGCATCTTTGATTTGGATTCCGTGCCTAATGGTTGCCTGTGAGGAGTTCAAATGTTTTTTCTCTGTGTAGGTTTTCCTCCAGATACAGTACTCCATTTTTCCTCCCACATCCTAAAGATGTGATTGTCAGGCTGATTGGTGACTCTACAATGGACCCCATGTGAGTACACAAAAAGGTTCTTCTATGAACTGGCACAGCCAAGATTGCTGGAACAGGTTCCAGCTACCCATATCCCAGAACCGGAATAAACATGAATGGTGATGTTATGTTGAAGCTGTACAATATCTGGATC
Organism: Polypterus bichir lapradei; assembly: GCA_026402145.1. Taxonomy (NCBI): domain Eukaryota; kingdom Metazoa; phylum Chordata; class Cladistia; order Polypteriformes; family Polypteridae; genus Polypterus; species Polypterus bichir. The sequence continues at coordinate 41,438,362 of JANRMT010062815.1, forward strand.
AATGAAATTAATGACTTAGTGTGGTTGAGCAGTTAAACACCTTCTATTACTAAAACAGGAAAACATGTAAAATTTATAAATTAAAAATGTGCTTTAATACCAAATTTAAAATTCCTATAAAAAAAAGAATACAGAAAAAACAATGTATGATGAAGGTTTTTAATTAATCATTTGTGACACAAGCTGTTTTTCTAATTAATATGCAAGAAAATGCAAGCTTGGTTTGTACACCTTGCTAAAAAAACCAACAGGACATTCCAAGATCATGAATGTCTAACTGCAATTTAAGCAGTGAAAAGAGGACTTCACCAAGCAATCTATGAGCAGGACAGAGAGCATTTCCCGACATTCATTCCTTTGTTAGTTTCTCTGTTTTAAAGTTTTATTGCTCTCTTGGGCTGACAACAATAACTCCCCGCAAAAAACCACACACTTTCAAGATTTTCAGCAGATGTCAAGAGGGAAAGTCGGAATAAAATAAAATGCCAAAAGAGAAGAAAGCTTCAGAAAGCAAAGCTACCGGTAGAATTCTGGTTTACAGCCAGCTTTCCTGCTACTGGCTATAGCGGTAATGCTGTCATTCCAGCAGCTACCCTTCCATTCGCAAGACTAGCAGTGCAATGCCAATAATGGAGCACCGGAAATCTGGAGACTGCTGAGCCAAAACAGATCACTTCAAAGCTTCTTATTAAATGCTTGCTAAATTTTTCATCACAGTCACTTTACATCCTGGGGAAGCAAGCTTTTGAAGTCACAGTGAGAAAAGGATGTTCTTCTAACATCTTTTTTCGTCAGACTTAGACCCCATTCTCCCAGAAAGACACATTCAATTTTTAACCAGGAAATATCAATCTCTTTTGAATAAGTACTGGTTCTAGAGAGGTAACCAATCAATCATTTACCTAATGTTACTAAATGACAAATACAAGCATGCACAATAAACAGCTGCTACTTATGATAGTTTAATGATCAACATGAGAGACTAAGGTTATGTGTTCTGTTCAGATAAGCATCAAATAAGGTGTCAATATAGGATCAGGTACTTAAAAATGCTACAGTTTAGTTTGTGAACAATGTAAATCAGGGCATTAATCTAAAGATTTGACAGAACAAGTGAGCGAGCTAAACGGGTGGCCGGCTGGTATGTCTTTTTCCAAGTGCAGGTCAAAACTTGCTTCTGCTCCGACATTTCTGTGACATGAACGAGCTACAGTGAGTGAGTTCCAGTAATTTCAGTAAGGTAAGTCAACATGCGTTAGCGTGACTTGTGTCCTGCGCTTGACACATGGCAGCACTATCCCCGTTGCAAGTTTGAGCTCTTCCCCATAACTCTGCCAGGAGCCTCGTTTGCTGGGTATATCTTTAATCCTTTCAGACATGAATTTAAATAATTCACATCATCCAAATAATGCTTTGTGACACAAATTATCCAGTGCTGTAATAATCCACTTAACTGGGAAAGCACAACGGGGTACAAAAAAAAAGAGAGAGAGAGAAAAACTGCAACTGACTGCTGTATTTACCATTTTTTATACATAAATAAACTGCATGCGTGGGCACATAAATATACAATGCGTATATTTAAGTCTATTATATATAAACACATACAGTGCCAGGCAACAGTTTCAGAGCTCATCGTCTAATTGCACGTTAAGCTATACTATTACTAGTTGGGGGGGGGTTTGAGATGTTATAAACCACAACATTTCATAGGCAGTCTCTCACAGAGAGATGATGGGAAGGAGACAGCAGCTAAATATCATAAGGCCCTCCTATATAAAAGTATGTATACTCATGGAAGAAAATAATCAACCTTTACCTCTAACAACACTCACCCAGTCAACATTTTACAACTAAATCAAGTACCGCATTTATAAAATATCAGATGCTGAAATTTATAAAGGCAACGGTTTCAAAAATCTGGAGGGGGAAACAGTACATCTAGAGTTGAGGCCCTGCATGTTTAAATCATCATAACCAAAACTGAAATGCTATGAAATGAAGCCATACAAACAGGTAGTGAACATATAAGCCATTGACCTTTAAGGAAACTTTTTATTGTTGTCATATGATCTCCAGAGAGATAAGCGGGATATGCTTAAGCATAGGCCACATCGTCAAAGCTGATACATTGAGCTTCGCTTCGCCTTATATATTCATCAGTTCTAGTAGGGCACTTCAGAATGCCAGGTAGTCATACATGGATCAAAAGCAATTAAAACACAACATATTTCCAGTAAACTACCATGCCTCCAACCACTATTCTTATCTTTTTTTTTAACTTTGTTTTATAATCTAGTTACAATAGATATGGATCACTACCATACATCACATAATTTCACATGCAGCTTGCAGAAAGCAAATACAAAAGGTGGTCCAATGGTTACCTGCGGGTAAGAATACTTGTTACTCACTTGTTGATTTCACCAATATTTTGTACTCTCATCCTGACATACAGTACTGCCTTATGCATGGTCATTTTTTTTTTTTTTTTTTAAAAATAACATGTTTTAGAATTTTAAAGACTCTAGATGTTTTTACCCAGTCTTGCAAATACCTCCCAGCGTTCACTGGGTTTATTTATGCTGACTGTTAAGACAATGAACTTGTTTCTCTTATAAAACAATACCTGAAATATCTGGCTTATTGGTTGCCACCACCAATTTGCTAAACCAGGCTTCTTTATTAGACAAGTTATTCTGAATTATTATAAATATTTGAGGATTCTGAATAAAATTCTCTGCATGAAAATCACCTGTTAAGAAATGTTTGGCATAATTGCAAAAAAAAAAAATCTGGATGGCAAAAAACACAATTGTCAAAGGTACAATTAGGACTTTTGATAGTAAAATATAAAAGAATCAAATAGATTCTATTACCTGTTAATTTGACAGATTCACATATTACACACAGTGTTTTTAAAGTAGCCAAATCAGCAGAAAATAAATGTATAACAATCAGGTAATCAATGTACTTTAACTACTTTTACATCAGTATCATACAGAGTGTAAGATGCTGCATTGGCACAACAAACTCACCAGTTGTTCTCTGGGGGATTCAGCCTCCTCCTTCCTTTGTAAAGGGCCAGTCTGGAAGAAAAGAAATTGAACTGCATCACCATCTACTGGACAGAGAAAGTAGTACAGCAAGTGGACATTATTTGAAGTTTGTGGTCCCAAAGGCAACACATATCTCATAGATACCAAGACAAAAGGTAATGTAAAGACAATACTTGCTTTAAAGTTTTAGTTTTTCCTTATTATGTAAGAAATGTATTTTCTATTGAAGTTCCAGTATTTTGATATCAAATATTTCCTACAGAAAACAGTTTCACTTTTTAAATTGAATTTCTCCTTGCCAAGCAATTTGGTGGTTTAAGTGTGAACAATGATTAAATCTGTTATGATACCAGTGTCACTGGTACTGAACTTCTCCACATACATTTATTAAGAAAGACTATCAAAGCATGACAACTGTTAACTCTTCAAAATGCAAAATATTATATCCATCACCTAATACACGTTTTGAAGGAAGCAGTAACAGTAAAGCAAACAGCAAACAAAGACTGTATGTAAATGCAACCTTCTCTCAAATGACACAAACCCAGATCCAACTCTGGAACCTTGCATATGTATTAACATATGACAGTAGTATATTTTATGTCCATTCATACATCATTTAATGAACCTGACTAACCTGGTCATGGGTTATCAGAGCCTATTTTGCCATAACTTTAAGAAAGGTATAAACCAACCCGAGATGGGATATATTATATCACAGAGCATAATCAAGCATTTATCTATATAATCAGTCATACTGCGATAAGCATAAAATGTAATGTGTACGTTTTTGGAATTCGACAGAAAAAGCAGAGTTCTAAGCAGAAAAAAATGCAAAGGCTGAGTTTTGAACCCAGGATCCTGAAGCTGAGAGACAGCAGTATTACTTACTTTTTTTACCGTACTAGCCGTCTCCCACGGCTTCGCCTGTGTAGAATTAAACAGAACAGCAAAGAGGGCAATGCCCGGCTCCCTACTCCTAATGTCACGCTTCCCCCTCTCCTCAGCCCGCAGCATCTGTCTCGGATTAGCACAAATATATCGCTCCTGCAAGCAAACTATGATTCTCAGTGTGATGAGAGAAGTCATAAAATCAACCATAATGTTCAAGCAAAATCGAGAAAAAAGCCTGATCTAAATCCGTTAAGTAGTTCTCTCGTGAAAAGCGGACAAACATACTGACAGACGTTGGATTTTCTTTAAATATACAGATGACCCTAGAAAATAGCAGCATTGATGCTAGTCACAATTCATATTTTGTTATATTTTTTATATTTCTAAAAAGCAGCAAATCCAGCTTTGAACAAACTCTATCCATCCTTCCATCCCGACTTTCCATCTAATTTTATTGCACAAACATGTCCTCATTTCTTACTTTTATTAATAATCTTTGCATTTATACTTTTATTGAGTCATTTACAATTACATGTGTAAAATAACAGGGTTTTTATTTTTATTCAGCCTTAAACAACTGCACTTTAAGTCCCCACACTTTAGTCTCTAGGCCACAGTGTCTGCTCTAATTTAATTTCAGGTGATTTTGTAACTTCGATTTTCAGACCTCTTATTGTGTATTCAAACCTAACCTCTTTACTTCATACATGTAGTACTTTACATTTAGTGACATTAAATTTCATCTGCCACAAATCTGCCCAAGCCTGTATGCTGTCCAAGTCCCTATGTAATGATTCAACAGATTCTCGATTATCTGCCAATCCACCTAGCTTGTGATCCTCTGCAAACTTAACCAGCTTGATGCATATGTTCTTATCCAAATCATTTCTATATATTAAAAGTAGCAGTGACCCTAACAATGACCCCTGTGGAACACCACTCTTAACATCAGCCATTTCTGATGAGGTTCATCGCACCATAACCCACTGCTCCTGTATATCACCCAATTTTGTACACATCTACACCTAGCACCCTGAAGTCTCAGTTCTTTTAGTTTGATGCACAACCTCTCATATGGCACCTTATCAAATGCTTTCTGAAAGTTAAAATTAATAATATATGCGCCACTTTGATCATATCCTTTTGTTGCTTTCTCAAAGAACCCATGCCGACTGTTCAGTAAAACTCCTGTTCTTGCCATATATTGCTCAATCTTAATAATAATTCTTTACATTTATATAGTGCCGTTCTCACTATTCAAAGCGATCTCCATGAAAGGAGATCCATGCGACCCCACAATCTCCTTACTGCAAACCAACAGCGCTACTACTATCCTAAATAATTCCTTCCATTAATTTATGTGTAATGCATGATAAGCTTAATGGCTTATAGTTGTTGCCTGTATCTGCTCAGTCACACTTTTTATATAATGGGATAATATTTGCCATTTTACAGTTCTGCGGAATCTCCCCAGTGCACAGTGACTTCCTAAAAAATGAAAATAGGTCAAGGGTTTATATATGTACTCGCTAACCTCCTTAAGAATTTGAGGTTAAAGATTATCTGGTTTATCTGTTTGATTTCAGCCAATTTAATCTGAGCAGTACTTCTCTCTCTAAAATTTGCAAATCACTTTGAACCTCCTTAGTAGTCCTTTTTATCGGTGGGAGGTTATCCACATCTTCACACGTGAAGACTTCAGAAAAACATGAGTTTATCTGCTATTTCACTGTCAATATTTTGTTTTCTCCTTTACATTTCCTGATGCACTTCACCTCCTCCTTGACTGTCCCTTTACTACTAAAATGCTCAAAGAATCTCTTTGGTCATCTATCACGTTATCTGCCATATTCTTCACTAACTGCCTTTACCCTCCCTAATATCCTTCTAATGGTTGCCCACCTTATACAGCTGTTTTTTTTTCCTTTGCTGCTTCATTTTAACTCTTTATTAACCCACTGCATTTTTTTTATTTCCTACTAATTCAAAATTTAGGTATATACCTGTCCTGCATTATATGCAAAATGTTTTTAAACCTGTTCCACTGCTCTTTGACTGCCTCTGCACTTAAAAGCTAATCCCAGTCTATCTTCCTTAGACTTTGCTGCATCTGCTCAAAATTTGCCCTACTAAAATTAAACTTAACAGTTTTAGTCTTAGCATTTGTTCTCTTCCAAAACACTGACAACTGTATTATATTATGGTCACTTGACCTTACTGGTACAATCACCCCTACACCCACAATTCTATTCTGATTATTACAAAATATTATGTTAAAAAAAAAAGTCTCTGAGTCTCTAAAAACTCCTGCTCTGTGCTCTGCTATTTGCAAAGTTATCCCAGTAAACCATTAGGTAGTTAAAGTCCACAATGACTATAATATTCCCCATTAAACTTACCTTTTTAATATTACCAAAAAGATTTGCATCGAAATTGTCTGTATAGGACGGTCTATAACACATTCCTAAAATAAGGCCTCTTTCCCTAATGCTTTCCAGACAAAGCCACATGTCCTCACTAAGATGGGGCTCATCGTCCAATAGAAGAGGACCTGCGTTTAAATTCTGTTTGACAAAAACGGCAGCCCTACCTCCTTTTCTGTTCTATCCTTGCTAAAAATGTGAATCTTGATCTATGTAATGTGAGATTTTCAAACACACTCAATCCAGTTCACGATGGTGCGGGACCAGAGCCAAACACATAAACATCATGTGCAAGGCTCCAGCCTCTCATGGACACAGTACCAGCCTATTGCAGATTTGATTCATGTTCATATTCACATATGGTAAGTTTAGAACTATGCAGTCATACACATCTTTGGGATGTTTATATAAAGGAAAGGTAACCAGAGAAACCACCACACAGACATGGGAGAAAACATGTTAAATCTATGCAGGCAGTAGCAGAGATCTAGGATTCAAACCAAGGATGCTAAATATGTGATACAGTTCCCTTCGACCTTGTAATAAATAAAGCAGGTTCAGAATAGTGATACACGGATCCCTGCAACATCTGCCACAGGCATCTGTTTAAACATTTTAGCTTCATGTAAAGGCAAGTAAAGAACTGCTGTTCATAAAAGATGGAGAGCTTAATGTGGTGCACTTTGCCATCTCACCAGGTAATTGCTGGTCTGTCATAGAATTGTCTCCTCTACAGGTACAACAACAACAACAACATTTATTTATATAGCACATTTTCATACAAAAAGTAGCTCAAAGTGCAGGTAGACAAGCAGGTGCTGTGTACACCAATATAGCACTTACTTTTAGCACGATGATAAAAAAAAAGTTTAAAATGCACACACACCCACCTAACATAACTGGGATTTCCACAACTATTAGGTAAAAGTACAGTAGTTCTTCTGAGAAAAGACTAAAAAGAAAAGAAAAAGTTTTTATCTAGCTGTGGAATTTAAGCAGTGCTTGCAGAACTGAAAATTCAGTACTTGCATTCTTACAATCAAAAAGCTTAATACCAACATCACTTAATGTGGAACTTAATGCAAAATTTTATGAAAGGGATCTGACTCATTCAAGAGCAACTGAACTTCATATATCAGTAAACAAACCTATTTAACTGGTATCACAAGTACAGCCGCAACAAACAAATTAACAAGAACTACTACTTCAGTTTTTAGAGAAGGAAGCAGTTTCCACTACAACTTCCAATATGATTAGACTTTTATCACTGACCTGCAGTAATTTCTATATTTTAGTGGAAACATGTCAACTACACTTGACAGTTTTTTTGCCATGAGTAATAATGGATTATGCTTTTACTGTAACCTACATTACTATAGACAAAAATCCAAGGTCTACCTGTCTAAAATATTTGCTAAGTTTCAGTATATTTTTTGTTTCTAATCTTGGTTAATTAAGGCATATACTAAAATACACTTTTTTGTTTGAGATTATTGTTTCAGTTTTAATCATTTTTGCATTTGCTGTAAAGAACTATAAGGTTGTAAGCAGTTCTGACCAGTGAAATGTGCCTACAAAAAACCTTAATATTTTATCTTCAATTTGAAAGGTGCATAATTACAAAGAAACCAAATAATATAAGCAACTTTTCAAGTATAATTATCTGTATTTACACATTAAAACTTGTCTTGTGTATTTAATTTTTTATCCTCCACACATTACAAAAATATGAAAGTGTCACTAAATTTAACAGAAATTAAAAGCACAAACACATGAAATCAACCTGCATTTGGGCTGATGAAAATGAATGAAAAATTTTAATGAAAATTATTTAAAGAGCACATGGTATTACTTATGTTTTTATCTAATACAGTAATGTTTGGCAAAAATTGCTTTTCAATCCTAAATATTAATCTGCAACCATCATATAATATTCTACACTTTTAACTGTAATTACTGAAATACATTTGGATGTGTTTGTTCTTTTACCAAAAGTTCTGATTTAACTGTATGTTTCTTTCATAATGAAAAATACAATATGTGTAAGACAATTTTGTTTATTTTTTGTTTATGTTTGTATTGTATATGTGTACAGAGTGTTAAATCCAACACATTCCATCAACTTTAGCATGGATGTTGACAGTGAATTTTACTATGAAAATATCCTATCATTAAATTACTGGATTGAAGACAGTAAAGATGTTTTGAATAAACTCTTTGGATTATTTACTATGTTTTTAAAACTCATGTGCATAGTACAATTAGCAAAAGTCATTGTTCTGATGCAATGTTTACTACTGTATGTAGAAGGAAGGTAAGCAAAAGCATTATCACCCAGTAAAGTATTCTCTAAAAAAAGTTTTTGTTAACACAAAAGTCAGTCAGACACAGTTTACATCCAGTCTGTGTCTCAAAAAAATAAAGCCACCCTCTGCTCGTTATTTAAAGAACATTTTAATGTGAACAATTCTATGAATAGCAATTGCAGTACCTGATATCATACATCATAACAAGTCAAAACAAAAACTTGGCTGCATGTTTCATGTTATGTCTAGAGTATATCACAGAAAATCCTTCTATTATGGGACACAACTTCATTTTATTTAAAAAAAAAAAAAAAATCAAATCTTACAATAATAAATGTCCTCTTAAAATATCTTTGTCTGATCAACTCTCTATCTGAGTGACTGTGGTTGCAATTATGTGTCTAGCCTACAATGCTTCCTTTACCTGCTGCTACTCAAAAAAGTCTATACAGACAGTGATTATGCCAAGAATCAAACATAAGTCCAAGGTGTTTTTAACCACTGAAAACTGAGACTTTTGAAAACACTCTTTTTAAATAAAAAACATAGTGTGGATGTAGCCTAAGAGTGAAGCAAACAAATACTTCATGGTAACCTCCTGAATAATTACAATGTGACAGATCATGCTGTACTACAAGCAACTATTTGCCCTCTGTTCCAGCCTTTCCTCAAAAAACAAGAGTCACTCAGTCAGAGCCTTAAACAGTCATTTTGTGACTTTGTTGAGCTCTCTTTTCAAGTTTGTTGATCTTTCTCTTTCCTTGGGAGTCTCATGATTTTGCACATGTGACAATAATTACCCTATAAAATTTTTAATTTTTATAAAATAAACTTCAATTTGTTATGAAACAGGGGATATAGGTGGGATTAGAAAGAAATGCTGTGTAACAGAAAATGGAAGTCATAACTGAAGAAACTGGCCAGTGTTCACTGATTGAATAAACATGCAGAGCTGAAGAGCAACACTAGAGTTGCTAAAAGAATGATTACTACTATACCAGCCTTGACCATATTCCAGAATCCTCTGCAGGGATTGTCTGGTGCCACTGCTCATGCTGAAAATACAATGGCAATCTTAAATCAGTGACCCCCTTAATAAGATTTCTTAACATTTTTCAATAAATGAAGTAATCAAAGTTATGGATTGCATATTGTTCCTATAGGCAAAATATGTCATTAATAATAAAAACATTTCACACACATATACAGTACATAAATATATATATTGCTGAAAAATAGCTGAACTGACACTTTCCTTTCACAAAAAAAATTATTCAATCCCACAACATACATGAGCTTTACCCCGTGAAGCATCAATCGATTGCTGCAAAGCACCAACAAATCAACAAGTTTTTTCTATTATATAACAACAACCGTAAAGTACCAATATGTAAATGAAGAGTAGCGCCCCCCAAGAAGTATTGATCGATCACCGCAAAGCATTGACACATGAACAACAAGAACTTCCCTCCTAGAAATTTAAAGGACACAGCTGAACAACACTTACAAACTGCTGCACTAACAGGTGAGCAGCAGTTCAAAAGTACTACACGGAACCCTGAAAAAAGGCCACCGACATTCAAAGATCGGTTTGTGATACTCCATAACAGCAGTTAAAATATCCATACTGGTGATCCACACCACATCCACAGAGCCTCCATCTGTAATGACCTGGGGCCTCATGTATAACGCCATGAGTAGAACTCACACTATAACATGGCGTAAGCACAAAAGCGGGAATGTATGTATGCACAGAAAAATCCAGATGCAGGAATCTGTGCATACACAAACATTCTTCCGCTACATAAATCCCGATCAGAGTGAAAAGTAACACATGTGCACGCGCCTGCTGTCCCGCCCCAACTCCTCCCAGAATTACGCCTCTTTGAATATGTAAATCAATATAAATAGCCCTGAAGCTCTGCGTTCTGTAAAAAGACAATGGCAAAACCATGAGGAAAAATAGAACAATTTCACCGAATACCAAGTGGAGGCAAGGAAAAACGTACTATTTGTTGGTTTAAACAGTGGTATAAACAAGAAAAGGAAGCTGATCGAGTGACATAGCGTGTCAGAGAAACTCAAAAGCTCAAGTTCATAAAGTCGCACAGTGCCCGAAATAAGAAAGAAGTCACATATCAAAGTCGCTGGCAAAAGGCGAGTCGTCTGAGTGTCATATGAAAGCTTATTAGGGTACAGAGAAAAAAAGGGGGAAACAGTGGGGAAAAAGCATGAAATGTCAACTTTAATCTCGAAATTTCCACTTTAATCACATAGTTTATTTTGTCATTAAAGTAGAACATCATAAACTTCATCTTAAAATCGTTTAAATTTACTAGTTTCTCAAATCCCATCGTAACTAAAGTAGTACGTTAAATGCTTTGTTTTGTATTTGACCTTCTATGTGCTCTGTGTGTGTAATTCACTACGTGCTTCTTAAACCGGCTTTCTCTTCCTCCAACAGGACACAGAATCCATTACATTCATGATATTACAGCTCTCTGAATAACTAAAATACTGTGATGTATACGTGATATCATTTTCATGATGATAGGAGTTAAAGCATGTTATTAAACATGGGAACACGGTGGCACAGTGATTGTGCGCAACCTTCGATGAAATAATTTATTGCAGCAGTACTGTCTCTTTCAAACGTACTAACCTCCAATTCCTGTCCTTCCTTTTCTTTCTCCAAATACCAAATCGCCACACAATCAGCTCTGTAATAGACGTTAAGCCATCTGTAAGCTTATAATGCCGATTCTGCAAAACTTTTAAGGAACATTGAAATATCTTCGTAGTACATGTTTAATTATTCTATCCTTCACGCCAGTCCCAGAGAAGCACACAGTGCGAGGTAGGAACAATTCGTGAGTGGAGCGCCAGATCCTTGCTAGCGTAGCGACAAAGTGTCCTTTTATTATTAACAACTAGCAGAATACCCGTGCTTCGCAGCGGAGAAGTAGTGTGTTAAAGAAGGTATGAAAAAGAAAAGGAAAAATTTAAAAAATAACGTAACATGATTGTTAATGTAATTGTTTTGTCATTGATATGAGTGTTGTTCCCATATCTATATCTAAATCTATATCTATATCTATATATATATATATCTCTATACAGTAATCCCTCGCTATATCGCGCTTCGACTTTCGCGGCTTCACTGTATCGCGGATTTTATATGAAAGCATAACTAAATATATAACGCGGATT
>JANRMT010062815.1:41500882-41554796 GCA_026402145.1 Polypterus bichir lapradei
GTATATATGGACGACTAAGTATGTCAATTTATACAAGTAAGTAGTCATGCAATGTGACATGGCCGTAAACTGAAGGGATGATAGCACTTGATCAGTTTTAGTTCATACAGCATGCTCTAAAAACACTTTGCTAAAACTGCAAACCAACAATAATCTTTTCAAAAATTATGGTTGACCATTTCCTTTTTCACTGTCTCTTGAAATACAAGGAAGCTTTCCAAAAGCTGCACAACAAAACAAATCCAACTACAAACAAGGTTTTTGCAAATCAGGTGTAAAGGCTGAGTAGCACAGTAACTAAGACAACTGGACTATAATTGTTGATGCCTAGTTCATTCACCACCAACTCAAGTGTATTACCTTGGCCAAGACAGACTAAACAGCTGTGTCCTTTAAAGTTATTTGGGATAGACACCTTAGACACAATTGAACATGTAAACAGATATTCATTTTAAAATGTAAAACTAGCAGGGAAAAGATTTTTCAATGCTGTCTCACATTGTTGAGTTCAGCTAGTTTCAAACAATTAAATAAGAATTCCCAACTGTGTTTGAAAAGATAAATGCATGATACGAAGGACAAAGTTTTGACATGAATCAAAAATTGGTGTTATCTACTCATATAAGATTAGCAAAACTGTGCAACATTTTTATGTGACGCTCATTTTTCTTCAAATCTGTACGTCATATAGTAAACATCCATATCATTCTTTCATCTTCATTAGGAGAATACAACAATACTCTCATGTCAATACAACCAATTTAATGTACATATGTCAAACCAAATACTATATACAGTATACATCCTCTCCTCTCAGAGAAGCAGTAGTTCAGTTGCGTATCAACAGTCAAAAAGTAAAGCATATATAATGGCACACAATTATAAATTGTAAAACTCCATAAACATTCAATTGCCAACAAAATCATCACTGGTGATCATGCACGAGAAGTCGTATTCCTTACGTGTATTAAGCTGGATACTGGCGATACTTCAGCCAGTAGATTACCATTCTGCTTTCATAAACGACAGTTTCTAATAGTTTCAGCATTTGCTATACCTATAAATAAATCTCAGGGACAAAGTTTTGACCATTTTGGAATTTACCTGTGGACCGATATTGAGCAAAGCAAGCTTTTGGGTTTGAAACCACAAGTGGCCAGTGGGGGACACTCCCCCATTATATAATACAGAAGCTTCTAGTCTAAATTCTTCTCAGGGCATTGACGTGCTGGCTATCTTTGGTAAACAGACCTGCTGAAGGAAAAAGAACCCAGTTGCAATTTCATCATAACCCCACCATTTCAGATCATCATCTTCATCCCCACATCCATTTGTCTTCTCTCCTCTCTGATGCTTTTTTGTTTATGCTTTTGATGTCTAAATGTATGAAACCCTTACCCAAGTAAAGAACAGTTTTATCTGGCAATCATCTCACTTACACAAAACATGGTTAGGAAATGGAGCACATATCCGTTTAACCCAAGACCATTCTCACTGAATGAGAAAAATATATCTCAACTTTTAGCTTCTTTTTCAGCCTTTCATTGTCCTGTGTGACATCAAACCTTACTTTCTCTTTCATGTCTTGTCACAAATTTCACTCCTGCTTCTAACAGACCAAAGTAACCAGCTTTTCCATTTGTTTCACTCCTGCTTCTAACAGACCAAAGTAACCCGCTTTTCCATTTGTCACTTTATTATTAAAAGCCTGCTTGGCTCAGCCATCTGGTCTAGAACAACGTATTTCATTCTTTGCTCCTTTCAAGAATATAGCCATTGACAGAAAATGCTGTTCAGTGTTAATGAATACAAATCAAAACAGTTAAATGAACACAAGAACAAATCGCTTAAACTTGCAATCCTCTTTCTTCAGTTCCATTACCTATGCATGTTACTCTGTTCTTTCTGTTTATAGTCTTTCTTTCTCCATTAATCTCAGCAACTGAGTCCTTTATCACATGTAACTTTTGATCCCTTTCTCCCCAATCTGATTTTTAATATGCAGTGTCCTCGCTCCTTTTTCTCATCACAGTCCTGTCACTTATTCTTCTTGTTTCACAAATACTCTGCCCGCCCCCTCCTCACCAACTTTTCACACTTTTCTCACTTACATACAGTATGTGCCCACCGCCCTCCAATTTAAAATCTCACTGCTATTCTCAATTCACTCCTCATAAGTTCTTTCTTCACATTTAACGTGTTTACTGTAATTTCCTCTCCTATTATGTGCAACATTTTACACACTATTCTCATCCTATTTTTTCTATACCCTTCAGCTTTTAATGCCACTTATCTTCCTCTCTCACGAATCTTGTCGATTTTACTTATTCTTCGCGTCTTTTGTGTTTGATTTAATCATCTTAGTGCAGGTCAGGTTTCTCTTCATATACTGTATGTCTATTCCATCTCAATATCACCTATCCAAACACCTAGTCGTCCTCGTTTACGCTTGCCCTCCTCTTTCAACAGAGGACCTCCCTCAACATGCACTCCTCTCCCACATATCCCTTCTCCTTATTTCACTCGCCGTCTCGCTTAATCTTCCTCTTTGCTTTCAGCAGTCATCACTATTCTAAAATGCAGGTATTAGTTTGCTTCACAGATGACAGCAGCACTAGGTCACGGACACAAGCGTGTGAGCGGGGCAGTCCTCAGAGACTCACCGTGTCCGCTCCACTCGGCCTGCACCTGTCATACACCCCTACAATGAAAACACAAACGCACCAGGCAACGTCAGTTTCTTAGTTACCGACAACCCAAAACGACTTTCGGTAATACCAGCAGAGACATGCAACCTCGAAACAGCAGAGACAGAATAAACTAGGCATTTACCTGAGCCTGCTGCTCCGCTCGCTCCGAGGGGGCCATCTTTTTAGGCGCGTTAATCCACTAACGCAGCATCGCGCGTAAAGCGCACTCAGGCCAGAGTAGTCGACATCAGAGTCGGCGAGCAAGTGGCGCATGCGTGCGAGTGGCGATGAGGCAGAGTAAGAAAAAAATTGAGAGCAGATTCAACACAGTGTAATCACTCCAGCACAGTTTAACAAAACAGTTTTTCAGATTTATATTTAAATTGTAAACTGACGGTAAAAAATACCAGTCTTGTTCATCATGAAGGACCGGGAGCTAAAGGATGTAAGCATTGCACGGAGTTTTCTCCGTCCTCTCCGATTTTCTTCCTAATCTCAATAACTTGCTTTCATGTTAACTGGCGGATTTAACCTGACCATACATAAGTAAATGTGCTTCGTCCACGACTGGCTCCTACCTTTTACTTTATGCCAAGATAAGCATGGATTATGCGAGTTGGGAAATGGATGGAGAAATGAATGCGAATCACCTCTGTAGTGCACTGGTCTCCCGGTTAGGACCGATCCCTGCCCTGCACGAAATTTCGGCCGAATGAATGGCTGCTCTCGAGATCGGAAAGTGTGTAAATGAACATAATGTATAACATATACATGTGCAACTTGACATCTGACAAAAAGTAAACAAAATGCTATACTTCTGTACTGGAACTTATATTGGGTCATTAATACTGTAGGAGTACCAGGAGTTCTCAAACTCGGTCCGAGGGTGACCACCGTGGCTTTAGGCTTTTGTTTCAACCAGATTCATAATCAGTGACAGCAACTGATTTCATTTAATTAGCTGCTATTTTTTTTTTACCAGACTTAGTTTTCTAATTTCTACATTGTTCCCAAATCACAGAATGTGGAAAACAGCACTTCACTTAATTAGCCCAGGAGTCCAATTAAAAACAAAAGCTGGTTGGAACAAAAACCTGCAGTCACAGTGGGACCCCAGGACCGTGTTTGAGAACCCCTGTTACAGGTACATTCTCTAAACCCCATATCTGTGCTCAGTTCTACGAGCACATTCCTAAGCCCTGTTAATGATTCTCTTTGCCCCTTAGTGCTATTGTTCCCCAAGCACTGATGGGAAAATGTCAAAGTTTAGCATTGTTTCAAAGCAGAAATTCCCTGGCGTGAAAAAGTGTCACATAATTATGAATCAGTGGCAGCTAATAATGTATTATAGCGTTTGGCAGGTAACCGTACAGACGGGTTGTTGTTGTTTACATCGCCATTGTGACAGCACTGACAAGTGGCATGAAGAGCCACTGATGCTGGAGAATCTGGGCCCCATGAAAGAATATCATATTGGGCTCCCACCCTGACCAGACCATCCTTGTACAATGGCTATATCACCACACCAAAAACACACCTGCCAAACTTTGAAGCTTTTGAAAACTTTGCCTATACAGACTGGTATAGCTCTTGTTGAGTGCCATACTTACTAGGACTGTCATATTACTTAAAAATGAAGATTTTTTATATTTAAATTAAAAAAGGTAAATACCTGAATATATTTTAACAATTCTAAGTGTTTCTTGTTTTGTATGCACTTTTTTATATATTATTATTGCAGTAAGGGCAGCAACTTCAAGAATAAAACTCAACAGGAAAAAGTATAGTGATTCTCGGGCAACTGTTATATTTTTATAAAAGAACCATCAAAATCCAGCTCAGGTGTGCCCTATAAAAGAGAAGCAACTGCATGGCCATCTTGTCTTCAGTCTAGAACTAATGGCTGGGTGAGCAAAAACATGTTAGGACAGTGAGCCATAAAATCAGCCACAAAATGGAGCTTAAACCCTCACGAGCCTTGCATGCTGGCACCACACTTTTTTACATTATTAATAATATGTTTACTTCTTTTTACTTGTGGTGTGTCTACAAAGCATGAATCACTTATGAAAATGTTGTGTGGATACTGCAGACTTCAAATGTAAGGGGCGCCTAAGAAACACCTTTCTCTGTGAGTACTAAACAACACGATCAAAAAGAAATATGTACATTACTGCCAGCCATGCACATATGCAGCCCAGACAAAATCACATAGGATTGATTAAATCAGCTAAATGCAGTCATTATTTTACTTTTTGCCATCTAAGTGACTTTTCGCTCCTTGACTCCAGAAGATGACCTCTCTCATATAAACGGAGCCACTGTGACTCTGGATTTTAGTGCTACTGCCTCTCAAAAAGGAGACTAGGGTTCGCATTCCAGGTTCTCCCTGTGTCTATGAGGGTTTCCTCTGGGTGCTCTGGTTTCTTCCAACATTGTCATAAGGTCCAAAGACATGCAGGTTAGGTGGATTGGAGATGTTAAAATAGCCCTAGTATATGTGACATGGCTGCAAGCTGGGATTGATCCTGACTTGCACCCTGTGCTTGCTGGGATAGCCTCCAGCCCCCTGTGACCCTGCTCAGGATTAAGTGCGCTTGGAAAATGGTATGATATGGTGATTATGAGTAAGATGAATATATAACTGAATATATGTTTAGTGTTGCACTGTAATGATCTATAACTATTTACTGACATTTTCAAAGCAACCTAAATTCTGTAAAGTAAGTTTGAGTAGTTTACCAGAAAAGTACTAATTTTAGAAACATTAAAAAACTGTCTAGCATTAAAATAATTGGCAACAGAAAAGTATTTTCTATTTACTGCAATGCAGCAAACTCCTTATGGATTACTTAATATTAAGCATATGCCTGCACTGCTTATTCAAACTGACTGCTAATTAGCTTTTTTTGATCTTTTGGTTGTTGAGTTAAATTGAATGATCCTCCAAATGGGTTGGTTTGTACTGTGTATAGAGAATGGATGAACGTTAATAAACTGACCTTTCTTCATGGAAAATTGGGGGACTCCTCTTCTCTCATTGATGCTTTTCTTGCCTTTCTTTTCTGTAACCTTAGAAGTTGTCTTTGACATTTCAGTTTACGCAAAACAAAAAACAAATTTAATGTTGGTTAGCAAGTGTGTGGATTACCACACCAAAGTTCAAGTTTGTGCGGACTGAGCCAAACCATTCTGGAGTAAAGGGCGCAGGAATACAATGTACAGACTGCCTGGTTGGTTACTTTTGTCAAAAAACTATTAGTTTCAAAATTATAAGTGAAGTATTCTTTCACGTGTAATTTCAATAACTGGCCACTAAAAACTGATAAAAATATGTTTTAATATTTCTGAGGGCCCCTGTCAGTCAGGTGCCAGCTGCAGGTGAGTTAGTAAAAACAGAAAGCCTACAAACGTCACAAATTAATTCCAAGTAGTGCAGCAACAGTGACTGTCCTGCTAAGGATAGTGAGCTACCTAAAAAGAATGATGTAAATCCATTGGCATGCAGCATGGTGCGTACTGGTGTCGATGCTACAATATGCATAATAGCAACAAATTACATATTTAGGACAATGCATTTAAACATTATTCTATTTTAGACTATTGTATAACCCAAATTGACTGTCATAAGATCAAAATGAACACACACAACGTTCATAGGATTTTAGTGCACTTGTCCGATTGAAACTGTGCAGTCAGCAAGGGCTTTTATTTGAGCTTTACTTCCTCCACTAGCAGTAATTTCTGTAAACCACCAGATGTCACTTCTAACAAAGCTTCAGGTCTTTTTTCAGCACAATCAGGAAGAAGCTTTGTGGCGCTTCATCTGCTCATCTCCACCTCCCACAACCCTAATCTTAACCATAGTGTAATTGGGCATATCATATTACTTCAGTGACATGTAGTGCGAACCGACAACTTTCGCAGCGAAGCTTAGCTCTAGAAGTCCCCACTTAAACTCTATTGGCATTACTTGAGTCAGGTAACCCTTCCACAACCCAACCAGCCCAACCAATGGTAGCAATCCTGAACAAACAAAACGACAATAGAAATGGCCCCGAATATTTTGCAAAAACTAAAGTAAGCAATAAATAAAAAACTAATTAAATAATAAAACTGTAGGACAAAAGAACCCCCCAATTTAAGTGGTAGGTCTTTAGAGAGGCCAAAGTAAAATGTGCAAAAATGAAATAAATATACTTAATGCTCATAACAAAATCCACAACTTTTTTGTGAGTTTTTGGACTTGCTTTGGGTTTGTTTATACCGTAGATTCCAATTTTGCCATTAGTTTGTGAATTCACATTTTGGTTTCAGTTCTATTAATTTATTTGGGCTGTTTTCACCTGCATTTTTGGTTTTTTTTTTCACAATCATTGCCATTTGTGCTCCCATCATTATTAAGGTTTCCATTTTTTGCTATGGAGACAGTCTTTTGAGGCTGTAATCTTTGTTAACAATGCGACTGGTTTATAAGGTCATCACAAAGTTCACTTCCTATCTGAGACTGTGGATTCTAAAACTGTTTTTTTTTGTTCAGATCAAATCCTTTTCCTGAAAATTTTCCCTAGTCTCAACTTGTGCTAGTATTTTTGACTTTGCATCTAACTTCCTGGTTTTCAGCTCTTTAATAGTCTTTCAACTATATCTTTTCTCCTGGATACGTTTTCTTTTATCTATCGAAACAGACTTGACATGGGGGAAATGCAAGAAACTAACTAAGAGGGCTTGGGCATCAGGGGTTAAAGGCAAAGGTTGGGAGGATGAAGAAATGCACCAAGATGGAGGTGGAATGGATGAGGCCCAGAGGAATGCCAAGGAAGATGTGGCTGAAATTGGTGTCAGATGATTTGAAAAGGATGCCCAAGATCATGGAGAACAAAGGAAAAAGGTATGGGAGCAACTACCTAAATTGGGTAAAGATTGAAAGAGGCAGTTAAACCAATGATGATGATTTCAACATTGTGTCACTCTGAAGAGGAACCGTGCTCTGTCTTGAATGATAGCACTCAGGTCACTACTTAAATAAAACGCCTCTGCAGTGGCATTAGTTAGCCAGTTTGCTTGCTTTGCACCCAGTGTTATGAACAGAGTTTCTTCTGAATTTTTTCCAGGCTTTTCTGAGGCTATAAAAGTCATGTAAGGTGTCGCTTGTGGAATTTATACTCTTGGAATTTAATTCTGTACTTATTTTGTTGATGGGAACTTTTGTTTAGAAATTGCCCTTTAATGTATTTTGACTATTGGGCAACCATATTGTGGTTTCAGTTGTCATGATGCAAGTCCCGGTTGCTGGTAGGTGTGGCCTCTAGGGTCAAGACACTAGGTTAATTGGTGAGGTGTCAAAAGGTTGTCTTGATGGACATTTTGTATCAGAAATTGAACCAAACCTAGTGACTCTTTCAGTTGTCATTTTGATTAGTGGTTATTGAAACAAAGCTCTGCCTTTTCATTCTGATTTTTGCTTTACGATTTTGGCTCCAACATTCTCACTTTTTGACTTTTAGTTTTGACCCTCACTTTGCCATAATTCTGTTCTTTCTCTTGTGCCTCAATTTTACTGTTCAGTTATTTTGCATATTTTGAATTCAGTAAATTTCACCAATAATTTTGGAAATTCTTTTTTTTTGCTTATATATCATCATTTGGAGATAGGGGGATCTTAATATTTCAATTTTTTATATTTAATACATTTGCAATAATTCCTAAAATCCTATTTTCGTTTTGTCATTCTGGGGTGTTGAGTGTTGTGTGATGTGGGAAAATTTTAATTTAAATTATTTTTGCCCAAGGCTGCAACATAACAAAATGTAAAAAAAAGCAAAGGGGTCTGAGTACTGTCTGCCATGCTACCTTGCCCCCCTCCTTATGTATCTAGATGCTATTTATTTCCACCAAGATATGCTATTTTTTAATTACCATAATAACCTGAGCTGAATGTCACTGGCAGCATTCTTCATTATTAAATTGCAGTCAGTTACACAGAGGAAAAGACCGGGTATTACAATGCGGCTGTATTCAGTGACTGAGATCTAGTGGGATTAATATCACTGCTGTATTGCAAACGTTAGCCTACTTTAATTAGTTAAATAATAAGCCAGCATGATTTTCCCTGTAAGAAAATGAAGCTTTAAGTGTTACTTAATTAACCTAAACTAAAAACATATTACATGAGCGGTTTTACTTTATTATAGCTAATAAATTTATTACAAGATCACAAATGTAATTTAATGACTGGATTAATTTACATTGTTTTTCATGAAAGAACATCTCTAGTTAGCCTGTCATTTCAAACAGCAGAAGAGGTGGCCAAGCCTAATGATGCTTTGATGCCTTTTCTTCATACTCTTTTAATTCAACCTGCACTGACCCTCTCAAGAAGTCGCAAAAGGGGCTTATAACCTTTTCATATGTGGCCCTTTACAATTAGCTACCTTCGTTTTAATCACATTTCCCTTCACTCTCTTAAAACTTGATAGAAATTCTGCAGCTTGTTTGGTTCTTGATCTGTATTTTTGGAACCAGCATCAATATGGGATCAAACTAGCTATCTCCAAGTGGTTACGCTAGGAAACCATCTTCCTTCTACAATAATTCTGTAGTGTTCCCCAGGGGTGCATGCTGAGCCCACTCCTTTGTGCTCTTTACACTCATAACTATGTACCAATCCACTCTACAAACACCATTATTAAGTTTGCGGACAATAAAACAGTGATAGACCAGATTTCAGATGTAGAGGAGTTGGCATACAGGGAGAAAGTCCAGAATCTTATAGGATGGTGCACAGAGAACAATCCAGTATTCAGCACGAGAAAGACCAAAAAATGTATCATTGACTTCAGGAAGCCTAGTGTGAAGTTTGCTCTAGTTTACATCAAAGGAGAACTGGTGGAGAGGGTTTCCAGCTTTAAATTCCTAGGCACTTATATTTCAGATGATTACTCATAATCAGCTTTTATTGCTACCCTAGTTAAAAAGGCACAGCACAGGCTGCACTTTCCTAAGGATACTGTACTCTGGAAAGTCAATCTGCCTTAGCAGTTACTGGTGTCATTCTACTTCAGCTGTTTTGATAGGGTACTGATGTACTAAATTTCTGGGTGGTATGCTAACTGCTCCTCTGTTGATAAGAAAGCACTGCAAAGATGCAGGGTGCTTGTCCATAATGCCCAAACCATCATAGTGGCCCAGCTGCTTACACTAGAGGACCGAGATAACCCCTGCTACCTATGGAGAGCTATCAACATCACCAGGGGCCTGCCACCATTCTTTTCACTGCTCCGGTATGGAAGGCAATACAAAAATATGTATGCATGCAATTCCAGGCTGGGAAAGGGCTATCCTTAGTTTGATCTCTGAACCAGGCATCAAATCAGCTCATTCCCTAATAGTCCTTTTGTCATCATACTAAAAGGGCTGATTTGAATGAATAGTTATATCTGTATATGTATGAATATATACTGTATTTGTCCCTTATTTTATTATGACTACAATTACTACTATTATTTTATTATACTATGTGTCATTTTTTTAGCGCATGGACATTATGCCTTTTTATTTGGGTGTTTTAAAAAAACACTTAGGAGTCACATATTGAATCTCATTGTACTTGCTACAATATTCTATAAACGTATATCTGTTTATTCTATATGTCCAAAGGTCTGTAGACACCTGACTATCACACCATGGCAAGCTTGTAGGACATCCTATTCCAAAAACCATTAGCCCCTTTTCAGCTCTAACAGCCTCCACTCTTCTACAAAGGCTTTCCACAAGATTTTGGAGTGTGTCTGTGGGAGTTTGTGCCCAATCAACCAAAAGAGCTTCTGTGAGGTCAGGTACTAATGCTGGATGGAAAAAACCTGGCTCATAGTTGGCATTCCAATTTATCCCAAAGGGGTGCAATAGGGTTGAGGAAAAGGCTTGGTGCAGGCCACTCAAGTTCCTCCATGTCTTTATGGACCTGGCTTTGTGCATGCTTGAACAGAAAAGGGTCTTCCCCAAACTGTCACCACAAAGTTGGAAGTGCAATTACCTAAAATGTGTTTGTATAATGTAGAAATAACAGTACCCTTCACTGGAACCAAGTGGCCCTGTCCAAACAGCCACAAACCATTATCCCTCCTCCACCAACCTTTACAGTGGGCACTAAGCAGTCTGGATGGTAGCTTTCTCCTGACATCTGCTAAACCCTGATTTATGCATCAGGCTACCAGATAGTGATGTGTGAGTCATCACTCCAGAAAATGCATTTCCACTACTAAAGAGTTCAATGGCAGTATTCTTTAGACCAGCATTTCTTAACCTTTCTGGTTAAGAAATGATGTCATGACCCATTTTTCTCATGTGTCTTGATAAGGTGGGGTTTCCCCTTGATGAATTTAGCACAAATGTCACAGTCATACTCTCTTCATTAATCAATCATCAGAGTGGGGAGCACATACTCCATTGGTGAACTGAGCATGAACATCAGTAAGCAGTTTCCCGAGTGACCTCTGTTCTACCATATCCGCCGGAGAGGCCAACCTGACTCCAAAGATTGAACCAGCCTTTTTAACCAGTTGGTGTAGTCTGTTGGCATCACCTGCACTAATGCCACTTTCCCAGCATACTACTGCATAGAAAAATCACACTGGTAACTACAGACTAGTAAAAAAAGCAAGTAAAAGTGGCCAGCATACACCAAACAATCTCAACCTCCTCAGGAAACACAGGCAACTTGGACCCTTCTTGTATTCAGTCTCTGTGTTGGTACCCCACTCAAGCCTGTCATTCAGATGCACAGCAAGGTACTTGTATGTCCACACCATCTCCACATCCTCACCGTCAGTGACAACCTGGAGCAGAGTGGGCTTCACCCTCCTGAAGTCTACAATTACCACCTTTGTTTTACTGATGTTAAACTGCAGGTGCTTCAGTTTTCACCATACAACAAAGTCCTTCCTAAGTGTCCTAAAACCATTTCAGAATTTCGTCTAAATGCAAATATCGTAGCACATTTCTGAGTGAAAAAGGAGAGAAGAAAATAAAAAGACCAGCTAAACAATTAGATTGAGAAGACATAACAGTGCTCCACTGATTTGAGAAACTAGTTGGAATGAAAGCCTGTAGCCATAGTGGAACCCAAAGACTGAACTTGTGAACCCCTGCACAAGAGAAGTCAAAAGAGCAATATCCTAACCCTGCTACCCTGTTTCTCCAGATAGGAGTAAGCTCTATTCAGCTGATAGTTGACATCATCCTCCACACTTATGTCGTCTTGGTAGGCATACTGTTTAAGTGTTTGATGAGATTAATTCTCCTTTCTTTTCAAAATGGACAATTCTAGCTGTAAAGTAGGAGTGTTAAGTGAATGTTAGCATAGCGTTTGTGAAAGTCGGCCCAAGTTGGGACGCCGCAGCAAACACGGAACCTACAAGCCGGAGCCCACTGCGGAATGTAGAGAAGGTCTCTCCCTGAACTTGAAGCTGCCCAGAAGTCACACGTTAATCTAACTGACACGCCTGTGCTGTATGGGAGGAGAGCCTGAGCATCCGGAGTTAAAAATAAAATGAAATACATGTAAATAAATAAAACACACGCGCGCCCACACAGTGGGAAAGTTAAGACTGCGCAACTGTGGTCAACACGAATTATTCACGTTTGACGTTTGCAAGATTATCAAATTATGTGCGCCCGTGGCTTCTTTATCCATCAGTGGTTTAATGCCCGCAGTGAGTAGAGTGGCGCGCGCCCGCGCGTGCTGTGGGTGTCAGGCTGACTCAGCTGACTGTTAAATAAAGCGCAGCGAGAACGTGGACGGTTGTCACGTGCCTGCTAATTGGCTGTTATCAAGACGGCATCGCTCCATTTGTACCTTATTCGCGCGTGACAGGCTGCTCGAGAGGAGGCTTTTTCTTAAGTCCACTTAATCATTTATTTGCCGTCGCGGTAGGTAAGTAAGTTGGTGCAATAAAATATTACAGCATTCTACGGTTCATATCACTTAAACGTTAACTCCTTCCACTTTAAAATCCTCAACCCTCGGTTCATTAGCTACGTTCGCTTGTTAGCGGGACAGAGGTAGACACACGCCCATCCACGGGGGTGTAGTTGCGAGAATATTGTGCCAGTCCTAGACCTTCGTGTTTGCCTTGAGTCGCAGGCTGCCTGGACGGGCACTGACTGCCTTGGGCATTAAAACGAGGATCAAGTGGGTTCCCTTTGCTAGAAATCCAAGTGATCCACTCGTATGTTATGGTAATCGGATTTCTGACAAGGATTAAGTTGAGATCGAGTATTTTAAAAAGTATACACTGATAATGTCGTTAAACCTGATTAATAGCCCGATCGCTACAATTCCACATTTTAATCTAATACGAGAGTGCCTAGAAAATTCATTTGCGGGCCGGCACATTTCCTTATCTGTTTTATTGGACGGTGTTTAACGGGCTCGCTAAATAGTTAAATGGTGTTGGGACCCCTTTTTTTTTTTTTTTTTTTGTTTTGTTTCACGAATCATCGACAAAATGGGACCGCTGTAAGTGCGTGTGTGTTGTGTTTTATGTGAATAGCCGTCTGCCAGCAGAGATTGAATGGATCGACTATGATCCCCACTGAAAACCAGCTAACTTGGATTATGCGCATCTATCTATTTAATAATCGTGTTTGCAAGAGTCAAAGTCAAAATCTGCTTTTAATGTATTTTTTTCTCATGGCAAGTCTTATTTGGCTTAAAGGTACTGCTTTGGATTAGTCATAATTTACTGACAGCAGTCGATCATCAAATATGCACCTCCAAAAAGTTGCTTTTCATTTTAAGGTATACATAAAACGTAGCAATTACCCATTTTCTCCTGCATATGTGTAAATCTCTCTAGAAATAAAGTTCACACTTTTTTGACTTAAATAAATGCACTCATACACATATACCTGTAATAGCGGGATCCTGTACACTTCATGGGACACCCCTGATTGCTTTTTTTAATTACCTACTAGCATGGATGCGCTGAAATGTAATCATAAAGTTGTCAGTAAAGGGGGCACTACTTTAATCTTGTTATAGCTTGCCAAGTCATCATAGTTGGTGGCATAGCCAATGTCTACGGAGGAATATTTTGGACAAAGTTAAATAAATATGCACATAAGTACTGTGAAATTTGACAATAAATAACATAAAATGTGAGTAAAAATAATTAAATGGGTTGAAAAATATATTTTTTGTTGCCTGTATATATTTTGTTTATATTTATGTGATTTATTGGTGAATAGTCAGCAGAGTGGAGGTATGCACTTTGCTTACTTGGGTATCTTGTGGTTTATGCGGACGTTCAGACTTGCGACTGTGTGTGTCAGATATGAGTGCAAAGAAAAGTTGCCCAGAATGAGCATTCAGAGTAGTGACTTTGATTCAAGAAACTCTGAATTGATCGGTAGAAGCCTACATCCTGAAGTGTCTGCTGTACTGTGCATGTTGCAGTTGAGGGAAAGTGACAGTTTTCATTTCAGTGCATATTAAATGTTGCATGCAGTGCCACTGAAATAAAGAAATAATTAAATACATAAAGAAATAAGCAAAAAAAGTGAGACTTTTTTCTCACATTTCATGTTACAATTTATTTATGGTCACATTGTACAGTAATAATACATTTATATAGCGCTTTTCTCACAACTCAAAGCACTCTCCACACAGGGAGGACCCAGGGAGTGAACCCACAATCTCCTTGCTACAAAGCAACAGCACTACCACTGTGCTACAGGAAAGGATAGTAGTATTCTTTATTGGTGTATTTATTTAAGTTTGTCTGAAATGTTCTTTCCATAGATGTGTACTTGCAGGTATGGACCAGGATGAACACTGGCATGGGATTTTTATTCAGACTGGCCTTCACAATTGGCCAGCTATCCACCACCTTTGCATCCCCCTTTAGGAGATGTACTGTATATGTTCCACTCCCTTATTGATCTGTAGGTAAAGTAAAAGTGCAGTATACTCTCTTACATAAAAGTACAGACTGTGCATGTGCTGCCATGTTCCCCCTGACTCTATGTGGTACTCCAGCTCCTCCATTGTCCTCCTGACTCCAACCAGCTGTGTCCTGCAGTTGCTACACTTTACTGAACCTTGACAAAATGTAAGAATCTGTGAGGGTCTAATAGATGAACAGAGCTACATTTTAGTTCTAACTAAACTTGTGTTCACTGCTTGCTAGTTAATTTTAACTCCACACGTGTTGGAAAATAGGCATCTAATCCTTGTACAAGAAATCATAAAACACTTGAGATCAATGGCTACAATAAACTAAAGGAAATCACTTCAAAGAGAAGTGTTAACTATGATGTTGCCCTGTTTAACGCCGGATATAAAGACTGTGTTCTTAAACTTGTAACTTGCTCTTCTCCGCTGTGGTCGCTACTTAATAAATTACTTTTAGCTTCAGTGTTTTGATGAAAATAGTGTTGGCTTGTGCACCATCCTCAGTAGTCATAGTAAACAGGCTGGTGAGCTGACCACTTCTGCACTCTGACACTGCTGCAGTCCTTTGTTCAAAAATTGCTGTTTTTCCTCTGTTGGAGTAATCAAAAATGGAAGATGCTGGTAGTTAAAGGTCGGTACTTTTTTAACAGTATAATACATTTATCAATATGTTGGTGTAGGTTGTAAAGCTGATTTGTGATGGCAATATCTCCACAGTTCACTCCCAGTGGGATTTCTGTATAAGTGTGAAGCTTGTATGTTTTCACTGAAGTTGTATGGGTTTTCTTTCTCAGTCCACTGACTTGCCCTTGGGTTGATTGGTGACTATACATTTACAGAAACTAGTGTGAGAGTCAAGCATAATGTTTGTTTCTGCCTGGTGACAACGGCTGCTAGGACATGCTCCACCATCTTGTGAACCTTAACTGGAAATCCTGGGCTCTGAAAATTCATTGATGTAAAAATTAAGAAATGCAAAGATAATTTTCCTGTCATCAGGCTAGATTGATTGATTTCTTCCACAATGACTTGCCTAAACATCTCTTTTAGTTATTTGAAATCCACCAGTGTCTCCATTTCATTTTCACCCTTTAAAAATTTGTTCAGATTTCCATGTTGCTTTTTTTTTTTTTTTTTTTAATAATTGTTTGATTCGTGTCTTGCATATACACTACTGGTCAAAAGGTTTTTATTTTTATTTTTTAAAATGTTTTTATTGAAATTTAAGCAGTTCATGTCCAGTAAATAACCTGAAATACCAGGAACATTCAAATAATTTAATCTTCAGATTTATACACACATGCCATTTTTTCGGGAAATAAGTTATGGGTTAACAACTTACAGATTTTGTGCAGCAATGGAATGTAATTTTAGCTTTGAAAGTTAATCCAAACAATACCTACAGGTGCCCCATCTTTCGTTGATTACTTTCAAACCCTCTATTTATATACAGGAAAAACATTGGACCAAACTGTTGCTACACCATTTAAAATGTTATTTTGACAACATTGCACAGTATATTGCTGTAATAATGGCAAGAGAAATGAAATTAACAAAGGATGGAAAACAGACCATTATAACCCTTAAAAAGTGTAGGTCTTTCCTTTAGAGAAATTGCAAAGGAAGCCAAGGTATCCCAAGTACAGTACATTATTAAAAGGAACTTTGAAACTGGCTGAAAGTCTGACAGAAATGGGTCTGGCAGAGCCAAAGCTACAAAAGAACCAGAAAACGTGTGTGTGCGATAGGTACCTCACAGGACAACAACTTTAAACAGTGGTCTCATTTTCCATACTTTAATTTTAGAGTACATTGAGAAAATTAACTGTGTATATTTCAATAAAAAATTCCACTGAATTTGTGTGGTTCTGTCCCCTTGAAGACTGCAGCAGTTCATTCACCCTGGCTTCTTGGAGTCAATCACGGTCTTCAGTGCTGTGTAGTAACATAGTTTCTTGTGTCTAGTTTCTGTATAGCATGTATTTGCTATTCATACACCAAGTGTGTGCTGTATTTTATTTTATTTTTTTTTACTCCATCATACAATAATAATCCTCAGACCATATATGGTTGATAAAGCAGAATGTGCCTTCATAAGTGTATGCGCTCAAAAGTTTGTCTCTGTGTAGTTTTATTTTAACGCTTCTGTTTAGGTGATCAGGATGTTATTTCTTTCATTCTTTTCCTAGCTTCCTTGCAATCTCCCTTGTTCTGCTCCAACAATCATGGATATGTTCTGCAAGAAGCAGACCTTCTCAGACTCTCCATCTAAACACCAATCATCCTGTGAGAAGTCAAAGTTGCAGGGAGAATCTAAACATGGCCTGCCTTCATTCTTCAGGGTCAAAAAGTCCCGTGCCTCTGATGAGCATAAGAAGTCTGCATCTCTTGAAGATCTTGCTGGTCAAAGACCCAAAGGAAAAATTGGGCTGCATCCTGCTGAGGCCAAATATGGTGAGTGCACAAAATAGAAAAAAAGGAATAGTGCAGGTTTTACAAACTATATGTTATCTATCAAGCCCCAAGTGAATAGGAATGCACTGATAAGAGCTTTTTGGACGAATGATAATATCTGGTAATTTCTTTCCATCTATTTGTCAATGCCAATGCAACCATTTATAAAACACAGAGCAAAATAGGACTATTTCTGACAAGATAAGCAGTACAGTGAAATGTAACATTTATTTGTATGAAATTTCAGTTCCATGTATGGTGTCTGCTCAATCACAGTTGGTTGATTAGCAATTAAATAATGAATGAATTCACAGGCTGCAGCCATGTAACAATTTCTTCTTTCTTTTGATGGGGTAAACAATCTAACAGCAATTGGAAAACTTGCATTCTTGTACACTTTGTTTTTTTTTTCAATTTTCAATGATAAAGAAATGACAATAACAAACTTTTTTCTGGAAATGCATTTTTTCCCTGCACAAGCTGGATGTTTTTCATAATGTGCAACAGCACCTGTGCCTTGTTGCAGGAGACAGATTTTGTCTTTTGTTGAACTAAAAAATTGCTTGCTTTTCATACGGGCCTGGCTGGGACATGTATGCTACTTTGACAATGACAGAGATCTGTTATTCCAGTACTGTTATTGATTTTAATATCTTGGGATTATTGCTTTGGAAAGAGACCCTGCAATTGCAGTATAATTAAAAATGCTTAAGTATTTATCATTACATTAAATACCATATTTCATATGTAAAAGATAAGCTTGACACTTTTTAATCTGACAGCCCTATAAATAACCAGTTATGGAATGGCAGTTAACTCTTTCAAGCCTAAGCCTCAAAATTCTGCCTGGCATTTCCTTGGTATTTTTGACCTTTAAAGTAATATTACATCAGGTTTTTTGTGTTCTCAAATCTAGTATAGATTCAGCCTTATTGTTGTCATTATGAATGCCTCTGCCATATATAAAATGATGAAAACTGTACATGCACCCAAAAACTCACTAAATGGGTAAAACAAAGAAAAACAAACATTTTTGAACTGATAAGTTACTTTTTTTTCTATACTGTCTAATGTACCAGTGTATGGACGCTTTTTGTGCACCCCCTTTTAATTTCTGAAAATTATACAATATCAGAATACTACACATGAACCTCCTTCAGGGAACATCTAATAGGTTACAACCTACAGATGTTCTGCAGCAATCAAAGTAAATGAAGCCTTGCAAGTTGAAGCAAACAATTTGTACATGTGTCCAAACTTCTGTCAGTTTGGACACATGTACAGAGAAAACTAACACTGCAATAGTTTGTGCTATAGCGCTACCAACCGCTGGCTAAAAACACTTTTTTAAATGAGTTTTAAGCACAGGGAAAAAAATGAACATTTGAAAAAAATCCGTAATTTAATAAACAACCAAGAAAAGTAACATTGCAACAATGCACACTATGAATCATTCGCTGTAAACCGAAGTGAAAACAAAATCAAGCCCAGTGCATTCTTTAACTGCCTTCCTACCTTATGCGTCCAGCTCTCTCTCTCGCGCTGCCTCTGTGTGTGCGTCTCTCTCTCGCGCTGCCTGTGTGTGTGTGTCTCTCTCTCTGTCTCTCGTGTGTGTCGCGCTCTCTCTCTTGCTCGCTGCACAGGAAATGCACAGGGAGAGACTGAACACGTACAAACCGAAAGGGAAACTGGCTTGTTCATATACCGAGTGTGTGGTCGTGAACCGAGGCAAAAGTTTGGCGAACTTTTGGGTCATAAACCGATTTCTACGTGTACTGAGACGTTTGTGAACCGAGGTTCCACTGTAATGTCAAGTTGTTTCATATTCGCATTGGGAAAGAAATCATGTTGTTTTGCATAATCTGTGAAAATGAGCTCCCTCAATGAGGGGAACAACTGTGCTGTGGGAGCACCAGAAAAGAAAACACATTGGAGTAACGGTAATCCCTAATCTCACTTGTATTTGATGATAATTCCTTCCAGCTGCACCATTGCTTCTGGCATCTTAAAATCCTTATGTGATAGTGCACACTCTAGTTCATCAATAATATTCATAACTATTTTTGCAAAGTACTTATTTTAATGATATTTTCGGCTGGTTTTTGATGCAGTTCTGTGAAGAGAAAGTAAAAAGGCTTGAAATATGATACTCACTTCATCTTGTAACCAGTAAATCAAACAATACACTCTAGGCAGCTTTTAATGTTTCTGAACAGTTTTGCTCTTCTTCCCTTTGACATTGACCTCAGCATTGAAAATGTTTGCTTAACCTAAAAGTTAGTAACAAGAAAAAACGTAGGCGCGATATACATGCAGAGTAAGATACTGAATATGAAAGAAGAAAAAAAGAAAGTGTCATGAAAAAGAAAGTAAAGATCGCATTAGCGCAAACAAAGAAAAATTATTACTTAGAGAAATAACGAAAAAGCAAATAGAGATCGAATAAATGGACATGGGTGATATGTCAGAAGTATGTAAATATTGCAAGGCTTTGAAGTTTAAGTCCAAGAATTTCAAAAACGGGATTTACCTCACATGCATTTATTGGTTACTTTGCAAAAAAAATTAACTGCTGATGATGTAGATTGTTTTGTCTGTGCTGAAATTCCATACAGCGAAACCTATCTTAAATTATGGTACAAAGTCATTAAACACGTCTCACGGACCTCATTTAAAAGATACAGCATGTTGGGACTCGAAAGATTCCAAATATTGTTTTTAACAAAGTTCTGAAATAAAAGTGAAACTAATGAAATAGCAACGGTTAAAAGAAAAAAAAAATCTTAAATGTATCCGGAAAACCAAACACGGGGGTTGGCGAGCGAAGCGAGTACTTCAATATTTTAAATCTTGAATAGTCCAGCTAATTGATCAGCAAAATAGTTGATATATAAATAAACAAAAATGCTTGCCGTCAATTTTATTAGGTCCACTTTCTCGTTAACGAAAACTACCAACTTCTCCACGCAGCCAGTTAAGTGGCTGAAGTTCAGTATACTGTATGAAGTAGGCAGACATGTCAAAGGGTTTATCTGTTTGACCAAACTTTGGAAAGGATAAGATATAAGGAATATGCGACTTACTGTTATTGGTGCCAAAAGTGGTGATCTTGGATCTCTGGAGAGTTTGTAGAAAATGGTGCATGTGATCACCAAAACTGCATGTTTATAAAAATGTCACCTGGTCTGACAAAGTTTCTGCTGTGATCAGTAAATGGAGGGCAAGAATTTTGTGTAGACCGCATGAATCTATTCTAACCTTGGTCAGCAGTACAGGCTAGTACTACTGTAATGATGTGATGACTCATATGTGGGTGGGCATCATCTGCATTCCCCAGTATACCTAAACTTTGTTTGTGATCACATGTATCCCCTACTAGTCATGGTATACATTTTCAAAAGGTTACTTCTAGCAGGATAACATGCTATGTCACAAAGCATGCATCATCTCAAGTTGACTTTAGAAACGTGACAAAGTTTCCAGTTGCTGCACAGTCTCCAGTTCTTAATCTAATGGAGCACCTTTTTAGATGAGGCAGAGCGAGAGGTTCTCGGCATGAAATGTGCATCCATAAGATTTTACCCTAACTTTATGGTGATTTGGAGTCTGGATAGACCATGAATTCCCAAGGGATGTTTCTAGCGCTTTGAACCCATGTCTTGAACAACTGTCCTGGATGCTATACACATCTGATTTTAGAAATGTGGATGTAAAAGAGGACACGGAGTATATATATATATATATATATATATAAAAGTAACCATAAGAGAGATTTTTCTTTATATGTGTGTATTTAATGCAGTGAATAAACCTCTTGTTTTAGATTTTAGAGGGCAAACATTATCAAAGAAGGCTAAGCTTCTCTGCACTGACCCAAAGGCGCAAATGAGTGTACCTGTGAAGTGAACTCCCTGATAACTCCTACCATCTGCAGTAGGAAGTGCAGCCTTCAGGAAAAGAGGCAATTTGTGCTAGAATCATGTCAGTATGCTGATGTTTCTTCACTGCAGTGCAGATATTTTAAAATCCAGGGAATAGCCAAGCCTGTGTTAGCATTTCTTCTAACAGAAGTTTCAGTTTTCAGCATACTATACTGTCTGTGCTAAGGTGTTCCTAGGAAGACTTTTAGTGACAGCATGCAGAGGGAACGAAAGAAGACAGATTTACACTGATATCATCTTTAAATGTTGTTTTATATATTTTTAAACCTTATCATCCATACTTTGATGGTTGGGCTTGAAAAGTGGTTTTCTTTTAACTTACTTTTAATGTCTGTCAGTGGAAAGATAAACCCAACTTCGGAAACTGTACATTTTTAACTTTTCAAAAGGAAGGACTTGTGCAGCAGCAAGGAAGAAGAACAAACATTGAGGCTATCAGTTTTATTGGACTGGTAATGTTGTCCATATGCTCAAAGCAGTATGTCTTCTAACAGACAAAGAAAATGGATGCAGTGGAAATACTTTACTAAAGACTTCCATGAAAACCCACATGAATAAATGCAATTTAGACATCACCACCTACGAGAACACCTCTCTGTATTGTACCAGATGGATAAAGAGAGGAATTCCAGCTTTTTGACACTGGTTAGTTGGCATCAGCACACTGTATCACTATAAATATGACCCATTTCAATATGCCTGTACTACATACAATATCTCGCCTCATGATGTCTGTCCAACATGTTGAAGGTCTATGTATTTTTATTTGTTCTCATTATTTATCTTTAGATGCATAGGTCACCCTGTGATAGAACATCTTAATCTATGAGATATAATAAATGGTCACTGGATGACATCCCCTTTGGTGCTTGTTGGCATAATAAAAGAAATATTTCAAGCCAGACAGCCAAACACAGTTCATACTTTCTTAAACACATACTAAGGGCAAAATATCACTGAGATTTCAGCAGTCACCTTTTTGTGACAGTATGGTGCACTTGTTAGTGCTTCTAGGAACAGGGTTTAAATTGCCATCTTGATAACGCCTATGTAGGCCTTTTCTTGTGTTATGTAATAATATGAAACCTAGAAGTTTATTATTCTACATGTGCCTCCCTTGGTGTACTCCACACATCATATATAATGGGCACTATATTTCAAAGCAATCTATTAATCACCTTCCATTGCTACAGCAGACTGTTATGAGCTCATAAAGATACTCGGGTCTTTTACTGTAGCAATGGTCACATGTACCAGAGTATAGTAGTTCTTATTTGCATCTCCAACCGAAATGCTGCAAATTGCCACTGTGAAGCACCTTGATAACAAAAATGCACAAATTATACATGACTTCATTTTCTTTAATAGAAAACATAAATCGGCTTAACTAATGTACTCTGTAATCCTTTTTCCTATGCTCCCATTAGGTATGCTTTCTAGCTGTAAAACTTTCCTTCTATAATTATTTTGAATATGTGGCAATGACTCTTCCCCTAAATTGGATTTATGTCCAGGTCCAGCAGAGGTATTTTGGGTGATCTTGTCTGGATATCCTTGACTGTTAAATTTTTGTCTTTAAGTCATTCATAAAAGAGCCCCTTGGAGGCCTTTGTTTTGTTATAAGAGTAAGATATTTATATCATAACCTACTGTTTTCAATAGTAATTTCTTCAAACATTGGCACACTGTGTGTAAAGTTGATGCCTATTCTAATTTTAGGATTACTCACTTGAGGTATCGCGCCAAAGACTTTTTCAAAATGTGCCATCAGCACATGTTTTGTCCTGCATTTACTTATTTAATGGTGGTGGATGTGTGGCCCGAAACGGCTTAACAATTAAAAATAAGGCCTAACTGGATTTAATCAAATACAGTGCAGTATTATTCAACACCAGATGGAAGTGTTAAAATGTAAATTTTTGAGTGTCCCTAGATATCTATAGAAAGGCTGTATACTTTCACAAAACTAAATGTGCATTAAGTTATCTTCAAGTGATTATCTTAGACATGTAAAGTCAATCCAGCTAAGTATGCTTTGGTTCATTTAACTTCACCTCCTGTAATAGCTCCCAGGATTTGTCTCAGTACCTTGGTGTTCTCAATTATTTAAGGCATTTTGTTAGGTAAAATGGTGACTCTAAAACGGAGTCCTCAGTCACAGTCCTGGAGGGCTCCAGTGGCTGCAGGTTTTCATTCCAACCAGTTTCCTAATTAGAACTCAGTCATTGCTGATAATGAAACTTAGCATTTAACTATATGCTTTGTTAGTGCTTTCATTAATTAAAGATAAATTTTAGTTACATGATATATCAGAGGGCCTCCATTATAGTCCTGGAGGTTCGTAGTGCATATAGGTTCACTTCAGTCAATTTCTTAATTAGAACCCATTAATTTACTACTAAAGCAATGTTTTTTGGGATTAGTTTTCTTGCCTGTTACAAATCAGAACCTTTAATTGTCTATTTTAGTATTTAGCAGCTGGATTTAAGTTTTAATTGCCATCTGTTTTCTTAAACAGACATCAGTTAATAATGAAATGCAGATAACCAATAAACCAGCAGCTCTCCAGCTAACACGCTTCCTTTGAAACCTATAAAATATGCACCATGAAGTACAGTGATCCCTCGCAATATCGTGCTTCGACTTTCGTGGCTTCACTCCATTGCGGATTTTAAATGTAAGCATATCTAAATATATATCATGCATTTGTCGCTGGTTCGCGGATTTCTGTGGACAATGGGTCTTTTAATTCATGGTACATGCTTCCTCAGTTGGTTTTCCCAGTTGATTTCAGACAAGGGACGCTTTTGGCAGATGGCTGAGAAGCTACCCAATCAGAGCACGTATTAAATAAAACTCCTCAATGATATACGATATGCTTCCCACGCGGTGCTTTGCATACTTGAAAGCTCGAACAGCACATGTTGATTTTTGATTGTTTGCTTTTCTCTCTCTCTCACTCTCTCTGACATTCTCTGCTCCTGACGGAGGGGGTGTGAGCTTAGGGGCTGTTCGCACACTGGCCTAGAGGACACGGACGCTCCTCTAAAAAATGCTGAAAGACTACCTTCACATTGCTCCCTTATTTGCAGCTGCTTTGTCCGGTGGTGCTTCACATACTTAAAAGCCTGAACAGCCCTATTGATTTTTGATTGTTTGCTAAACTCTCTCTCTCTCTCTCTCTCTCTCTCTCTCTCTCTCTCTCTCTCTCTCTCTCTCTCTCTCTCTCTCTCTCTCTGACACTCTCTGCTCCTGATGCGCACTCCTTTGAAGAGGAAGATATGTTTGCATTCTTTTAATTGTGAGCCGGAACTGTCATCTCTGTCTTGTCATGGAACACAGTTTAAACTTTTGACTAAAGGGTGTTATTTCATGTCTTGAGGGCTCTAATAATGTTAAAAAAACATATTTAGAAGGTCATGAGCAGGTTTTCTATGCTCTAACTGCAAAAATATTAGATTTATAAATAAAGAATCCTACTTTGCGGAAATTCATTTATCGCGGTAGAGTCTGGAACGGATTAACCGCGATAAACGAGGGTTTACTGTATCTTTGTTAAGAAATGCTTAGAAACAAGTGAGAGGGGAATTGAAGAAAAAATGTAAATCTTTTCTGGTCCACAAAACACATGGATTATTTTCTCAGAGAAGGGAAATCTACAGTGCAATTAAAATTTCTCTTCGATAAATAAAAGCACTTACAAGCCAAATAGTTAAATACTATATTTCGTTATCAGTAAGGACTGTCTTCTAATCAGGAAACTATTTGGAAGGAAAACCTGCAGCCACAGCGGCCCTCCAGGACTGTGATTGGAGACCCCTACTAAGGTCTAAAATGTCCTGGTGTGACTTTGCCAGTGATGAACTGGCACCCTGTCCAGGGTGAATTTCTACCTTTTCACCTCTGCTGCCATGCTTGCCTCCAGTTCTCCTGGAATCGTAAAATTTGATCAAGTGGGTTTAGTTGATATGGACTTTTCTAAATGTGTCAGATAAAGTTTGTTCCAGTAAGCTATTTGTTTAAAGACCATAAATCTCTCGTCTTGTTTGACAGGTGTTGATAGACTTCAAAAACCCATCCTTATGTGCACACCTGCCATTGACTCTGACTGGCTGATTGTTGAGAGCTCTTCTGCTGTTGACAAGCCCTTCTCAGTCTCACAAGGCAGAGAGGCAAATGAATGCCTTCGAGATGGTCCTGCCAGAACATCTGGGTAAATTTCTTTATTTATATAGTATAGAGCACATTTAATATAGTACACTGCCATTAAGTGCCTTGCAAGGCTTTCAAGGATACGGTTTACATTTAGTGCTGCATTTACTAAGAAAACCGGTTGCAAATAATTGAAAACAGACACTATTTTGAAGTTTAAGATACCATTGAAGTATGTTACTACCTGCTTATCCATTTCAGGACTGACAAACGGAGCCTGGGAAATGTACATAACAACATAGAAAAGAGGAAGCGGAGAGAATCCAAGTACATTCATTCTTGTAAGTGGAAGCAGGCTGCTGGAATCGAGAGGGAGTGAAGTCACAATGGTTTTGGCCTTTGCCCATATGAGTTTCATATTCTGTCTGCTTTAGCGCCCCTCTACCAGGACTACTGGTTGACCTATGTCAAGGAAGACATGAAGAAGCACAGCAGTAACACGAGCCACCTTACCACCATGCTGTCCATGGCTGGCCTCCTATCCACCTCACTTATTGGCTCTACCCCATCTCTAAAGGAAACCAACTTCTCTTGCTGGCAGGACTTGCCTGAGGTGAAAAGTCGTGGACTTCTGGAGGGCCTCACTCCACAGCAAAGACGCCTACAAGAGGTATGGCATTTCACTTACTGTAGGTGGTGATGTTCTTATATTATAATTGATATGTAGCATTAATGTTGTAGAAATTGGTGCTAGAAACCAGTTTGAAAAAAATCTTGCATCAGGAAATATTTTGGATTAAAGAAGGTATGGGAGAAGGAAGTGCCCTAGGCACATGGCCATTCAGTGTCTAGTATTGTTTTATTGTTTAAAGGATATTTATTGCTATTTGCATGTGGTGCCTTCTCTGAAAACATGAGACAAGGTCGCATGGGTTATGATAGATTGGATATCTGTTCATTGAAGAGTAAAATCACTCATGCTGGGCTAATCCAATGTGGTCAGTGAACTACACCTCTACACCTGAACTATGGACAGCTGTACAGTAAATGCCAACAGGAAGACTAACCACATTCTATAGAGCGTATCTGTCTGTGATTTAGTTAGGATGATGATTGTGCTTACCATTACCAAGTAGCTACAGTATTGCAGTTAAGGTCTGCAAATCCAGTCAGTCAGTGTGTTAGATTTAATTGTGTGCAGTGATGCCATCTAAAAAGCAGAATTAGAATTTTTAGTAATTGTTGAACAAACAGTCAACTTCTGGGTAAATAGGAGAATCATGTTGGGTTAAGAGTTGAATTTATACTCTCCTCTAACAATTACATGACGCTACAGTGTAGCTGTGGTGATAACAGTGGAGGAGGCCAAAAACTGGTTTCTGGCATTATAAAGTGTGCAGCTTCCTTGCCAGATCTGTTCTGTTACTATATTTTGTGGTTTGTCACACTGCCAAGGCTCTGCTTGTGATATTTTGTTTTTCTAACAGGCTATGTTTGAAGTGATCACATCGGAAGCCTCATACTTCAAGAGCCTGACTGTGGCAGTCAACCATTTTGTGAGATCACGAGAACTTAGCCAGTCACTCTGCTCCATGGAACGACACACATTGTTTTCCAACCTGTTGGAGGTCCATGATGTCAGTGAGAGGTGCCCCACCATATGCTGTACAGAAGTCAAAGTACCATTGTATAACTGAAGCTAATATAGTTTACTCTAATGTATATCTAGACAATATTGTCATTGGTTGAATTTGCTCTGCTCTGTGTTTATGTGGCTAAAGTAAAATGGAGCTTGCACTGTTCATACACCAACTTAAAATCTGCTGTATGCACAAAACAAAAATCTGAAGGTTGATTAGTAGCATGAATAATAGCCTTCCAGCAGCATGCTTAGAGCCTTTTGTAGAAGTTGTCCTTCTTTGGAAAAGTAACTTGACAATCTAAGAGTCTAAACACTGTCTTCTGAAGATTACATGTCATGCGATATTTACTGAGTGTTCCTGCGTAATCTAGGTTATTTGTGCAATAGTAAGTGTGGTGTCTCCATCACCTTGCTGAGTGCTGAAGAACTCCTTAAATTTACTTTACAGTTATTTATTTGGCTTACACCTTTATCCAAGGTGACTTGCAATATTTGAGATACAATTGGCTACATTTCTTTTTGTTTTTCCAATTGGAGCACAGGCAGGTGACATGACTTGCTCATGGTTACACGGTGTCAGTGTCAGGATTTGAAATAACCTCAGAGTTTGAAGTCCAGACACTTCACCACTATGCCACACTGCATACTTCTTTGCTGAACTAGATGTTATCTAAGTAGACAGATTAATGGAAATGTTTTTCTTTTACATTAGCTGCCACCCCAAAACCCCCAGTTTCCCCAGATAATTAGTGACTTGTTGTGGCCAGATTGAGGGCATTTGCTCGCCCACAAAGGCCAATTTGAACTGGTTCCTCCTTTATTTTGGTATAATTGCAAATCATTTTACTTTCTCCCTCCGCAATAATTCAGTAGTAATTAAAAATTTTGACTGTTCTGTATCAGAACAAGTCATTCCAGATGTGCTGCCAGTTTACAAGACTGAATCATCTCTGCCCCTTTTCGTTGTGTGTTTATAGAGTTTAACTCTAGTCACTCTAAGCTGCTGAACCTTTTGCAGAGTAAGCCTGATTTCCATTGCATGCATGGCCAGTGCTGTAGCTAAAATGTCATACTCCTTCTGGCCTTCAGGTTTCTGTTGGATTTGGAGGAGAGACTAGAAGAAAGTGTGATATTGACAGACCTTAGCGACCTGATTCTGAAGCACAGTGCTGCCTTCCGACGGGTTTACATTCCTTATGTCACCAACCAAATGTACCAGGATGCTTTGGTACAGCGTCTACTGTAAGTCGCTTTAATTTTACAGTGTTTGAGTGAGGAATTTGGGGTAATTTCCCCTCCCATTTTTTAAAAAAATGCTTATCTAGTTGTAGGCAAGGAAAATAGCAATAAATATGTTATAGTTTGCAAAACTAATAGTCTTTCTTACATATCACTGCTTTACATTTATATCTTTATATTGCTATAGAAATGAGGGAATGTATTTAAAGCCGAATACATACACAGTTGCTTGTAAACGATGGTGAAGATGACCGAAAAGTGGCTTCAGAAATGCAGAGATTGGGAGGGTTCAGTAGGATAACTTTCTTGATGCATTTGGAATTGGGTGGACACAGTGGGGACATGCTGGCCATCACTCTTTAATAAGAGAAAACAAATTTCTCATTAGATTTGCATATAATTTTGCTGAAAAGTATGTATACTCGCCTGACTGCCTGTTGAAAGCAAATCATTTTCTGTAATTCATTTCCAACGTGTTCTGGATGGCTTAAAGAGTGCTTGTAGACATGACATTGTTGCTGTGCTCAAGAAGAGTATCTGAAGTTGAGAGAGGAAGGGGCTGTCCGGAGACTGGGTATTTCTACAGTTGTTTGTATGTTAGTAAATTAAGCCATCCATTTAAAAAGGGTGTTTTCCATGATCACTAGAGGGTAACTTTTTGTGCAGTTGTGAGCAATGCTGCCTCACAGTTATAGTAACCTGATTTGTTTCAACCCTACCTGGTCAGTGTCTATGTACAGTTTATTGACTTTCTGTTTCTGAATGGGATTCCCTTTCACTTCTGGCTTTCTATCCACAGCCTAAAGACATGTAGGAGAGGTTGACTGGTAACTCTGAATTTGCCTGTTATAAGTTAATGTGAGCAGTATATAAAATGGCATTGATGGCCATCCAGGGTTAGCTCCAGTATTGTTGGGATAGATTGTGGTCACTGTGGTCTTTAATTGGATGGAGAAGATCTGATGAAAGATGGATGTTCTTTGTAAGCGTGTAATTAAAAAAGATATTTCTTAGATAGTGTTCACCCCCTGCTGTTTTCTACTAGCCCTAATTTAAGGTGGTGATCCAGTTAGACCTCCATTTCAGTTGTGCTGTTGCCTGAGACAGCTGTGACTTTCTGCACGTGTGCATCCACTTTAATGTTCCTATTAAACGTGGTAACTTGACACTTGAGTTGTGTGTTACATTTCTTTGGCCCTGCAGTACATATTTCCTCCTGGGGAAAAATTGTGTTGCATGAAGTTTAAAAAGCCTTGTAGTTGAATAGGATGACACTGTACTCTGAGTTCTATGGCTAGCCTTGTTGTTATAAGTCTCTGATACAAGAGTATGTGGCAGGCTGATTGCTGTATCTGCCTGATGGAGCAGAGCAGTCACTCATGTTAAGGCTACTGTAGGATCACCTAATTTTTCAGATGCATAAAGCAGGAATAGAATGGCTACCTGAGACAGAGAGAGAGAGAGAGAGTTGGCAAGACACTAGAAGCTACACTATAGCCTGACTATTACCATTAACTGATGACTTGCAAAGAGAGATCAAACATGAAGTTGAATGGTAGTTGGCTTTAGCCTCCAAGTTTTATCCATCCAATTAAGCATTCTGTACTGTCTGCTCTGGACTGCAAAGGCTCATTTACTCGGTGATTCCTGGATATCTCTTCCAGGACCCTTGACAAACTGTGGAATGTGCATTGATCTTGTATTGATGTGTGGAACATAGTACACCTGTATCATCTGGGTTTAAATTCTACAGTATAAGAGTGTATAGTATTAATCCCTCCATTTACTGAGATTGCGTAATTACATTGTAGGTTCGCAGTCAACCATAGTCTATTCCCACATTTACCAGGTGTAAAATGCGAACCAATCCTAAGTGAGTCACAAGCTGATTGCAGGACACACTCATATCCACAGTTACTTTCACTGGGCCAATTTAATCTAGCATACCCATCCTGAGGTGGGTCAGCATAACATGATATGAAAAACGGGCAAACTCTACATAAACACTCATTGAAATGCGTTTAGTCTGTTACCAACCTTCTTTACATCCCGATTTTTATGTATGTACACTCTTCACCTCATTTAGCCAGGAAAACCCAAAGTTTGCTGTTGCTTTAAAGATGCTTGAGGATCAGCGGGTATGTCAAAGACAGCCTCTGAAGTCTTTCCTGGTGTTGCCCTTCCAGAGAATCACCCGACTCAAAATTGTTCTTGAGGTAACTGAACTGCTTTTTGGTTGGTCATTGTTAGAGTGTGTCTTGGACTGTTAAGTTGTATGGTTGAAATCAGCTTTTTATAAATCTCATTGCGTTGGACTGGTGCCACCAGACTCAAATGTTTGCTAAATTTCTTTAGTAATGATGACCCAACAGTGGGAATAGGGTGAGGTGCAGATGGGTGGCTATACTTTCTACCACCCTACCTGTCTTGACCCTTCTCTTTCCTGCCTGTATACACTCTCTCAAATTCTTCTCTCCCCATGTTGAATGTGTTCAGTGACTCGCACATCAGTCTTGTACAGCTTTCCCACTCTATGTTCTTTGTAAAAACCCATCCAGAAAACTGCCTTTTTGTGATTTGTCTAGCTTCCTCAGAGTTGAAGGTTGACTTGCTTTTTTTTTTTTTTTTTTTTTTTTTGCCTCTCGCTTATTCTCTTTCAGAATGTCCTGAGGCTGACTGATACTGAGTCCACAACACTCGAGTCCCTGAAGAAGGCTGTTGCTGCTATTTCAGAGGTGTGTCTCTCATACCTTCTCTGGGGTAGCTTCTATCCCCTACTTTAAATTATTCTTGGTATGACAAATGCCCCCATCGCTTTATCTTTCTATTAGTGGATTAATTGAAGGTTGACCCATTCAAGCCATCAGTAGTTCTTGCAGGAATAAAGTTACAGCAAGTACTGACCCTTTCATTCTTTTTGTAGATTGTGTTCGAGTGCAATGAAAGTGTTAAGAGGATGAAACAAACTGAGGAGTTGGTGTTGCTGGAGAAGAGCCTGGAATTCTTTAAAGTCAAGGTCCTTTGTCTTCATTAGTGTCTTAATACTTCTTTGCATAACTTTACA
This sequence comes from Polypterus bichir lapradei, assembly GCA_026402145.1. Lineage (NCBI taxonomy): Eukaryota > Metazoa > Chordata > Cladistia > Polypteriformes > Polypteridae > Polypterus > Polypterus bichir. The sequence continues at coordinate 41,532,021 of JANRMT010062815.1, forward strand.
ACATTAGAACAATCAAAACGAGAACAGGCCATTCAGCCCAACAAAGCTTGCCAGTCCTATCCACTTATTTTTTACAAAATAACATCAAGTCGAAAGTCCCTAAAGTCCTACTGTCTACCACACTACTTGGTAGCTTATTCCAAGTGTCTATTGTTCTTTGTGTAAAGACTTCCTAATGTTTGTGCAAAATTTACCCTTAACAAGTTAAGTTTACCCTTAACAAGACTTTGCAATATACCGCTCACTTAAACTGTTGCTATTGACACTTGAAATGCCTCAAAGGGGTATGAAAGTTGCCATGATTTATACTATGTGGATTTAAAAAAAAAAAAAGAAAAAAGCTGATCATTACATTATATATAGATATATAGATTTCAGGAGGATGTGAAGCAAAATGGAGTGACATTTACTGCTAACACTACTACTGTTGAATCTTTAGGAAGAAGACTGGGGAGACCCAATGTGCTCTTCAAAACCTTGCACTCAGTCTGGCTCTGGTCATGACGATGAACTGTATTGACTCTTTTTCCTCTCTCTCCAGTCTATCCCACTAATTACAAGAGGGCGTTGGTTAGTGCGCCAGGGTGGATTGCTTCAGGTTGTCATTGAGGAATCCGTGGCAAGTTATAGATATAGAGCTCTGAAATCTGTTCACCTGCATCTCTTCAATGACCTTCTGCTGGTCTCCCAAAAGAAGGAGTAAGGCTGCTGTTTTTGTGTAATTTCTTGATTCTGTTTTCTGATACACTTTTTTGTTTTGATATCTCTGCAATTTGGGGCTTATGTAATTGAGTTATTTGTTTAAAACTGTCTTTATTTGCTAACACTCTCTCTCTCTCTCTCTCTCTCTCTCTCTCTCTCTCTCTGGTACTTGTGGTAGAGAAGGACGATTTAGTGTTCTGGATTATACTCAGCCATGCCAAGTCAAAGCCATGAGACTTGCTGGAAAACCTCCGGGAATGCCAGACAAAATCTTCCTCTTACATCTTGGCAGAAACCATGCAGGCTCTGCTGTGGACTTTTTCCTGAAATCGGAAAGCGAGTAGGTACTAAATAGGAGAAATTGACCATTGGGAAAAATTAGTTTATTCTTTGTTTGGCTGCTGTGTCTGTGGATTCCCTCCCAAACCCCAACCCCCTCACATCTCATAGATGGGCATATTTAACTGGTAGTAATAAATCGACCCAGTGAGAGGGCAGAGACGAGTGGGTCCTTGCAATAGATAGGTGTCCTGTCTATCGTTGTGCCCAGTTATTTATTTTTTGGAGCTGAAAACCAGAATTTTTTTTCCACATACCCAGAGGTTCTCAGTGTTCAGTCCAGGTCCTAATCCCTACAATTGTGGCTGCAGGTTTTTGTTCTAACTAGTTTCTTAATCAGTTAGTCATTGTTTAATTAACCTGTTTAATTAGCTGACCTGTTTTTTTTCCTTTTATGTTGCATTTACAAAAATACAGAAGTGTGCAATTTATGCTTTTAGATAGATTTATATTTTTCCTGTATCTTTTTAAATGATTGTTTTTACTTTTAATTAACTTTTTGTGTGAAGTTTGCTTTGTTAATTGTATGTGGATTCAGACAATGTTGAGCAGACACCAGCAAAAATGACTCTGACTGGAGCAACTCCCACTTATGTGCTCATTAGTAAATAATTCTGCAAATAACAAAAGTATTATATTTAAAAACAATTTAAAAGGAAATAATGAATTCTTACCCATCTAACATATACATTTTTCTTCATTCATTAAAAATATAGCTTAACCAGTTAATAATTAAAAACACAGAAACTAGGAAATGATGGCTTGTTTAATGAAGGTACAAGTCCAGTTAAGAGAAGCAATGGGTTGGGACAAAAACCTGCAGCCACAGTGGGTCATGAGGACTGAGTGTTGAGAACCATGTGGAAGATCAAGGTATGCATGTTCATGATGGTCATGACTGACTCTGAAGTGTGGAATATGGTGAGCCCCACTAAAGGTTTAATTGGGTTAATAGCTTGCAATAAAAAATTCTAAAATATTTGATGAGAACAAGCCATTCGGCCCATTTAAACTTGCCAGTTCTATCCACTGAATTCCTCCAGAATAACATCAAGTCAATTTTTGAATGTCCCTGAAGTCCCGCTTTCCACTGCCCTACATGATCATTTATTCCACGTGTCTAGCTTCACTGTATAAAGAGATACTATCTAATGTTTGTGTGAAATTTGCCCTTAACTTTTCCAAGGAATGTCCTTGTGTTCATGCTGAACTAATTTTAAAGTAACAGCTGACTCTAACTGTACTAATTCCATTCATAATTTTAAAAACTTTAATTGTGTCCTATCTTAATCTCCATTTGCTTAGATTAAAAAGGTTCAATTCTCATGCTCTGTAGTCCTGGAATCAGCCTAGTCACTCTTATGTGGACTTTTTCTAGCACTGCTATACCTTTTGTTGTTGCCTGGAATCCTAACCTGCATGCAGTACTGTAGATGAGGCCTTAACAGTGTGTTATAAAGCTTAAGCATAACCTTTTTTGACTTGTACTCCATACATCATGCTCTATAACCTCATATTCAGGTAGCCTTCTTCATGGCTTCTGCAAGCTGTCTGACTGTAGATTGTGATGTGTCAACTATGACTCCCTAGTCCTTCTCAAAGGGGCACTTTCCAGTTTTAGACCTCCCATTGTCTATTTAAATCTAACTTTTCTTCTTCCAATGCGTAGTACCTTGCATTTATTTAGTATTTCAAGCTCCACAAGTCATAGTTGATGTTAGATTTAAGTCTAACAATTGCAAGTTTTGGAACCCCTGTATTGTATGAGTTAGCAGGGCCTAGATCCAACTGGGTGACTTCAGCCAGTGTAGTGGCATGACTTCTCAACCCTAAATCTAATAAGGTGCCAACTTTTCTAAATCCAGGATTAGAAAGGTAATCTGGATGAAATGTATAAGCATTTGACATTAGCAAGCTTTTGTTAAACTATATTGGAAAGAGGATGTTAGCGATAGAGCTGCCAGGCTAGAGGAACAGAAGAAGGCCTAAGAGGAGGTTTATGGATGTGGTGAGAGAAGACATGCAGGTGGTGGGTATAACAGTTCAAGATGATGAGGACAGGAAGATATGGAACAAGATGATCCACTGTGTCAACCCCTAACAGAAGCAGCCGAAAGAAGAAGATTATTACAGTATATGGCCATTTTGTTGGAATAGTAGGTTAGGTAAGCATTACCTTTTGATGGAGTAAATGTTGGTTCCACATAATCAAACCGGTTTAAAGAGTTAAGGTGTTTGCTGCTTATTTTTTTTTTATTTTTTCAGTTTCTTTTCCAGTTAAGATTTTGGTTTTGACGTCTAGATTCTGACGTTGTTTGGTTTATAGTGGATGAAAACCAAAACCTTCAAATTAAGGAGTGTAGGCTATTGGACACATTTTAACTTTTTTTTTTTTTATCAACCTCCAAGACTAAGTAACTGTTAAATAAAGAAATACTTTTAGAGTCTATCCTTGGGGCAATTAACTGTTGAAGTAGATTTAGTCATGCTCCTACTACCTCTCCTTCCAATAGATGGCACCAAAGGTTTAAAATTGGCACTGAAATAATATTCTGTACATGTTTTTTATATACACTTGTGTATACACAATATGAAATGTGCAGGAAGGTTCTGAAGTCTGACAACTTGTATTAATGTTTACAATATACATTATAATACAACGCATGCTGAATAGCAATGGCTTTTTACAGGTGACTAAGCAAAGGAAGACACTAGGCTTCTAAACATATCCATCCGTCCATTTTCTAAATCTCCTTCTCAAGAGTGGTGACACTGGAAAGCTGGAGCCTGTCCCAGCAAGCATCTGGTACCAGGCAGAAACAATTTCTGGACAGGGAATGGATGTTTCTTAAAGGAACTTGTTGGCTTAGACAGAAATGCCATGTTAGGTGAAATTCTGTCTCTGTCTAGCACCAAAAACATAATTCCACTGTCAAATAACTGCTATAATTTTTGATCTGCTTTTTTGGAGATACTGTATACTGGATGACTCCCCTTTATCAACAGAATTAGAAATTTAAAAACACTACAAATTATTCTTGAAATCCTTGGGCCTTCTATCCAGGCTCTAAAAGTGGTGCCAAAAATATTCCTTCTAGGATGATTATTCTAAGAGTTTCAGCAAATCCACCAAGAAAAGGCTACTGGACCCACAGGGAATGAACTATGAAACAGTTTTGAAGGAGCGGAGTGTAGGCTTAAATTGAGTGACATGATAGGTGCCAGATGTGGATTTGAAATTTAGTTTTTCAGGTAGAATATGGATGGAAATTGGTTAAGTGGAGATTTTTACAAACATTTGGATGATTTTCTTCATACAGTTGAGCTATATACACGTGGATATGTTATCAAGTGTTTTAAGATAGTTTGAGGAGCTTAGAATCTCGATTTGATGACACTTTGCAAATACTGGATGAATGGAATTGACAGGCAATACATTGTAGAACACCCCCCATGCTCAACAAAATTTTTCCCTTTTTCAAAGGATAGATTAAGATGGAGAGACACAAAATTGTCTTTGAATGGTATGGTCAATGTCCCCATCCCAAAACATCTGCAGAAATCTTAAGACCGCTCGCCAATCTTGGGAGTAGTTAGTCTTGTAAGGAAGAACTGAGCAAAAAATGAGCAAACTACCGTAATTATCAGGTGTTTTAAAACTGGTAAAGCATTTGGTTTTCTTTATTCAATATGAAGACTTTTTTTGCCAAATAACTTTTATATCCATGGGTTTGTTTTCTAATGCACATAGCAGTTTTTTTTTTTTTGTCAACAATACATAACGTAGACTTTGTGGATATAGGCCTTTTTTTGAAAAGCAAGGACTGGATCTTATCAAGCAGGTATTTCAAAGTAAAGCTGCTGCCATTTATTCATTGTTCCCTTTTTCTTTCCTGCTTATGCAGTTCAGCATAACAGCGAGGCGGGTTGTATACAAGGCAGCATTTATTTTATGGTTTAGCAGATTAGCAAAACACATATTTTGGCAGCAAAGGTGAAGTACCTGAAAGAAAACGTGCACAGATATGGAGATTATGGAAACCCCACATACGAGCCCAGTCCGGGATTCATTATCAGGATTTCAGGGTTGTGAAGCAGTAGCACTAACACGTGGTGCTGTGTGTTTGGGTATATAATGGCACAACAGATTCTGGTCCTGGAGGGCCACAGTAGCTGCAGATGTTCATTCTAATCCTTTTATTTATCTATCCATCCATCCATCCATTATCCAACCTGCTATATCCTAAGTACAGGGTCACGGGGGGGTCTGCTGGAGCCAATCCCAGCCAACATAGGGCGCAAAGCAGGAAACAAACCCTGGGCAGGGCGCCAGCCCGCCACAGTCCTTTTATTTAGTGACCAGTTTTTTGCTGCTAATTTAAATCTTTTGCCTTCATTTTAATTGACTTGCCATTTAAGACTCTGCAGCCTTCACTACTATTTTTTTTCTTAATTAGCAGCCATGCAATAATGAGATACAAAATGGGCCAACACATGGCCAGCAAACCAGTGTCCATTAAACAATAACTGAAAACAAAGAAAGGTGAAGGTCTTAGAAATGTTAATCTGCTCAGCTACACAAACGTTTTGATGGAGCGGGGGTGGGGGCGGGGGCGGGGGGGGGGTCGACCAGTTTGGAAATGTCTGCTGTAGTAGAGTGAGAGCACCAACACACCATGGAATTAAATAATTGGTGTAATTAACAACAAGAAGGTCCCAACTTAACCCTAACCAACTTCACAACTCAGTTTCTGGCTGTCAATTATGGGGAAAAGCAATTCAGAGGACTGAGTTTAAAAAATGAAAGGAAAATAAGTCCAAATCACAGAAATTGGTCACTTGGTGGCAGGGAGGAAAATTGGCAGCCAATGTGGTCCTCCAAGATCAGAGTTGGATATCTCTGGTAAATAATATACGCATGCTTACAGCATGTGTTGTAGGTAAAGTGGAAAAATATTGTGATTAGCAGTGAGTCTGAACTACTTAAATCTGTTTTCAATTCTGGTTAGCCTGACTAACTGCAATCGGCCCAGTGGCTTTGAAATATAAGATGTAAATGTGTGTGGGCATATATAAAGAATCACCTGTTTAATTCTTAATTTTAGCAGTGAGACTGAAAAATGGATTATGGCCCTGTCCCCTCCTAAAGCAGCTGTGGACTCCACACATTAGCCGGTATGTTGGGCTCCATCACAGTTTCTAGGGACTGGTGGGTGTGAGTAGGCGGGGGACATTAGAGTAATGGTGACTGTCCACAATTCTCTGGGTTGGAATATTTTCCTTGGCTCCATGTAAAAAGATGAGAATTAAGGGGTGGAGGTGGCATAAAAAGTGTCCCTTTTATATTAATGAATGCCTTATTTTTCTTCCTCAGATACTGGCTGGGATGCTTCTTTTATATAGTCTTCTGATGCCTCCGAGAGCAAATTATGTATTTTAATATTTACCACTAATAAAAACATTCTTTAAATGTTGGTGACTCTCTTGCCTTTTTCAGAGTGTAAATTTTAAAACATATGATTTCATTCCAAGATATAAGCTGAAATAGATAGTTTTGTTCAATTAAGATATTGCTAATAGTACTGACCAGCTGCATCAACCGGGCACGAGTCACTCCTAGCAGGAGCTGTCATTCCATCCTGCAAACGGGCAGCTTCAAAGCCAGTGGCAGGTGTGTCTATAAAAACAGCGAGACTGCAGTGTCAAACAGAATTCCAACTAGTGCTGTAAAGGTGAGCATTCCTTTTAAGAAGAGTGGACCACCTGAAAGGACCACGTATATGGCAAGAGTATCCATTGTGGCACTCTCTGGTGCTAAAATATCCTTTGGGTTTATATTCTAGAACTGTTTTCCTGTACCTTTAGCATCCTACTGGTGCTTTTTTGTTTATTCACATTTAAAAGTGTGAAGGTGGCCTGCTTTTGGTAGAATGATGAAAGCTGCCCTGTTCTCTTGGCATTCCACTTTTCACATGAGATGCTGGTGGTTCCTCGTTTGGTGGGGCAACGCTGTATCAGCGCATGCTCCCAGCCTCCTCCTATTGCATGGGCTGGTCAGGAGTGTCAGTTGTCTAACTGAATTGTGGATTGCTGCACGTGCAGTTTCTATCAAATCCAGGCGCCGGTATCTCCTCTCGATTTAAACGATGATTGTCGAATGAACATTTGATCTCGGCCCGCCCCAACTTCTAAACTGTATGAATATGTCACAAAGACACTATACCCTGGCGTTCTGAATTTCTTTCACAACCAATGGTTAGTTTGCACAGCGCCTTACACGCACGCAGTACCCTATAAAGCCTTCAAGGCCATGCAGTTTGTTGCAAAATCACGCTCATTTAACCGTCTTTCATTGTAAACCAGGCTCGTTCTCACTCTGCACATCCTTCACTTCGGTTTCATTTCACACCCCAATGACTTGCAGGTGAGGACATTGAGTTGGCTTGAGACTCCAAACCACTACGTAAGTAGTCCGTGCAAGAGACGTGCACCGTATTTGAATAGCGCCGGTCCGCAGATGAGTCCGTCCTTGCGCTTAGTGACGCGGGATTGGGCTGAAATTTCCTGTGATGTCTGTTGACTTTTATTGTGGCTAGAACTGAACAAACGAGCTCAAATCGCCTTCAGGTGGACACCGTGGGGGGTGCATTAGACATCAAAGGGCAGACTGCAATAATTGTCAAAAATACGTTAGTGATGACAATGTGTCAAGGGGCAGAAGACCTCAACCAACGATCGAGCAAACTAAAAACTTTGTCCCCAGTACCAATTAGAAGAGGCGGAGCTAAGGATGTAATTGTGGGGCACAACAAATTACCCCATGATGGACAGCGGTGTCAGCCGACTTCATGAGTTAACATGCCTGATGAATCAAACAAATAATAAACTGTACAGTTTTTTTTTTCCACGTTCGTTTCCGTTTACAGTTTAGCCCGCGAATTAATTCCGTACGGTAGGCCGCTTCAGCGGTTGCCAGGGCGACACAGACGCCGAGCAAAGTTGTCGGGCGCGTCGTGATGACGTTACAAAAGACGTCTTTGGCGTCGGCACCACGAAGCGCCTGTCGATTTCGACATTTCAGTTTGGGTATGTAAAGCGGCGAGAAGTTTGTGTCTTTTGTAAATCGTGTCGTTAAGTATATTTGAAATATTGTCACATTACAGTCACTTGAAGATGAGCCTGATTTAGGCAATAAACTGTCCACGATATGGTCATTCAAATCTTTAGTGGGATTGATAATCTCCTTCCGTCGTAAACTGCTGTCATTTTTGCGACGCAGTTATGTTCATTAGTTTGGTAAAAAAAAAAAAAAAAACGAAGGCACGTTTTGATCTATGGGCTGTTTTTGCGGTGCACGGTTTCGGTCGGCTTCCTCCAGCAGTCCTGTTACGTGCTGTTAGGTGGATTGGCTTCTGCACGTTGGGTGAAATCGGTAAATTCGTCTCCACTCGGGTTTATTGCACTGTTTTTAAAATGTACATATTCTTCGATAGTAACACATGAAGAAAGTATATACACACCACACAGTGCAACCGTTAGATCAATTCCGGGAATATACTCAAATAAGTAGCTGCTACATGGCTACTCCAGTTAACACTCTTGGTTTTAAACTTTCTTCATAACTACATGCAGCATGTGTAGCTGATTTTTAACAGATCATCAGATACCTCAGAATCATAGCAGTGTGTGTTAAGTCTTAAGGGTTTCATGTGCGAGCTCTCCGCAGAATTCCGTCCTTATCTGAAATGGCAGGTTGTGCTTTACAATGAAAGATGTCAGCTGCGCCTCGGCTCTGTCACTTGGTCTTTCACACTTTCTTGGTATTGTGTTGTTAAGAAACACGTTGAAATCTCCAACAGCCCACCCTGCACTTTGCCTCCCTACATGATGAGCTCCCTGAAGAAATACAAAATCTGTATTTTACATAATTGTTTGCAGTTTTTATTCATAATGCATTGTAATGCATTAAAACTGATACATTGCATATTACAATTACTGTTTTTCTCATTTCTGTTTGTAATTATTTTAGCAAAAAGGTGGAACTACAGTTGTTCGGTTTCTTTCCTTAGAAAAATACACCGGCAATGTACTTAATTCACATAAATATTATTTTAAGTAACTGCATCATGCGTCTAATATCCCAACAGGTCTTTTGCAGTCGTTTTGATGCAGTGGTCCTCAAGTTCAGTCCTGAGGGGGGTCCCCCCGAGGTGTTATTTTTTCATCCCGTCCAGTTTCGCAATTGGTTTACCTTTCATTTATGTCACTGTTCAATTAGCTGTGCTTTTTATTTCTTCTCTTATTTTGCATTCAGAGATGTGCATTATTATTTTCTTTTTATTTGGCTTATTCTGTAGAGTCTGCTCTCTTAACTGTATCTGAAGTGTAGCAGACTCCAATGTGCAGCTCTTCTGATGTAAACCACTTTATGTGCTTATTAGTAAATAATGGCTTACATTACCAGAAGAATAAAAGGGAAAGAAAAACAAGAATTCTTGAGCTTGTAAATTCTGGCTTCATTCAGTACAAAATATAAGTACTATAACCAGTTTGCAATTTCTAGATTGATATAAACAAACACAAATTGGGAAGTAACAGCAGCTTGCTTTAATGAGGATGATTCTTCTCCCATTGCCTGTTGTGGCCTAACACGTCACACAGATATACTCTACTAAGACAGAGTGAATTTTCTTCCTTAACTTTGACTTGGTAGCATTTTACTTTAACAGGCCTTTCATCTCAGGTTCTTCTCTTTGTCCTTTGGCTTTTACACTAACATTTTTTGGAGTTCAGATACTGCATGCACTTAATATTGCCTAGGTAGTATTTTTGTTTTGACTTATAAACTGTTATTATGGCAAAACCATACATTTTTCTTTATTCTAGTTTTTTATTGCAGTTGGCTTCCTATACTGTAACTGAACATGTTGAATTCTGTATCCTCGGTAGACATTTTCCTCTAAAATCCGTATTGTAATCACAGCTTCTAGTCGTTGTGTATATCCGATTTGTTGACTGGTGCTGATCTCATTTCCTTGCCATGTCATTTAGCAACTGTGTGCCATCTTTCTAACACAGTCTCGCTCACCCATTTTTGTGACTGCCAATAATAGCATGCTGCCTGGTGGAGCTGGCGCTGTACAAAGGGTTAATGGTTACGATGAGTTCAGTCACAATCTCTGGCCTTTTTTGTTTTTTCCATTCTGTCATAGAGCATAAAACATGAGACTTCACACATACGAAATTCTCTTCTGTTTGTGACGTTCAAGACACTCGTTATCACTGCATTATATGAATTGTACCTATGGGAGAGTGTTCATTGGTTGTCAGCTCTTGTGCACACAAAGCTCACACCTACGACTAAAAGACAAAATTGATTATTGCCTGAAGGAGTCATATTAAGTCTTGAGAACTCGGACAGCATTTCTGTAATATATGAAACCATTTTACAGTCCCTCCCTTTCAAAGATACCAGAGTACAGTAGGAAAAGGATCTCTCACTCAACATCTCAGAAAAGGAGTGGAAGACAGCAGTGCACTCGAGCTCCATATGCACAAAGCATGCAATTATTCAACTTAAAATTATGTATCAAGCGCATCTCTCGCGTTTTAAAATTGTCCAAAATGTTTCCCGGGCAAGGTCCAACCTGTGAACGTTGCAATCAAGTTCCAGCCTCACTGGGCCACATGTTTTGGGCCTACACCAAATTAACATCATTCTGGACGAAAATCTTTAAATGCCTTTTAGACAGCCTTGGGATCACAATCCCTCCTAATCCATTAACAGCGTGTTTGGTGGACTCCCAGATGAGCTTAAAGTAAAGAAGGACGAACAAACTGTAATTGCCTTTACTTCACTATTAGCACATAGGATTCTGTCAGTTGAGCAAAATAAGTCAAACTCAGCTCTTTTAAGTCAGTGGGTAACTGATGTTATATATTATCTAAAATTGGAAAAAATCTAATTCCCACTTAGAGGATCTGTGCAGAACTTTATCAAAACCTGGCAGGATCTGATAAATAACATTTTAAAATAAGCATTTAAATTGAGGAAGTGGATTCTTTCCCCTATTTTTCCATCTATCTATCTAATATTTATTTATTTATTTACATACATATTTTTTGCTATTATTAAAGTGCTACTCTGCTGACCTAGCTCTCTTTCTTATGGGTGGGGGTCGATTTGTTTCAAACCAGTTTTGTTAAATTTGACTTGCATGTATGAAATGTTTTTGATTTTACTAGGGGGCTCCACCCCCTGCTCGCTTTGCTTGCCTACCCCCGGGTTTGGTTTATTTTCATGGAAATTGTTACATATACATTATTTTCACTTTTACTTTAAAACTTTTGTAAAAACAGTACTTGTCCTTTATTTCCAGCCCTGGGTGTGGTTAAATCTTTCTCGCAGGGCGTATAACGCTGCTCATGTTGTGAAGGAGGGGCAGCTGAACGCACGCCAAGGAGATGTCATCGGATCAGTTGCTGTCTTTCTGCTGCTGGCGAGCTGCATGTTCTGTTCATCGCACTGCATGTTGATCATTTAAAAGCCTGTACAGCAGCTGTCCTTTTACCACTTCGTGTCTCTGTCACTTGCGTTGTGAAGGGGAGCTGAACGCATGCTAAGGAGTTGCAGCCGAATCATCTGCTGGCGAGCAGCGTTTTCTGCTTGTCACGCTGTGCGTCGATCATTTCAAAGCCTGAACAGTAGCTGTCCTTTTGCCACTTCGCGTCTCTGCCGCTCACGTTGTGAATGGTTAGGAAGCTGAACGCACGCTAAGGAGAGGCGGTCGGATCATCTGCTGGCGAACTGCATGTTTTGCTTTTCGTTTGTTGTTTTAAGAGCTGGGAGCACATGATGTCTGTCTGCCAAAAGCATTCCAAAAACTGCTTGGTTAGATATCCGTGAACTTGTTTTAAATGTTGTCTCACTGTCTTGTCTTGCGTGACGTCAAATTGTCTTCCGAGAAGATCATGTCTTGTCTCCCTCCCAAGATTTTATTTTATAATAGAGAGATTATAATAAAATATATAAAAAAAAGAAAAAAAAAATGGCAGAAACCCAAGTAAACTCCCAAGCTCATTCAAAAGAACTGCCAGGAACTATGGGTAGTCCTAGGCAGTGATAATAGGTGGTCCCATCCCTTGGAAAACCCTCCACAAGTCTCCTAACACAGGCATAGAAAACAAAGCACATAATTAACTAAAGTAACATTAACACAATTACATGACACAAAAATAAAAGGACATTAAACAGAGAATTGAGTCCCTGCCAGAGGAGCAAACTTGGCTGAAATATAACATTTCTGAGATGCTGGAAACCCTTGTTTGCCTGAACATGGCCTCTAAACTAAGTTACTGTTGACATCTGTCCCTTTTATAGCCTAAAAATGGCTGACTGTGCATCTGTTCAGTTTTTAATGGCTGCAAATCTCAACAGTTACCTAGTGACTAATATGGTTTTACATGTTTGCCCCTGCAGCAGGCTAATGGTTTGTTTGTTCATTTTTGCCACTTGCTTATGAAATGTATCCACTTTATAAAATGTTTAAGCATATGGAATATAAACTAGGACAGAGCTGGCATGTTTTAGTACTGTTCTACTTATTCTGTTTTTGCTAGTTTATATTAGAACTATCCCACTGTTTGAGTTTCTTTTAATTTCCCTAAAGACCAATGTACAGTCTTACAAAGAATGGCTCTACTAGCCATTTTACTTTGTGTGTAAGTGGTGAGGACTCGATCAAAGTGAACCAGCCCACCACATGAGGATTTTATAAAAGCTCTTTGTGTCTTTTATCTATATTTTCTTACAGAGGAAACAGAGAACTGTTTATCTGAACAGGGCTGCTGGTGTCAGAAGTGGGATGTCACGCCGTCTGGTGCCTGGTTGCTTGGTGCTGTCTGACTGGTACCGCTCTGCTGAAAGCAAAGAGTTTTTCAGCAGTATCTTGTACAAAAACCGGAGGAAGCACTTTGGTAAGGGGAGCCCTCTTCATTCTTTTAGTTTCCTTTACTTTATACTGTTTTATCTGTTTATGTATGATGTGCAGAGTTTATGCTATATTATTGGCGGACAAAAGAAATCTGGTAAAGGTGTTATTAGAGGTTTCTCATCAGGATATTTTTTCACATCTCACAAGATGTGGAGTGAATTCTCTGCTAGACGTTTTTGTAACCACACACATATATGACATTGTAAATTTAAAAGCAATTTAATTCTATCCATGTGTAATGATAAAAACACAACAGGGTCTGAGCGCATACTTATTTGTTCTGGTGTCTGTATTTAGAAAATATTTAGACTCCCTCACATTCTGCACACTTTATTGCGTTGTTAATTTAATTTTAAACTGTTCAATTTCATCAATTTACACTCAGTAACCTATAATGACAAAAGGAAAACATGTTTTCAGAAAGGTTTGCAAATTTATTAAAATTAAAAACTGTAAACTCTGCTCTATAAGCATTCAGACCCTTAATTCAGTATTTTGTACAAGCCCCTTGGTGGCTATTCCAGCTTTGAGTCTTTGTAGGTAAGTCTTTACAAGCTTTGCACACCTGGATTATGTGGTACATGAGATCGGGAGCAAGGCCCGTTAGGTGGCAAGTTTGTGGGGAACGGCATAGTCCGTGTTTCATGATTTGAAAATGTACAGCTTTAAAAGACAAAAATGTATGCAAATGCAACAAGGCAGGAGTGCTACATGTCACAAGCTGTAACTCTAAAAATTCCCATATGACAGGATTGTGGCAGTGGTTGTGCACCTTGCTAGGAACCTTAAATTGTCTGGCAGTGATATTCATATAGTTGTGAGTTTCCCTCTTCCCCAATTTTCTCCCTGCCATTGATTTTATTCTTATTTAATTTAATTTTTTTTTTTTTTTGGTGGTAGGATTGCTTGAAGGTCCAGCCCTTCCTCTGAAACTGTCTGTTGATACCGTTAGCTACAAAATCTTTGTCTGTGGAAAGAGTGGAGTAGGCAAAACTGCATTTGTTGCCAAGCTGGCAGGACTGGAAGTACCAAGCATGCACCATGAAACCACAGGTATGGCTCCTATGAGATGGTGACCAGTGTCATTGTCATCAGCTTAACTGGCAACATGGCCTAGAAGCTGTACAGGTGAACTGAAGTTCCCAAGGCTGCTGATCCTTAACCTGCCTGCAAGGAATCTGTAGAAATATTACAGTGTAGATGGGGAAAAAAGGTTTTCATTGTCTAACAACACTTGATTAGGAGATCCCTTTGCAATAGGTAATACAAAATACTGCCAATAAGAAATGTGGCCTTGTGTGACATTACCACGTGACTGGAAAGAAACACAAAGGCAAACAAAAATGTCTTTAACCAAAAGCAGGGGATTTATAAATGTGATTGAAAAACTAGAACTAAGGTGTAACATGACAAACTGACTCCGATTTGGCAGAACCAATATTCACTGCCTGTATAATGTTGTGAAGTTGAAAGCTGTCGGTGCACAACGCCACTGTATGTGAAAATGGGCTGGGACTGCAGGTTAAGTGTGCTGCATTTAATTAAGTGAGTCTTCTCCATGGATGGATACAACAAATCACAGTGTTGTTTCATAGATGCCCCTCTGCATCAAATCAAACTTTTTGGGGACTGCTAAAGCACAAACTTAACATTGTATTAGAACAGCTGTCAAGATGTACTCAGATGCTACTCACAGCTCAAACAATCCACGGATCTGAGACAGAGTGCTCCAGACATTCATATACTTAACACTGATACTGATTCAGAAATAGAGGTAGATTATAGTATGGAGGAATTATACCACAGTGCATCTTACATTGCTCTCAACAAAAATCCCAGTGGTTTCTTTCCTGGTTGCATTGTAACATCAATGTCTGTCCCTGCTACATCTGTACCCAGCGAGTGAGTGCTTTCCTACTGCAGAGGATATTGTGACAGCAGAGGGGTCTCAGCTTCAGGCAGAGTGTTGACCTTGTAATTTATTTGTAAAATTAAATATGTCATTGTAACTTCTTCATAGATCCAGCCAGGACCCCCCAGTTAATGGGTCATTCAAGCAGGAAATTGCCATTTGGCAATGTTTGATGTTAACCATGAAAATAAAAATTGGGAGTGGTCTCCCTTTGACTTTCTTGTATACTTAGATATGGGGATAGATATTTGAGGAGTAAACCGCAAGACAGTGATTATATTTTTACATTATGTACATTAAAGAAACATCATCAACAAATCAAATTAATAATAAATTGAACAATTATTATAAAAGTAAAGTTAAATAAATCAGACTGTGCAGCTGCATGAATAAAAAAGTACCACTTCCAGTTAGCGATAATAGCTGAAAAGTTGATAGAAATCTATGTTTTCTACGTAATACTTGTATGCAAAATTTGGTTGACCTAACTGAAAGCGTACACAAGTTATCGTGTTTACATACACTGACATAATTCCAAAAAATGGTGTTTTCGGAATCTGGGATGTCTGAAATGTCAAGATTCATCAAAATCTCGAAATCAAAGTTGTGGACGATTGCAATACAAGAAAGTAAATTGGACTCAGGAAGGTCTAAAACATCCATATTCATCAAAATCTCTTAACATTTGGATGGTTTTGCACTGCAGTAACTTTATATTGTAGGTTTATTGGGTCATTGTCACCTGTATAGAGTACGTGGAATTCTTACTTGCATGTGCCGATCAGCATGTAACACGTCTTATGTTAGGGCAGCACAGCAAGTTTGTTATTATTTAAAATTAGTTTAATAAAAAGAAAAAGCTTACAAAAATTCCATTAAAACCTGAGTATTTGCGCACTGATTTGAATTAATTTTACAGTGCTCTGAATGTCTTATAATAAGTAGTTTTGATCACCAAAGTGTGTTTTGCAGCAAATATCCTGGGTTTGCCAGCGACGTTGTTTGGCCAAATTTTCCCAGAAAATTTGCCATGCAGTGGGCTTAGATAAACTTTTCCCCCCCAGTGCCCCATTATGCTTCGTGAGGCCAGTGTGAGATTACATAGCTGTAGCTGCCATGTTGAAAGGGAATGTCCCTACCTGATCTGCACTACATGTCCGATTTGTGTCATAAACATGTGAACTATTTACTGCATATGCACACGTGTGATACCGCTACTCAATTGGAACTCCAGTCAAATTTGCATCCTGCATATGTTAAAAAAAAAAATAATAATAAAAAGTTCACACAGTTTAAAGGGTATGAGAATATAATGCAAATCCTTTGTTGTTCTGCATAGATCAATTGTATGTTGTGTCTTCACTGCTATATTAAGAATGTTATGATCCTTGCTATTAGAACGTTAGAACACTCTAGACAAGAATAGGCCATTAAGCCCAACAAAGCTTGCCAGTCTTATACACTTATTTCTTCAAGTCGAGTTTTGAAAGTCCCTAACGTCTTACTGTCTACCACACTACTTGGCAGCTTTTTCCAAGTGTCTGTCTTATTAATGTTTTTGCGAAATTTATCCTTAACAAGTTTCCAGCTGTGTCCCTGTGTTCTTGATGAACTCATTTTAAAATAACAGTCTCAGTCCACTGTACTAATTCCCTTCATAATTTTAAACACTTCAATCATGTCACTTCTTAATCTTCTTTTTCTTAAACTGTAAAGGCTCAGCTCTTTTAATCTTTCCTCATAATTCAACCCGTGTAGCCCTGGAATCCGCCTAGTCGCTCTTCTCTGGACCTTTTCTAGCATTGCTATGTCCTTTTTGTTCCTGGAAACCAAAGCTGCACAGAGTACTCAAGATGAGGCCTCACCAGTGCATTATGAAGCTTGAGCATAACCTCCTTGGACTTGTACTCCACACATCGTGCTATATAACCTGACATTCTGTTCGCCTTCTTAATGGCTTCCGAACACTGTTGGGAAGTCGATTGCTTAGAGTCCACTATAATTCCTAAATTCTTCTCATAAGGTGTAGTCTCAATTTTCCAACTGCCCATTGTGTATTCAAACCTAACATTTTTACTTCCTATGTGTAATACTTTACATTTAATGACATTAAATTTCATCTGCCACAAGTCTGCCCAAGCCTGTATGCTATCCAAGTCCTTCTGTAATGATATAACGGATTCCAAATTATCTTCTAATCCACCTATCTTGGTATCATCTGCAAACTTAACCAGCTTGTTACTTATATTCCTATCTAAATCATTTATATATATTAAAAATAGCAGCGGCCCCAGCACTGAACCCTGTGGAACACCACTCTTAACATCGGCCAGTTCTGATGAGGTTCCTCGCACCATCACCCTCTGCTTCCTGTGTCTGAGCCAATTCTGCACCCATCTAAAAACATCACCCTGAACTCCCACTTCTTTTAACTTGATGCCCAACCTCTCATGTGGCACCTTATCAAATGCTTTCTGAAAGTCCAGATAAATAATATCATATGCTTCACTTTGATCGTATCCTTTTGTTGCCTCCTCATAGAAATGCAGCATGTTGGTAAAACACTACCTCTCTCTTCTGAACCCATGCTGACTGTTCAGAATAACTCCTGTCGTTGCCATGTGTTGCTTAATCTTATCCTTAATAATTCCTTCCATTAATTTTCCTATGATGCATATTACGCTTACTGGCCTATAGTTGCTTGGATCTGCCCTGTTACCCTTTTTATATAATGGGATGATATTTGCCATTTTCCAGTCCTTTGGAATCTCTCTAGTGTGCAGTTACTTCCCAAAAATATGTGCCAATGGTTTATATCTGTACTGACTAGTCTCCTTAAGAACACGAGGATAAATATTATCTGGTCCTGGTGATTTGTTTGATTTCAATTTATTTAATCTGAGCAGCACTTCTCCCTCTACAATTTCCAAATCCCTCAGTACCTCCTTAGTAGTCGCGTTTACCTCTGGGAGGTTATCCGCTTGCTCACTTGTAAACACCTGAGAAAAATGTAAGTTTAGGGCATCTGCTATTTCACTGTCTGTATCTTTTTAAATTCCCCTTTACTATTTCTGATGCACTTGACCTCCTCCTTAACTGTTCTTTTACTACTAAAATACTGAAAGGAATCTCTTAGGGTCTTCTTTCACCTTATCTGCTATATTCCTCTCCAACTGTCTTTTAGCCTCCCTGATATCCTTCTTAATGGTTGCCCTCATGTTCTCATACGCTCTACGATTCACTTTGCAGTCATTAGTCTTATATTCCTTATAAAGCATTTTTTTCTTTGCAACTTCTTTTTTAAATCTTTATTAATCCACCATGGAGTTTTTTTTAGTTTCCTATTAATTCCAAATTTAGGTATGTATCTGTCCTGCATTACATGTAAAACATTTTTAAACCTGTTCCACTGCTCCTCGACTGTCTCCACACTTACAAGCTTATCCCAGTGTATCGTACTTAGACATTGTCGCATCTGCTCAAAATTAGCCCTACCAAAGTTCAACGTAACAATTTTAGTCTTTGCATCTGCACAAAATACTGAGAATTGTATTACATTATGGTCACTTGACCCTAGTGGTTCAATCACCTCTACACCCTCAATTCTATCCTGATTATTACAAAATACTAAATCCAGACTGGCTTCACCCCGTGTTTAATACATTTTGTATAAAAAAACAGTCGCTGATTACTTTCAAAAACTCCTGCTCTTGTGCTCCTCCATCTGCAAGGTTATCCAAGTTAATATTTGGATAATTAAACTCCTCCATGACTATAATATCTCCCTGTAAACTTACCTTTTTGATATTACTAAGAAGACTTGTGTCTGAATTGGGTGGTCTATAACACACTCCTAAAATAAGACCTCTTTCCCTAATATTTTCCAGGCGAAGTCACATGTCCTCACTAAGATGGGGCTCATCATTCAACTGAAGAGGACTTATATTTAAATCCTGTTTGGCATAAACAGCAACCCCACCTCCTTTTCTGTTCTATCTATCCTTCCTAAAAAAATGTGTATCCCTCTATGTTGCACTCATCCCCATCTTTGTTATTTAGCCAGGTTTCCGGTATTGCTAGAATATCATAATTATGCTCTGCTACATACAACTCCAACTCACTTACCTTATTTTTGATACTTCTAGCATTATGGCAAGCTATGTAGCACTGAGCGGATAGTGACAGGGACAGCCCCATTTGTCCATGAGTATATAACGCATCACAGGCTCTGTGGGTGTTAGTTAGTTGTTTTGGAGAGACAGAGGGAGAAAAAGCACTCTTGAGTATTGTGGACTATGAATATAAGGGAGGTGCAGTGGTTAACACTGCTGCTTCACTGCTCAGATCACATTTTTGACCACAATAATCCGTCCAACATAGTTGGCGCCTGCTTCCATAGCCCTCAGAGACACTTAAAAGACCATCAAGCTGTTATATCCCACTCAAAACCAGTCCAGTTCCTCCTTCCCCATTATCTTAAATGCATTTTGGTTAACAAATTTAGCAGGGTTGGCTCATCACTAATAATAATAACACTAAACATACAGCATATTTATTTTAAGAAAATTGCACATTGCTGGAGTATTTTATTGGGAAGCCTGAATTGTAATATAAATTTTATCATGGACTATGTGTGTTGTCTCTTGCCTTCTTTGCAGTGCCAATGAACTTGAACTCTTCTGCAAAGATAACTGGAAAAGGATACCTTTTCTGGTGCCAAGTTGTAGGTCCAACTTGTGTCATCAGAGATGAATAATGCTGCAAATCTGTGACAGACACCAATGTCAAATCTTCACCAGTCTTACTTGGGGTGTTGTCATGAAGAGCACAATGATTTCTTTTACCTTGGTCGTACTCGGGTCTTGATTGTTTTCTTATTTTGTTTTCCTGCAGCTTTGAGTATACAGTAATGTAGTAGTTAAAGAACTGAACTGTAAGCCACTAGGTTGGAGGTTCACTCTCCAACTCTGAATCACTGAGTGACCCAGAGCAAGTCGCTGAAGTCTTTTGTGCTCCTACTGTAAAAGATTTACATGTAAACAGACCTTCTATATCTATTTATGTGTAAAGTGTCTGGCGATAGTGTAGAGCAGTGTTTTTCAAGCAGTGTGCTGCAGCACAGTGGTGCACCATGAGAGCTACCCAGGTGTACCGTAGAAATCATAGTGTAGAGCACTTGGCTCTGAACCTGCACAGGAGATGGAGACCTGTCTGAGGAGGACTGGACTACCTGGAGAAGCTGGCATAAAAGCAGCCCCGCACTCACAGTGTTGCAGACACAGCATTTACAGCTCTTTGGACATGTCTTCTGCCTCCTAGAGTCCATCTGCCTGGGTGTGTGATCGCCAGCAAGTCTCACAGGGCCAGTGGATAGCGGGCATACTGTAAAAGTTGCCTCTGAAGTAGAGAGTGGCAGGCAGAGGGACAAAGAAGCTGGGAGATGCCACCAAAGTGCTCACTAAGTTCTGTGTCTGCAAGCATTAATCTTGGAGCTGCTTTTTTACCGGCTTCTGCAGTAGTCCCGCTCCTTTGGGCAGTTAAGCACAATTTATGATATTACATACAATGGCTTGCAAAAGTATTTGGCCCCCTTGAACTTTTCCACATTTTGTCACATTACAGCCACAAACATGAATCAATTTTATTGGAATTCTACGTGAAAGACCAATACAAAGTGGTGTACACGTGAGAAGTGGAACAAAAATCATACATGATTCCAAACATTTTTTTACAAATAAATAACTGCAAAGTGGGGTGTGCGTAATTATTCAGCCCCCTTTGGTCTGAGTGCAGTCAGTTGCCCATAGACATTGCCTGATGAGTGCTAATGACTAAATAGAGTGCACCTGTGTGTAATCTAATGTCAGTACAAATACAGCTGCTCTGTGATGGCCTCAGAGGTTGTCTAAGAGAATATTGGGAGCAACAACACCATGAAGTCCAAAGAACACACCAGACAGGTCAGGGATAAAGTTATTGAGAAATTTAAAGCAGGCTTAGGCTACAAAAAGATTTCCAAAGCCTTGAACATCCCACGGAGCACTGTTCAAGCGATCATTCAGAAATGGAAGGAGTATGGCACAACTGTAAACCTACCAAGACAAGGCCGTCCACCTAAACTCACAGGCCGAACAAGGAGAGCGCTGATCAGAAATGCAGCCAAGAGGCCCATGGTGACTCTGGACGAGCTGTAGAAATCTACAGCTCGGGTGGGGGAATCTGTCCATAGGACAACTATTAGTCGTGCACTGCACAAAGTTGGCCTTTATGGAAGAGTGGCAAGAAGAAAGCCATTGTTAGCAGAAAACCATAAGAAGTCCCGTTTGCAGTTTGCCACAAGCCATGTGGGGGCCACAGCAAACATGTGGAAGAAGGTGCTCTGGTCAGATGAGGCCAAAATGCAAAACGCTATGTGTGGTGGAAAACTAACACTGCACATCACTCTGAACACACCATCCCCACTGTCAAATATGGTGGTGGCAGCATCATGCTCTGGGGGTGCTTCTCTTCAGCAGGGACAGGGAAGCTGGTCAGAGTTGATGGGAAGATGGATGGAGCCAAATACAGGGCAATCTTGGAAGAAAACCTCTGGAGTCTGCAAAAGACTTGAGACTGGGGCGGAGGTTCACCTTCCAGCAGGACAACGACCCTAAACATAAAGCCAGGGCAACAATGGAATGGTTTAACACAAAACATATCCATGTGTTAGAATGACCCAGTCAAAGTCCAGATCTAAATCCAATCGAGAATCTGTGGCAAGATCTGAAAATTGCTGTTCACAAACGCTGTCCATCTAATCTGACTGAGCTGGAGCTGTTTTGCAAAGAAGAATGGGCAAGGATTTTAGTCTCTAGATGTGCAAAGCTGGTAGAGACATACCCTAAAAGACTGGCAGCTGTAATTGCAGCAAAAGGTGGTTCGACAAAGTATTGACTCAAGGGGCTGAATAATTATGCACACCCCACTTTTCAGTTATTTATTTGTAAAAAATGTTTGGAATCGTGTATGATTTTCGTTCCACTTCTCACATGTACACCACTTTGTATTGGTCATTCACGTAGAATTCCAATAAAATTGATTCATGTTTGTGGCTGTAATGTGACAAAATGTGGAAAAGTTCAAGGGGGCCGAATACTTTTGCAAGCCACTGTATATAAATAATGTGTTTGTAGTTAGCAAAATGGTGGTGTGCCTTGGGATGTTTTTGGTTACATAAAGTGTGCCACCACAGAAAGAAGGTTGGGAAACACGTGCAGAGTATAGGAAAGGTGCTATATACAATAAAGGTTATTTACTTGTCTATGGCACTCAATTCCATTGTTACTACTCAGCCCAGTAAATATGGTATTGTCAATATGTTTGTTGCAGTTATCATTGTATTTAACTGTACAGCCCTGGGATAGTAAGAAGAGGAGTCTGGCATGATGCCACATTCTTGAGGGGTCCAAATGTTGAATATTGCAAACTATATTTAGACATTCAGATGATATAAATGCAGAAAACAATGGAGACTTTGCATCATCTAAGAAAGCTTAAAACTATTAACAAACTTGCCATGTCTTATTGTAGCTCTTGTATATTTTTCATTATTGTCCTAGACCGTTGCACTTTGTTTAGTTACATTGTTTGCTTTTATGTAATCTAATAAAGTGCTTTAGCTTTTAATTTAATTATTCCCCTTCAAGCCTAATTATTCCCATTCAGGGTCATAGAGCATATCATTGCAGTATTGATCTGAAGGCAGGAACTGACAACTCTGGGTAGGGCGTGCCAGTCAATTACTGGGGACAATGCAATTGTATCTCTCTCTCTCTCTCTCTCTATATCTAT
>JANRMT010062815.1:41564796-41611852 GCA_026402145.1 Polypterus bichir lapradei
TTTAGCCTTAACAAAATATTTATTTTGGCTTTCAAAAATGAATGTATACAAGGGTGAGTCAAAAATTATCCACACTCCAGTTATATTAAAACTTCTGTTGGTAGCACTGTCTTATCAGTGCTTTCAATACAAGGTCCCCGTCTCCCCAGTCACTGCTGTACTGGTGTGAACGTGTTACGTCAGGTCATTTGTAACTACGGTACGAGATACGATGGCTGCCCCACTTGTGATCTGAATGAAAGAACAGCAAAGTGAAGTGATTCGTTTTTTGTGGTGTGATGGTGTGCCGATATTTATCGATGACTTTGTGCACAGAAAATGTTTTGTCTTGTAGAAGTGGGTATGAATGGATAGAGAAGGTCGCACAAGTGTCAGCCATGAAGAAGGAGCTGGACACATCCACGACTGATGACAACATTGAGCGTGCACATGAAATGATTGTGTTGAATAGACGAGTGACAGTAGATGATGTGACAAATCATTTGCAAATCAGCCGTGGCTCTGCCTATGCAATAATCCATAACGGACATTGGTTTCAAAAAGTTTGTGCGAGATGGGTACTGAAACAACTCGCAGAAAAGCACAAACAGAAGCGTTTGGATATTTGCAAACTAAATTTGGACCGATGTTTTAAGGAAGGTGAATGTTTCTGAAAAAGAATCATTACTGGTGATGAGACATGGATTCATCACTACAAGCCTGAGAGTAAACTGCATAGTATGGAATGGAAACATCCTCAATCACCGACCAAGAAAAAGTTGAAAAGTAAACCATCAGCTGGAAAATTGATCCTTACAGTTTTCTGGGATTCTCAAGGGCCAATATTGAAACATTTTCAGGAGAAAGATTCAATCATCAACACTGCTTATTACGGTAAGAGCTAAAACCTAAACTTCGGACAAAGCGTAGGGGACTGTTATCCAGGGGTAAGAGTGTTCTTGCATGACAATGCACATCTGCACACTGCTGCCAACACTATTTACACTCTGCAAAAACTTTGTTTTGAGGTGTTAACAGCATCCTCCCTATAGTCCTGATCTTACCCCATCGGACTATCACCTGTTTGGTCCCCTGAAAGAAACCCTATTAGGACGAAGATTCACATCCGATGAAGAGGTCAAGACAGCAGTGCATTTGTGGCTCACGGCTCACCCTAAAACATTTTTATTGAAGGAATACTAGAGCTTGTTTATAGATGGACAAAGTGTATTGGAAAAACAGGGAGATTATGTCGAAAAATGATGTATTTGTCTTTTCTGAAAGTTGAATGAAATAAATTCTACAGCCAGAGTGCGGGTAATTTTTGACTCGTCTTCATAGTTTTGTGGCTTGTTTTGTGCAGATCTTATGTGGGTGCTCTTGGGTCTGTAGAGGCCCCCTTGCTCCCTACAGCATTGTAATATTTATATATTACATAACATACAGCTACTGTATATCTACATTTTAATGTATGTATTTCCCAGCATTGCCTTGGTATTATTTGAAAAGTCCACTGTAAATTTTAAGGTGGGAAAACTTAATTGTGTTTAGTCTAAATACGATTGAGTGATCCTAATTCATTATGAGATTTGACTCACCTATGGTGTTACGACTGTGACTACTTAACTGTTTTAGATATGACAGGGAAACAGTGTGAGACAGGTTGTGAATGTACTCGAGGGCGATTATGCTTTCAACCTCAAAATTCAATAAATACCTCTGCCAAGAATATGGAAGCACCCTGGGCAGCCTGAGGCCGTGACAACAAAAGTGAGTTACATGGCTGATTAAAAAAAAAATAAAAACTGGTAGATGGGAATCAAACATTACACTACCATAGTGCTATGGTGCTGTTTCTTTGTTGATAGAATACAATGTAGACCCCCAACATCCCCCCTAAAACCATGCATGCCAAATTTCCATCATTGGCTTGAAAAAGAAAGCTGTGCATAACCAAGAAATAAGCAAACAGAGACTGCGCTCTTAAGATACAGAGAAGCACGCGCTCACACAAACAAAAGGTTGACATATTAAGAAAACGCCAGTAGAACCAAGTGTGTTTTATTTTTCATGAACTATTACATACCTGCTGTAACTAATTCACAGACTTTTTCTGATCTGCTTGTTTACCCTCTTCTGTAGCTCACTTGACATCTTTGGCCCAGGGAGACAGGTGGTGGTCCCAGGAGGCCAGGTCGTTTTATAGGGTAACCTTTGCAGCCCATTTAGTGTAAGCATGGATACCATCATGAAGCAGAATGGGGAATCACAGATTTTTCTCACCGCTTTTCCTAGTTAAAAATAAGAAGTATTTACAGATGCATGAAGAACTTGAGATAGTGTCGTGTCACATTTCACATTTAATTTTATAATATACAATTGTATTGGCCGCCGGTCCAGAGTTTATTACTGTCTTGTGGCCTGTGCTAGCTGGGATAGGCTCCAGTAGACCCCTGCAACCCGATTCAGGACTATGTGGCTTAGACAATGACTCACTGACTGTCAGCTATGTTGTTTTTAATGCCTATTTTGTGTTGTATTGTTTTAAAACTAACATTTTTCATTGTTTCATATTTTCTTTCCAAAAATAATATTTATGTATGTATATTTTTGTTCAGTTTTCAGTGAATGTGCTGTACTGTAAAGTCTGTGTCTTCTCATTTCTAGTAAATATATATATATATATACGAGACATATATATATATATATATATATATGGAGGTGAGGTGAGCAGTAAAAATGTACCTTGCCTCCAGTGGCATTATTTAAGGTGTCAGCATTGGTTTCAGAACTATCTCTTCTAATGGCAGCTGATATGGAGAAAAGTGAATTGGCCATTTCTACTGTCTACAGGCATCTGCAGATTTTAAGACAAATACATTGTGTTGCTTGACTTGCTCCCATCTTCTACCAACACATTTGCTGACAGCTTCTGTTCTTTGTACCAGCATCTCTTTCACTTTTTTCTTTTTTTCTTTCTTTTCTTTACTTAGGCTTGCCGAGACCAAGCAGATGCCATGCTGCTTCTCTTCTCTTTCACTGATCGTTCGTCATTTGATGACCTGTTTAATCAGCTAGCAAGACTATCTGGTCCTGAAAATGGCATACTCAAGTTGGTGGTGGGCACCAAGTATCCTTAATAATCTGGGGTGTTTTTGGAGTGTTGAGTATTGTAGAAGTTTTTTTTGTACAAAGAGGTGACAATGGCCATACTTCGCTCTCCCAAACTACTGACTTTCCAGCTTCATGCTGCTAATATTCCCATGTAGTGGGTTTTGAGGTTTGCATTATATGTCTAGGGTCCGTGTACTTTTTGGTATTTGAAATTTCATTTTAGAAGCAAAAACGAAAATGAAAGGAATTTTCAGATTTAGATTTTTGATTTTTAATTCTGTGGTAACAAATAGCGGACATAAACTTAAAATTACACATTTTTCTGGATTTATTTGTAATTCAAATAATAAAAGTGTAATAGCTGAAAAACAACAAAACACGCATTTTCGTTGTCTGAAACCGGAGGTGGTACTTCTGCGCGATTTTTGACGACATGTGCGAACAGTCCTCCTCACAATACATCGATTGACGGCCTTGAAGTTACACTGCATGGCATCAGCAGAGGATGGACCATTACGTTGTTTTTCAGAACAGTAAAAAAGTGACATTGCAGGACGAGGACATGACTGCAGAAAAACTGAGCCACATCTTTCCAGTAAAAATACAAGCTTTGCAAACTTTGCTTCATTGATGTAGCAGTTCTTTTATGAACGTTATTGTTAGTACTTGGCCTACTGTGAAACAGCTAACATTTGGTGATTTCATTTACTGACACTAAGTCTGGAAATTTTTATAGTGCTAGCAATTTGAATGTGTGTAAATGTGTGAATGGTTGCTCATTGACAAGTGTAACACATGTTAAGAAAACTTTCTGTAAATCACGTTGCTCTCCTAACGTGTTACACTTGTGCACACTATTAATACTCGAAATGTTTACTACCATTCAAATCGCTAGCACTCTAAAAATTGCCAGACTTAGTTTTAGTAAATGAAATCACCAAATGTTAGCCGTTTCACAGTAAGTAACAACAATAACGTTCATAAAAGAGCTGCTATCAATGAAGCAAAGTTTGCAAAGCTTGTATTTTTGATGCGACTCAGTTTTTCTGCAGTCATGTCCTTATTCTGGAGTGTCACTCTTTTACTGTTCTGGAAAACAACGTAATGGTCCATCCTCTGCTGATGCCATGCAGTGTAACTGTTGTGAGGAGGACTGTTCGCACGTGTCGTCAAAAATCGTGCAGAAGTACCTCCGGTTTCAGACATTGAAAATGCGTCTGTTTTGTTGTTTTTCAGCTATAACACTTTCATTATTTGAATCACAAATAAATCCAGAAAAGTATGTGTACTTTTAAGTTTATGACTGTTATTTGTTACCACAGAATTAAAAAAATGCCTTATTTTCTCTCATTTTATTGTTTAATCAAAAATCTAAATCTAAAAATTCCTTTCATTTACGTTTTTTTGTTTTTGCTTCTCAAATGAAATTTCAAATACCAAAAAGTAAACAGACCGTCTAGCATCACTTGTGAAGACACAATGATATACCATATGTTAGAAGAGGCTATGCATTACATACTTTCACTTTGAATTTTAATATATATGTTTTATAGAATGAGCACAAGTAAATTACATATACAGTTGTGGCCAAAAGTTTTGAGAATGACCCAAATTTTGGTTTTCACAAAGTTTGCTGCTTCAGTGTGTTTAGATCTTTTTGTCAGATGTTTCTATGGTATACTGAAGTATAATTACAAGCATTTTACAAGTTCCAAAGGCTTTTATTGACAATTACATTAGGTTTATGCAAAGAGTCAATATTTGCAGTTTTGGGCCCTCTTTTTCAAGACCGCTGCAATTTGCCCTGGCAGGCTGTCAGTCAACTTCTGGGCCAAATCCTGACTGATGACATCCCATAACATCAAATTTAACACCCCACCTTTACACAAACAAGTGTATTAAAACATTTGTATAATTACTCAGCCCATACGCTTCATGCAGAACTTCTTGTTAAATAATAATAGTAGCAGTAGCAATAATAGTATTGTCACATGTACAGAATACAATGACTTTGTTACTTCTATATTCAACCAACATATGTAACACATCGTCACTCTAAACTTCATTTTATGAAACAAAAAAGCACAAGCCAGCTTACATGATGTGCTATTATGCTCCTAATTCATGACACTTGGTGAACAAATCTCAGTGAAAAAATGTTTGATGTAATTGGGTAAAAATATAAGAAAAAAAGCTCATAAAAATGATTTTGACATATTATGACAGGCTTATTATAGTGTTCATCAACTAACAGGTAGTGGTAAGAAGTTTTATTTTGCTAGAAGTCTTTTCCCAAGATGACAGCTAGAAGAAGCTACACTACATTTATATTTAATATCTAAGCTTATCTTACTTACTCAGGGTCACATAGTGAATCAC
Organism: Polypterus bichir lapradei; assembly: GCA_026402145.1. Lineage (NCBI taxonomy): Eukaryota > Metazoa > Chordata > Cladistia > Polypteriformes > Polypteridae > Polypterus > Polypterus bichir. Next base: position 41,570,269 of record JANRMT010062815.1, read on the forward strand.
AGCCCAAGACTTAACTGGAAACCTGGAGCTTTGAAGTCCATTGTTGCAGCCAATAGACCTCACTGCCTTTCACTCGTAATTCTGAAAACAACTTGCATCTCGGGCTCAGTTTTTCTTTGACTCTATTTAATGAGGCCAATCCTTCAGTCCTGCATCAAGTGAAGGTGTTTTGTGCAAAATATGTGTTAGTCAAATTTACATTTAGGCTATATTACTAAGTTTTCATTTAAAAAACACACATATCAGTCTCAGTTTTCACCTTTCGTCCACACTACCCGGGCTGTTTTAGAAACTTGAAAATGCTCTCCTGGGTGGTATACTTTTAAAAGTGGCAGTACAGCATTGTAAACATAGACTTTTAAAAACACATACTCTAATTGCACTCTGATTTGTTTGTGGTGATTACATAAGACTTCACTGATTGGATCCTGCTCATTCTTTGACTGGACACCCCTCACCATTCCAGCATAGCAGACACAGAAGAGTTGCTTTCCATGGCCATTGTTGTGTTGTTTGCCTGTATGCATCTAAAATGAGGTTTGTATAGTTTGAATTCTGCCTACATCTAGAAAAAAAAAATAGTTACTACAGTTTTGTGATAAATCCCATGACTGGCGGTGTCATCATCCCCCTTAAGGATATTTCTGCCAATGCGTCCATGCCCAGTGTAGGCCAACATCTGCATTGTATGTGTTTTAAGTCATTTCAGTGTTGGCAGAGATGTTTTATGAAATGATATGAAAATAATAGTGTGGATTGAGATTGTTTTCAATTAAAATGAAAACATGAGAGTGTGGATGTAGCCTTAGGTGTGCTAATTGAAAAGCATACAGTGCACACAGAATATATGTGACATATAATCTTTTATAATAAATTGTATCACTTTTTTAATTTAAAGCTGGGGAAAATATCACAAAAAAACGAATTAATCATAGAAACCTTCCTATAGTCACCCAGATGTGACTTTACTAGTTGTGCATTGTATGTTGTTCCTCCACAAGACACTTGGTAGATTTGCACTGTGCACACCAGGATGGGCAAAGAGCTCATCAGCCTGTTTGCCTCATTAATCATATAGTAGACAGTGAAACCTTGCAACTGCCAAGTCTCTTTCATACCACTTTAAAGTGCTTCTACTGTACAGTAATTATATTTCAGTTCCTCCCGAATGCTAAACTTTAAAGTGTTTTTGGACGCACCTTTCATTATGTTTTGAATATGCTTGTTACATATTGGAGAAGCCTGTGAAGTAATGAGCTGAAAGTATGAATGCTACTGTTTGAGGCATCCTATATCATTTAATTGATTGGTCATTATTTTAAATGCTATGGGAAGTCTGCTATACCATTGCAATTTACTTTACACCACAAACAAGTCAAAAGACAGTGCACAACATAATTAAACACATAAATAACCAGGACAGAAATGCTGAAGAGCATGTGCTGTGGAGTCAGGCAAACATGAACTGCATAGAAATAGATTGACAGTACAGGTGAAACATGGAAAAATTTAAAAGGACATCAGAATAATATGCAACAAAAGAATGCAGTATTTACAGTATGTATGATTTTAATGTGACCACTGATGGACGGTCACAAGCAGATTTTGTAGAGTTAGTGACGCCCTAAACTAAGTGTCATTTGTCCTGTTGCAGCTGCGCTCTTTCTGTGATTTTTTTTTTTTTTTTTTTTTTTTTTTTCTTTCTTTCTAGGTTAGGTTAGGTAGACTTTATTATCCTGAAAGGACATTGTGTTTGTCTATTGCTGCTACCCTCACATATGACTTCTGTGCCCATTCTAAAAAGACACAATGGACTTCTGGGCTACTCCTCAGAACAAGCGTACCTTTAGCAGGTGGTCATTTATGTTACTATTTATTGTTTTATGGCTCCTTTGTTCCAAGTCAGAGCCTGAAATGCAGGTCTGTCATGAAAAGCACTCTCTTAACGAAGAGCAATTCACAATTACAAAGATATGTAGGTGCATTTCAGCAGAGTTTCCCTGTTAAGTTTCATTACGGTGAAACTCCTGTTTCCTGGATAACCCGCTGCACCTGGCTGCTGTTCTTTTATGGGAGGCTCCACATATAGTAGTAAGTGTTGAATCCAGAGGTCCTGGGTTCAAAGATGTCCACATTTTGGTGCACAGTTTTTTTCCAAGACAGGACACCATCTGCCATGCAAGCACCTCCTCTGACCTGCTCTCTCCACTTGCTGAACATCTAATATTCTGTACCCCTCATGAGCTTTATGAATTATGAATATTGACTATGATAGATTATTGTGCTGTATTATTTTTCAATTTTTATTGGGGGAATTTTAGTTTATGAGAGTTTCTTTAGAGTGAAATCTGGTAGATATGATGGATTACCAGGCCTAAGACTAGGAAACTCCAACCGTTAATGCTGTCTCCGTTGTGCCCATCTTTACAAAAATATCTTTAACTGAAACTACAGATTTGACCAATTCATGCATACGGATGTAACTGAGAAAGAGCTGAGGGAGTTCCAACAGGCTTGGGCAGTGCCAGTGTTTCGATTCCAAAGCTCTGTCTCTGGAGTAAGCCAACCTGCACTTGAAGATGTAGCACCACTTCTTAATGGTCTGGCAGAACACCTCTGGAACCAGGACCAGTTGGCAGTCAGCTTGCAAACTGAAACAGGAGTCTGCTGACGAGATGTTTGTAGCCACGTATGTTTGGAAATGGGAGATTTGGTGTGGCCATGCCGTACAGGAGCACTTCTTTCAAGGAATTGAGTGCTGAAGCTGCCTCCTTGATAATGCAGGCCATAGAAAGGAATGGCTTAATGCTCAAAAGAACACACATTACAACCGACAGAAAGCTGTCTGCATCTACGCTGCTTATGTTTGTACTGATGCATGATGAAATGTTCACTGCCAGGAGGAAACATAGCTGGTACATGTGTCACGGGAAAAGTGACAACTCGGAGTTTTCATCTTTATGCAAGGGCAATTTTTGAAAAAATAAACTATTTATTTATTTTAGTCTCTGTTCTCCTTATAAGCAATCTGTGCTGTTCAGTTTACTTTGTTTTTAATCATAAGAACATAAGAAATTTGACGAACAAGAGGAGCCCATTCAGTCCATCACGTCTGTTTGTTCAGCTAACTACTAAGCTGTCCCAGTATCTCATCCAGATGCTTCTTAAAGGTTGTCAAGGTTTCTGCTTCAACTCCATGTCTCAGTAGTTTGTTCCAGAGTCCTACAACTCTTTGAGTAAAGAAGTGCTTACTGGTGTTTGTCTCTTCAGTTCCTCAGATTGCTTCAACCCACAAATGACTTGGCTTATCCAGGTGCAGGAAGGAGAAAAGGGAATGCTATATTTGAGTCTGTCTGTCTTTTAAGAAATGATTGGGGATGATCAGCCCGGGCCCAGTGTGTGGTTACATATACCCCTCTTGATTGTGGAGTTTTAACAAGCATGCACTTGTTGGACCTTTCGCACAATGTTTCTTGAGGTACCAATGAGCAAACACTCATATTCAAAATTATCACTGCAGGCCAGCAAAGGGAAACCAGAAGAAGATGCAGACTTCTACTCAGTGTAGACAGAAAGATATCTGTTCTGGAAAACGGAAGAGGTGGAGACATTCACGAGAGACTGATGGACTAAGGATTTGTAAAGGTAGTTGTTAAAAGAGAAACAATTTAGCAGAGAGATGAACATTTTTGGTCTCATTCTTTTTTCCTCTTTTAGTTATTTTTTATAAAACGCACTAAATTTTGCTTAAAATTTTTGTTATCATTGGTTTCATCAGGTTATCATTACATCACAATGCCATCCTACATCCATTTTGAATGGATGTAGCCTTAGCCAGGATAAGAGGTGGTCATGTAGTTACCAGCCTTCACAGAGTGTTTCCACCCTTAGCCACAACACTCTCCAGATGGTGGGCCTACAGTGGTGGTCAGTCACTGCCCCTCTCTTCCTGGCTTCCAGCTACAGGACTCTCTCTTAAACCAGAGCAAACAGGAGACTCTTTCCACCACTTCTCCCAACCTTTGATTTGATGTTTTTCTCTCATGGCTTTTCACTCCAATTCTTGTCAACAGATTCCATACCAACTGAGCTGGGAGTCCCCACCATCGTACCTCCAGTGTGAACAGCCATCTTGTCCAACCCTTATGCCGACTGTCCTACTAAGGTGCTGGCATTGGCTCTTCTTTCTCTCTGCAGCTTCCTTTATGGCCTCCTCCTACGATACTGTTGGTTCAACTAACAGGATCTTCTTTCCCTCTGTGTACCAACTTACAATGTCTGGTCTCAGTGTTGTGAACAGTATTGCTTCTGGAAACGGGAGATTTCTTTCCAAGGCCGTAGGTTGACTACTCTACACTGGATAACTGGTCTCTGTCAATCTTTAAAAAAAGGTTATTGTGCAGTGTTTCTACCTTGGCATGGTCCTTATTTTTTTCATGACACCCTGAAGTGACTGGGACAATCTGTGTCAAGGAATTCAATTTTGCAGTTTGTTTTGTGATTCAAGACACCCAGAGAAAGTTTGTTTTTTATTTTTAATGCACCTGTTTCTATAAAATTTTTCAGTTATTTCTGTTAAAGTCTAATTTGGAATACAGACTAATAAAATTTTAGATTTTCTATGTGTAAATATCTAGAAAAACCTCTTTAAAAGTTGCCATTATCACCTGAAATAATGCTAAATTTACAGCCGGGCATATCCACTAGATGGCAGCAACAGTTCAGTAGTTTGCTTTACTGAAATTGCTCAGAAGGAATGGCACTTACTCAGGTTCGCTTCCCGGGTCCTTCCTGCGTGGAGTTTGCATGTTCTCCCCGTGTCTGCGTGGGTTTCCTCCCACAGTCCAAAAACATGCAGGTTATGTGCACTGGCGATTCTAAATTGCCCCTAGTGTGTGGGTGTGTGCCCTGCGGTGGGCTGGCACCCTGCCCAGGGTTTGTTTCCTGCCTTGCACCCAGTGTTGGCTGGGATTGGCTCCAGCAGACCCCCGTGACCCTGTAGTTAGGATATAGCGGGTTGGAAAATGGATGGATGGATGGAATGGCACTTCGTTCATTTAGAACATGGTGGGTGTTGAACTCTGGGCCTGGAGGGCCACAGTGGCTGCAGGTTTTCATTCTAACAATTAACCAGTTTTCACGGCTAATTAACTCCTTTTCCCTTCATTTTAATAGCCCCGTTTTTAAGGATTCAGTCCTCTCAATTGATTCTTTTCTTCATTAAATGGCAGCCAAATAGAAGTGAGATGGGAAATGAGCCAACAGATGAGCAGCTAAGCTCCAACCAATTTCACTCCAACCAGTTCCTTAATGAGAAGCCGATTCTTGCTATTAATTAAACCCGTTATTTAATTCCATGGCCTGTTGCTCCTCTCATTCTGCCACAGCAGACATTTCCAAAACTGTTGATTTTCTGTTTTCTCTAAGAACACCATCAAAAAGTTTTGGTGACCTGAGAGATCAGCGTTACTGAGACCCTCACTGTTGTTTATGTTCAGATAATGTGGTTAGCTGTTCACATAGTGGCTCGTTTTGTGTCTCATTATTGTGTGACTGTTAATTAAGGAAAAAGAAACAACTAAGGCAGGGGTTCCCAATGTTGGTCCTGGGGACCCCGTGTTGCTGCAGGTTTTTGTTCCAACCAGCTTCTGTTTTTAATTGGACTCCTGGGCTAATTAAGTGATGTGTTATTTCCCAGATTCTGTGTTTTTGGAACAATATAGAAATTAGAAAACTAAGCTTGGTAAAAAAAATATATATATATTAAATGTACTAAGCAGTTACATGGGAATAATGTATTTATTTTTTTTAACAATATTTTCATCTTGATTTTCATTCTACTTTTCTAGGTGTTCTAATTGTTTAATTAATCCATTATTTACTAATTAGTGGGTCTGATGCTAAAGTAGTTGCAGCCTTTGATTATTCAGTGTTGTTTGCCAGCATGTCTGTTCTGGTCATTTTTAAATGTCATTAATAAGATACAACGAAGAGGGAAAACTACACAGAGAAAGGGCAAAGTATAATAAAATCAACAAAAGAGAGTTAAGTATTTAAATCTATAGCAAAAGCAGAAATATTTCTAAATGTCTTATAAATGTAAAAATCATGCTGCTGTGCTTTTCTGAATGTAGAATAAGAGGAAAAAAAAAAACAGCTAATTAAATGAGATCAGCGCTATCAGGTGTTGTCATTGATTAGGAATCGGGTTGGAACAAAAACCTGCAGCCACAGTGGGACCCCAAGACTGAGTTGGAGAACCCCCGAACTAAGGGGTCTGAGTCGAGTTAATTAGCAGGAAAAACAGTTCACTAGTTAAGAAGGTGGTTAGAATGAAAACCTGCAGCCATTGCGGCCCTCCAGGATCAGAGTTTGACACCCCTGATTTAGAATCTCTTACCCTATTCTCATTGTTTTATATATTTAACTAGCCATTTTAGTAAAACAGGACAGTGAGGGGGGTCCTGCCCGGCTCCCCACTCCTGATGTTACTTTTATGTCTAAGAGAGAGACACTGACAGCTGGTAAGTGCAACACCCTAAAAAACCTTTTTTATTATCTCCTATTCTTTAACACCTCTCAGACCAAAGCAATCAAGCTCATTTCACAAAAAGTAGACCTACAGGACATGGCTGCATAATCGAACCCTGTAATTAATATCACAGTGCACATATATAACAGTCACGCTTCCTTCTCCCCTCGGCCCACAGCCTCTGTCTCTTGGATTAGCGCAAATACATCGCTCCTGCAAGTGAACTATGATTCTTAGTGCGATAAGAGAAGTCGCAAAATCAACCGGAATGTTCAAGCAAATTCGAGAAAAAAGCCCGATCTAAATCCGTGAAGTAGTTCTCTTGTCCGCTAGCTAAGCGGAGATACGCCCTAAGACTGACGCGTGAGTGAGTAGGACCCCAACCCGTCCCACTGCGTCTCTCTCAGATTCGCACAAATAAATTGGTACTGCAAGCGAACTATGATACTTAGTACAATGATAGAAGTCACAAAATCAACTGGAATATTCAAGTAAATTATAGAAAAAAAAAAAACCCGATCTAAATCTGTGAAGTAGTCCTCTCATTTGCTAGCTAAGTGGAGGTAAGATATGCCCTAAGGCGGGAGAGTGAGTGAGGAGGGCCCTGCCACCCTTCCCTTGGCCCGCTGTGTGCCTCTCGGATTTGCACAAATAAATCGGCACCGCAAGCGAACTATGATACTTAGCGCAATAAGAGAAATCGCAAGATCAACCGGAATGTTCAAACAAATCTTAGAAAAAAACCTGATCTAAATCCGTGAAGTAGTTCTATCATGAAAAGCCAACAGACAGACAGACAGAAGTTGGATTTTCTAGATATAGAGATGTAATTATTCATCACAAAGTCCCTGACAGTTTAATATCACTGACTGTTTCTAAACTTCCACTGTGGCTGAAGCCTTCCAGATTTGCACAGAGAAATAAAAATGCAGTCCAGAAAGCAGTGCTGGTGTAGCGTCAGGAGTCGTCATTCCCTTTGGCAGCCAGCTGCTTCTTTTATTGTTCTTGAAATCATTGGTTTTGGAAGCATTTCCTGCTTAAGTTTTAATCTGTTTTTGCATGCATATTCTTTATGTATTACAGCAACAAATCAAACTATTCCATTTCTTACATGGTACTCTTGTTATTTAGCTAAAACTAGTGGGAAGGCAGCAGAACAGGCCTATCTCATTGAAGAATAGTCGCAGCTCACATATAAAGGCCAAAGTCTGAAAAATAACACAGCATGCACAGGAAATGGAGCTTGAAATGAGACGCCTGGGGAAACAAAGAGAACAAACTCTTAGCTTTTATCAGGTGCTTTAATATACCGATTTGCTTTTTAGCCAATGACGTTCTCTTAGCTTTTTTTTTAAAGCTTTTTTGAGCTTTTTATCTTTCAGCTCTGGCCGTGCCTCTCTCTCCGACGATTAACTTTATTTCTCCCCTTCTATTTTTTCTCCCACACATTCCTGTTGCAGAAGGTCAATTCCAATCCATTCACATTGATACACCAGTTCACTTTTTTTCATGATCAGATCAAATTCCTACAGCGCCCACTCCCCAACATTACCACACACAGCCCTGTAAGTGGAATGAACAGAGACTAACCGCTTGTCGATAGTGGTCTCAAACAGCTCGCTAATCTAGGATGGAAAGAGTTACAGAAGAACCAAATTATAAATGAGGACTTATAAATATTAAGGGAAAGAGAATCAGGGGTTTTCCATCAGTAGACCAGTGCCAGTTTGGCACCAATGGTGCCCAATGAGAAAAGTGTGCATTACAGAGAGAGAATGCAGAGATCTTGGAACAAGAAAATACATGAGAGAATCTTAGACATGGAGCTAGAGATACGGTCCAAAAGAAGAGTCGAGGACAGGATAAAGGTACTGGGAAGTTTATGGGCACAGAGATGGCACAAAAGATCACATTCTAAGTCTCCGATAAGAACACATACTTTTCAGACAGCACAGAGGAATTCAGAGTCGCACAGGCTGGAGCTCATCCTGGAAGGAAATCAGGAGTCAACACTGAAAATTATACCAGTCTGTCACACACACACACGCAACAGGACCGTTTAGAATCGCCACTTCTCCTAACTTGTACATCTTTGGAGCATCCATCCATTATCCAACGAGCTATATCCTTACTACAGGGTCACAGGGGTCTGCTGCCAATCCCAGCCAACACAGGGTGCAAGGCAGGAAACAAACCCTGGGCAGGGCGCCAGCCTACCGCAGGGTGCACACACACACCCACACGCAGTAGGGACAATTTAGAATCGCCAATGCACCTAACAAGCATGTCTTTGGACTGTGGGAGGAAACCCACGCAAACACTGGGAGAACATGCAAACTCCATGCAGGGAGGACCCAGGAAGCGAACCCAGGTCTCCTAACTGCGCCACCATGCCACCCCTCAAACGGAACATGCAATTTACAATTATAAGGACTAGAATATGAACCCTGAGCTATGAAACTATGTACTGAGCCACAATATACAGCATATTATATTATACTAGCTGCGTTACCTGCCTTCACCCTGGAAATTCCTGAAGCCAGTGGACCTTAATAATCAACATGTGGAGAACATGTGAACTACACACTGACAGAGAGGCAGCAGCATTACGACATTACTACTCTGCCACTATATTGGCCATATTATTTAATTTTTTAATAAAATGAATTGCTGCCTTGCTCCAGGTTCAGGTTCACATTCAAGTTTATTGTCATGTGTGCTGAGTACAATGAAATTTTAAGTTGTGTGTCTAGCATTTAACATGTTGCAAAAATCAGCAAAGATTATTCTTCCTCTCAAAGGCTGGTTAAGTTTTTAAGTTTTTCCTTTGTGCCCATACCTTCCATTGTAAAGTATTTCTTTTAATTTGTAGAAAGTGGTTAACTTTAGAACCAAATTTTGTGTGGCAAATGCATACATACCATGTTTGTGAAAAAAGACAAAAAAGCTTTGACTTGAAAAATACCAAACGTATCCTTTAATACTTCAACACAATGGTTCTTAAACAATTTTGCCCATTGTGTGTCTTCGTGACCCTTAATCACAGCAGAACAGCGGTCGATCATCGTGCTGTCCCCCTAGACATCATCAGAGGGTTGGGAGGACTTCATCCTTAGAGAATCGCCATCTACCATCATCAGAGGTGTGTGTGTCCCTTAGAGAATTGTAGACAAATGGCGTCTGTGGGGTTTGCTTCAGCCATGCAAGTGGCGACCCATCGCAAAGGCTTTCTGCAAACCGTTCATGACCCTTTCTCATTTACTTCAATTGTAATTCACGACTCGGCAACTATTTCTGGGTCACTGCTTTATCAAGATTATGTATTTAGTCAAGGAAAAAAAAAAAAACGTATTGACCAAAAATGGAGACAAGCATCCATCTAATCTTCAGCTAATCTACATCAAGACTGCAGGGAGGTGCACTGGGTGACACACTCATTCATCCATCCATCCATTATCCAACCCACTATATCCTAACTACAGGGTCATGGGGGGTCTGCTGGAGCCAATCCCAGCCAACACAGGGTGTAAGGCAGGAAACAAACCCTGGGCTGAGCACCAACCCACCACCGGGCACCCACACACCAAGCCCACACTAGGGACAATTTAGGTTCGCCAATACACCTAATCTGCATGTCTTTGGACTGTGGGAGGAAACCCACTCGGACACGGGGAGAACATGCAAACTCCACGCAGGGAGGACCCAGGAAGCGAACCCAGGTCTCCTAACTGCGAGGCAGCAGCGCTACCCACTGCGCCACCGTGCTGCCCCAAACTCATTCACATTAGACTAATTTAGAGTTGCACATTGGGAGTTACAGTGTAATGGGGAGTGTGGAGGAGAGGTAAAGAAGAGAATGCAAGTGGGGTGGAGTGGGTGAAGAAGAGTGTCAGGAGTGATTCGTGGCTGAGAGAGTGAAAGGGAAGGCCTACGGGATGGTAGTGAGACCAGCTATGTTATATGAGCTGGATACCAAAAAGCAGGAGACAGAGCTGGAGGTGGCAGAGTTAAAGATGCTAAGATTTGCATTAGGTGTGACGAGGATGGACAGGATTAGAAATGAGGACATTAGAGGGTCAGCTCAGGTTGGACGGTTGGGTGACAAAGTCAGAGAGGCGAGATTGAATTGGTTTGGACATGTGCAGAGGAGAGATGCTGAGTATATTAAGAAAAGGATAGAGCTGCCAGGTAAGAGGAAAAGAGGAAGGCCTAAGAGGAGGCTTATGGATGTTGTGAGAGAGGACATGCAGGTGGTGGGTGTGACAGAACAAGATGACGAGGACAGGAAGATATGGAAGAAGATGATCCGCTATGGCGAGCCCTAACGGGAGCAGCCGAAAGAAGAAGACGACATTGGGACAACAACTGGAGAAAAACCTAGAGAGACACACGGTGAAGACCATGCAGACTCTAAAGAGGCAGTAATCAGGTATGGATCTGAACCCAAGACATTGGTGCTGTGAGGCAGCAACACCAGCCACTGCCCCCACTATAATGTCCAACAGATACAATAGACATTCATGATATTTTATTTTGTTCTCTTTGACCATAAGAGAATCTCATTCACAGTCTTTTTAAAATATTTTAAACAAGTCTAATTTACATTTACATCTGAAGTCAGTATCTAAGAAAGGCCCACTGATTGTATACAATATTCTTTTCTTTCTGCCTGGCTGTAGCTGTGAATAGCAACAGAAATCACCACCAGGGAGGCTCCTTCTAGTGGACTCCCCTAGAGAGTTGAGCCAATCGTTCATTCCTGTTTCCTTAACAACTGACACAATATCTGTAGATTGATTAGGCTCCCAGATAATCTTCCAAGAATCACTGCCTAAGTGTGTCATTTAAGCGCTGAAAAAATCTGAGGGAAAGGATATGCTGGTTTTAAGAGTTCTGTTCAGATCTTCTGCAAATGGCCATAACCACCTGTGCTTCAGTGGGGATGTTGGCTCTCACCTGTCTGCTCTTTTATAATCTGCCTACTTATTCTGTAAATGGTCAGTCAGTCATTATCCAACCCGCTATATCCTAACTACAGGGTCACGGGAGCCAATCCCAGCCAACACAGGGCGCAAGGCAGGAAACAAACCCCGGGCAGGGCACCAGCCCACCGCAGGGCACACACACACACCAAGTACAATTTAGAATTGCCAATGCACCTAACCTGCATGTCCTTGGATTGTGGGAGGAAACCAGAGCACCCAGGAGAACATGCAAACTCCACGCAGGGAAGACCTGGGAAGTGAACCCAGGTCTCCTAACTGCGAGGCAGCAGCGCTACCACTGCACCACCATGCCGCCCCTACTGTAAAAGGTGCTATACAAAATAAAGGTTGGCTGATAGATAGAGCTATCATGGCAGGCATCACTTTTATTTTTATCTAAGAAAATAAATAGGCTTCAAACCGTATATCTAATGGAGATGTTGACGAAGCTTTGCCAAGTGCTGGATGTTGTTCAGGTGGCCAAGTGGCACTTGTGCTTCTAAGGTTGTGAGGTTCAATGATATGCAAATGAACAGCTTCAGTATATTCATCACAGGCACAATGCAAAACATTAAAATGTCAGCGGAGTGCAACAAAACGAGAGCGCTTCACTTAGACAGTGCTTACAGCTAAACAGAGCAACAAAACAGGGTCTGATGATTTGTTTGGTCTTAAAAACAGATTATAATTGACCTCCTTGATTAGCAGAGGCATAGTGCTTACTTCAGAACGAGGGATGCTGCACATCTCATTCCTGATCCACAGCCACAGCGTGATTTTGCAGTGTTGCATTTTTTTTTTTTGTGTCATAAATAATACATTTTTTTCTTTCCTTTCACGGTCTGCAGAGCTGCGGAGGTGTGGCTTTTAAATGCTATTACCGTAATATCAGGTATCTTGCAGAAGAGATTATAAACATTCATTATCTGATGTCTCAGAGGGACTGGTGGGGGGGAGAGAAAGACAGTAAAATAATAAGTGATGTCGGCCAGTTGTAAAAGGGGGTCGCATTTCCATTCCAGATTCCTGATTTTCTGTACGCTGTTAACCCATTTTGCCTGTCACCCAGAACTTGAAAGCATAAAGGTTCCAACTTTTAATCACCAGATTGTTCCGTGTTTGCCTTTAAAATAAACTGTTTTCAACTGTGTAGCCTAGCCGCTAAGGTTTTGATGTACAGGGTGAGCCTAAAAGAGGTACCACATTTCAAATGTTTATTCTACAAAAGCGCAACAAGATAAAATAAAATTCACTATGACACAAGAAAGGGTGTACAATATAGATTTTCTTCACTGTGTTTTATAAACGATGTCTTCAAGGTGGTGGTTATCATTAACGATGCACTCTTGGAGACGATTTCTGAATGCTCGCATGACTCGTTCGGCCATTTCAAGGGGAATAGCTGTGATTTCGTGGCGAATAGCATCCTTGAGGGCTTCAAGGTTTTGAGGTCGGTGTGTGTATACCTTGAAGAAATCGCACGGAGCGAGATCAGGCGAAAGTGAAGGCCACCGATATCGCCACACTGGGAGATCAGCTCCCCCGGAAACACCTCCCGCAAAACTTACACGGATCTCTGCAGTGTGTGAGCTGTTGCTCCATCCTGTTGAAACCAGGCATCCACCACATTCATTTCTTACTGTTGGGGCCACAAAAAGTTCTCTAGCATTTCAATGCAGTGTTCTGAAGTGCTGGTGACCGTTGCTCCCCTCTCCTCAAAAAAGTAAGGGCCTACAATCCCAAATTCTGCAATGGGACACCAAACTGTAACACGCTCACCATGCAGGGTTTTCTGATGAAGTTCATGAGGATTGGTTTCAACCCAATAGCAAATGTTTTGCTTATTTACGCAACCATTCAAATGAAAATGTGCCTCGTCGCTGCACATGATGATGGCATTTCGATGAACGATGTGCAGAATGTTCACACACAACTCTCTACGGCTCTCCCAGTCTCCTGCACTACCGTCATTTTGTATGGATGGAAATAAAGGTCCTCATGCCAAATCCTCCTCAAAGATGTGTTGGAAATGCCTAAGGAAGAAATGTGTTTGCACGCTGAACATCTAGGAGACTGCAACATTACAGGTTGGATATTTTCAGGCACTCGTACAGTCTGAAGATGGCCTGGAGATTTTCTCTTCAATGTTGTACCCGTCTGTCTAAATTTAGCCACTCACTGAAGAATTGTTTTCTGATTTGTTATGTCGACGTTAGGAGGAATGCTGAAGTGCGTTCGGAAGGCGTGTTGCGTAGTGATGATGGATTTGTTGTTTTTGAAGAAATCATTGACAGTGGAAGCACGGTGTGCACCAGAACAAGGCATGTTGCCGACTGAAAACTACAAGGGATCGGGAATTAAAGGAGCCCCCACCTCCCAAACCCACTCGACTACCTCTACCTCACACCTTGAGAAATGTGGCACTTCATTTTGGCTCACCCTGTATAAACCACAAGACTGCCCTTACCTATGTTTCTCTTTGTGGCCCTAATCAACCATGTAAAAAAAATGAAACAATTGATCTATCCTTGTAAAACACCTTAGCATGATGTTCACACTCTTAAAGTGATGTAAAAAAGTAAAAAATAAACTTTTTGAAGGTGAATGCGTTAGATTTTACTTAAATTGAATGTGATATGATGTTATATATCACCGATTTTAAATACGATGCTGGAAAAGATTTGTTGTACTGTATCTGCAAGAAACAAAGATGCAAGCGGAAAAATGTCTGTAAGCATAAATCCAATCATAAAATCAATTCAATCAATTTATAACCTCTATTGGTTTGACATATTGAACAACATCCGTCAGCTGGCAGGCCTAAGCTAGCATAGGGTCAACTGGACCCTGAAAGGTAAGCTTGAGCCCTGCTGCTATCACATGGCACAAACACTTTCACATGTGCCTAGTCTGTAGTCTTACCAGTCAGGGGAATGTGGGTGCCACTGACAATCCTTGCAGGAACCCCCCACACATCATTTATTATAGCACATTCCTGAGTGAACACTATTGTGTAGTCCACTAGCAGGAGACAGACATTAGCCCGGGATGGGAAGGCCTTCAGTTACATGGGGCACACGTGGATAGTCCCACACCTGCACTCACAACAAGGTGGATTAGATTCAGGTAGCAGCCCAACCACTAAGTTTTGAAGAGTAGGAGTGTCAGAGGAGAGGATGTCCATCCATCCATCCATCCATTATCCAACCCGCTATATCCTAACTACAGGGTCACAGGGGTCTGCTGGAGCCAATCCCAGCCAACACAGGGCGCAAGACAGGAAACAAACCCCGGGCAGGGTGCCAGCCCACCACAGGAGGATATACACTCACTAGCCAATTATTATTAATTTTCACTGTTCTCAATATAGACTTTGAAGACAGTTGGTAGCATGATGGTGTCATGAATTGAGAACAAATCTAATTTTGTTTAGGAAATTGTAACATGGGGTAAAGCTTCCCCTTTATGTTTTTCAAAAAGGTAAACATTTTGTTAAACTAATTATTCTCTGGGGAAGCCTTTATCAAAAGTATAAAATTAGTAATGTCTTTCATTTTTAAATTTACAATGACGCTATATTGGTTAACATTGGGTGCCACCATTTTGTAGTCCAGTTGCTAGGGTGTTCACTGGATGTTCAAACTGTTCTTTATACAGCCTCTAGTTAATCCAAAATGCTGCTGCAAGAATTATTACAAGAACAAGAAAATACAAACACATAACTTCAGTTCTTAAATCCTTACACTGGCTCCCGGTTAAGTTTAGGGCAGATTTCAAAATCCTCCTTTTAACATATAAAGCATTAAATGGCCAAGGTCCGGCTTACTTATCTGAACTTATCATGACTTACAAACCAGAGCGCACATTAAGATCTCAAGATGCCGGTCTGTTTATGATTCCAAGAATTAATAAAATAACAGTAGGAGGTCGCGTTTTTAGTTACAGGGCCCCTAAACTGTGGAATGGACTGCCTGCTACTATAAGAGATGCCCCTTCGGTCTCAGCTTTTAAATCCCGGCTGAAGACTCACTACTTCAGTTTAGTATATCCTGACTAGAGCTGCTGATTAACTGTACAGACTGTATCTCTGTTGTTAGTCATTAGCACTAAAACATAAGTAACTTGATAGTTATAATTTGTTACTAACCCTCACCTATTCTGTTTCTCTTCTCGGTACTCAAATCTGGCACTTGGTGCCACGGCCCACCTGCCAAGTTGTTTTGCCTGCCTAAGGTAAAGTCATCGCTGATGAAGGATCGCAGGAATCGTGGGGTAGAGGGGTCCTTTCATCGGATTGGGTGGCCCAGCACTGTTTCAGCTGTGGAATGGCCAAATGGGGGAGGTGGCTTGATGGCCGCGGTCTCCAGGACTCTGAACAAATCCAGATCATATTATGTGATATCATCTACTGTTAAATTCTGCTACATAATTCTAAAATTTTTATTTTTATACTGTATTGAGGATTTGTTCTGTTCTGTGTATTGTATTGTATTATATTGTATTGACCCCCTTATTTTTGACACCCACTGCACACCCATCCTACCTGGAAAGGGGTCTCTCTTTGAACTGCCTTTCCCAAGGTTTCTTCCATTTTTTCCCTACTAGGGTTTTTTTGGGAGTTTTTCCTTGTCTTCTTAGAGAGTCAAGGCTGGGGGCTGTCAAGAGGCAGGGTCTGCTAAAGCCCATTGCGGCAATTCTTGTGTGATTTTGGGCTATACAAAAAAAATTGTATTGTGTTGTATTGTATTGTATGTCCCTGGAAGTCATGGCCATCGTGACTTATTTACTGGCCAGTTTCGTGAACGCCTAAAAGACCTTTTTTGCACATTTATTTCAAATTTTCTTTTGGCTTCGACTTTGCTTTAATTTTGACTATGATTTTGCCTTGTCCCTTTGGTTAGACCCTTATCTCGTTATTTTCATGCCTACCTTGTGGTGCATACTGTATCTTTGTTCATTGTTTGGTCCTCTCTACTTTTGTTTGTACATTCTAATGGTGTCAGAACTGATGGTGCAGTGGTTAGTGGTACTGCCTCATAGTTCCTAGGTTTACATCACGGCATAATTATCACACATTTTCTACACCCATGCATGAAGTTTTTTTCTGGGTCTTCTTCTCCTCATCCCAAAACAGCTGCCTGTTACAGTAATTGTCAAGTCTATATTGGATCAGTATAAGTGTGCAGGACTGCCACCTCATTCAGGTGTGGTTCTTGCCTTACTTCTTCTTTCTCTTCATCTTTTCCCACTTTTATCTGGCTCGATGTGCTTGATCAACCTTCTCCAATCAGCTCGGTCCTACGCCCCCTCGTCAGTCAAGCCCTTGCCTTAAAGTCATTGATTTTGGGATAGCCATTGGCTCCGTGTTGTGCTGAACTGGACCATTGGGATAGAAAATGGATGGTTGGGTGGACTTTACAGCTGGGGTAGAATTAGTCTGGGATGAACATTAGAAGATTCAGCAATGCTGTAATAGTGCTCACTTTGCATAAATGAGCCCGAGTAATTGTATCATTTTGTAACAATTTCATTTTAGTAAACCCTATTTAGGGGTACTATACAAAAAATAATATTGGTTGGTTGCTTATCCCTAATGCAAAATATTTTACATGCATATTGTTTTCTCATAGTTCTCATAATGAATGGAGCTATATAAATAAGAGTTTGCTTATTTTTGTGTCATTATTTGGAAATGTTTGAGAGGAACTTTACAAAGTAATCCTCGGCTGGCTTAAATTCTTTTAATTGATCAAATAAATATGTAGTGACACTTGCTGTACAAATCACTGTTTCATAAGGCTACTCATACACATATTTGGCAGTACTGTGTAGTGTTGCATTTTTGTGAGTGTTACTTTCACTCCCAGTGTTCGTATTCTTTGTCTGTTGTTGGTATCACACCACTGTCACTAGCCTGTGGAAGAAACGCAACCAAGAACTTCGACGTACTGCGCCCACTGCAATAAATTAGAACTAGAAAACTAATCTTGTTCTGTACTTGTTTGTGTGGTGGAATTTTCTCGGATTGTCCTGGCATTTTCTGTTTCCATAAAATCTGTTGACCAGTTTTATGGATAGCACTAAACTGGCCTGTTGTGAGTGAATATTTAGCACTTGAACATGAGTTTGTACCCTGTAATGGACTGGAGTTCCAACGGACATTTGTACCAACCTGAGTTTAATACAACTGGCATTGACTATGTTGGATTAGTTAAAAGAACAGTAAGTCAACAAAGTTTAATTGGTACTTACTGTATTGATGCAAAAGAAGGTTGAACCATTTATTAAATCCAAAGGTTCCCTTACTTTTTCCACAGCACACTGTTAATGTTTGATGCAAATGTTCTAGAAAGACTTGAAAGTTAATAATTTGTATGTTCTTAGCTTTAGCTAATTGTGTTTGTATGAGCCCTGCGGTGGGCTGGCACCCTGCCCGGGGTTTGTTTCCTGCCTTGCGCCCTGTGTTGGCTGGCATTGGCTCCAGCAGACCCCCGTGACCCTGTAGTTAGGATATAGCGGGTTGGATAATGGATGGATGGATGGATATTTGTATGATTTAAAAATGAGGTCATTAAAGTCCTGGATCTTGGTTTTTATCCAGGACACTTGCAAGCCCAGACACTCAGACTCCTCACTCAGTCTCTCGAGCGCACCGATCAGAGCCTCCATTGACTCCGCGAAGATCACAGCATCGTCAGCAAAGTCAAGATCTGTGAATCTTTCTTGACCAACGGATGCCCCACAGCTGCTGGACCCCACGACCCTGACCAACACCTAGTCCATACAAGCATTGAACAGCAGAAACACACCACTGATGAACCCCAGAATCAACTGGGAATAAACACAGAGGTCCTGCCTCCACTCTGCACAGCACTCACAGTACCAGTGTACAGGCCGCCCATGATATCCAGCAACCTCGAGGAGATCCCCTGAACCCTCAGGATGCCTCACAGGGCAGCTCGATCAACTGAGTCGAACGCATTATGAAAATCGACAAAGTCTGCAAAGAAATTCTGCTGATATTTGCGTTTCCACACCATGAGAACCCTCAGTGCCAGGATGCAGTTGGTGGTAAACTTCTTAGGAGTAAAACCGGACTGTTCTAGTCACTCGTAGGTGAGCAAGTGATCATGGACCCTATTGAGGATGACCCTAGTAAGGACCTTACCTGGCACAGAGAGCAGTGTTATCCCCCTGTAGTTACCACAATCCAGGCGATCACCCTTCCCTTTCCAGATAGGGGTGACAAGTCCCATTTTCCAGTCAGTTGGGATGATGCCAGTGTCCCAAATGGAAGCAAAGATTGCTTGCAATGCCAGGAGGAAAGCCTTACCACCAGCCTGGAGAAGTTCACGCTGGATACCACAGATGACCTCTTGGGCACAGCCATCAGCAGTGTGTCTGTCTGCGGAGAGAGTATCGACCTTGTTGAGAGGTTTACTTACCTTGGCAGTGACATTAATGTCTCTGGTGACTCTTCCTATGAAGTCAGTAGACGGATTGGGAGAGCATGGGGGGTCATTAGGTCTCTGGAAAGGGGTGTGTGGCACTCCCGATATCTATGCAAAAGGACGAAGGTCCAAGTCTTTAGAGTGCTGGTGCTTCCTGTCTTGCTATATGATTGCGAGACATGGATGCTATCCAGTGACCTGAGACAAAGACTGGACTCCTTTGTTACTGTGTCTCTTTGGAGAATCCTTGGGTACCGTTGGTTTGACTTTGTGTTGCTCATGGAGTCCCGAATGAGGCACATTACCTGCATTGTGAGGGAGCGTCAGTTACGGCACTACGGCCATGTGGCGTGTTTCCCTGAGGGTGATCCGGCTCGTAAGATCTTCATTGTTGGTGACCCGAGTGGCTAGACCAGGCCAAGGGGTCGCCCATGTAACACCTGGCTGAGGCAGATAGAGGGTCATTTCTGGAGGGTAGGACTGGACTGCATGTCTGCCTGGGGGTTTGTTAGCCGGGATCCCGAGCTGCTTTGTCATGTGGTAGGTGCAGCAACACACTGTACCAGTGCATGTTCCCCAACTTGACTTGACTTAAATGAAGATCAGACCAAATTTTATAAACAGTTAATGCAGAAAACCAGTTAATTGTAAAGGGCTCACATACTTTTCTCCCCGACTGTATTTAGATTTTTAAAACTTTAATAATAACAGTGTAAGCAATTCAGTTGAAATGACTCACCAGATTGGAGGCTGCAGCAGGTGAAGTTTGTTCATTTTCCCCTCAGTCCTTTAGGTACGCAGCCACTGTCATAGCCTCTGGGATGCCTTAAAAATGATATATGGATATACACACACACACACACATTCACTTCATCCTGGCCTTTCAGCAAACCTGCCATCTTGGAGTGGTCAACCTCTGATTTTACAGGCATACATGGTGCTTTGGTTTTACTTGTGATTTTGACAGAATGCTTCAAAACTGAGCAGCGTGTAAATGCAAGGAGAGGTGAAACCTGCAGAGAGGAGAGGAAAGGATCACTTTTCACATATGAGAGCTCCTTTATGTGGGTTTAATGTTATTAATTTCTTGTATTTTCTATTATCAGTAGTTAGCTCTGCCAGAATAAAAATAAAGACAATAACAACAATACACTGATATTTTCATTTTGATTTGTGTAAATGTATTCATGTCAATACATGCATTAAAGATTTATTGCTTGTTGTGTGGATGTAAGTAATAATAATTTACGGATATCATGAATATTTAGATATTATAAGTAAAATGTGAAAAACTATATTGTTTCAAGTACATTAATACTCATGACTGGATGGGGTTATATTTAAACTACCTGGCTAAAGTCTGGAATTGACAGTCAGACTAGTCATGGTCACATAAATGAATAATAACTGTACATTTAAATGAAATAGAAAAGACACCAAGATTGCTTAAGATATTATATTTAATATTTTGAATTAGATGATGAGATACTGATCACTGCTTGTGCAAATGCAAAACATTCTGGATATTAGCCACTTTACAATATGGCCGTCTTCCAAGCAGTTGGCTGTATTTGCCACAAGTATTCCTCAGAGGATATTTAAAGGTGTACCGCAGTTCCTGATAGCCCGCATTTCTTCTACTATGCAAACTGCAAAGGAAAGGCACCCATCTTAGCACTTGCCTGTATCCCTTGGATAGTCCTGGACGCTTGACCAGCCAGTTTTCCTTTCACCTTCCGCTGTGCACATGTTGTCAGTGGGACTGTACAGTAAGAGGATATGGCAACTGTATCCCGGGATGGGGAAAATATCTGTACCATTATAAAAATAATGTATGCTATTACGAGTATAAGGGTACAAATATCGCTGCCATGCCAAATATACAGCTGTCATACCCCCTAGCGTAAAGTGACAACCTTTATTTGTAAAAAGAAAAGTGTATCATTGCCATGCTGACTTAATACTTCAGTTTCCAATAAAAAAAAATACATTTTGAATTTGTCAGCAGTTCCTTAACAAGAGTGTGATATTTTTATGATTGGGTGCCGCATTTTTATTTATTTATTGGACATAGAACATGTATGTGTCCTA
Organism: Polypterus bichir lapradei; assembly: GCA_026402145.1. Taxonomy (NCBI): domain Eukaryota; kingdom Metazoa; phylum Chordata; class Cladistia; order Polypteriformes; family Polypteridae; genus Polypterus; species Polypterus bichir. The sequence goes on from JANRMT010062815.1 coordinate 41,591,328, forward strand.
GTTACTTGATGGAATTTGTGATGTGTTGAGATTTTCGGCTCACTGTCCTAAATGAATAAGCAGCTGTACAGATTTACCTAGTGCAGGTCAGTGTATACCATGGATAGTGAAACCACTTTGAATATCAGGCAAACTTCAAAGAAAATAATGTAATGGCACCAATAAACTGCATTATCACCACTACTATGAGCTGGCAGGGTGGCACGGTGGCGCACTGGGTACCACTGCTGCCTTGCAGTTAGGAGACCTAGGTTCTAGGTTCTAGGACCTAGGAGTTTGCATGTTCTCCCCGTGTCTGCGTAGGTTTCTTCCCACAGCCCAAAGTCATGCAGGTTAGGTGCATTGGTGATCCTAAATAGTCCCCAGTGTGTGCTTGGTGTGTATGTGTGTGCCCTGTGGTGGGCTGGTGCCCTGCCCGGGGTTTGTTTCCTGGCATGCGCCCTGTGTTGGCAGGGATTGGCTCCAGCAGACCCCCGTGACCCTGTATTAGGATATAGCGGGTTGGATAATGGATGGATTTACAATCAGATTATAATAAAGCTTAAGCAAATAATCAAGAATATTAATACACCAGTAACTGCGCAATGCATGATAACATTCAGTGAATACACTTGACTTGAGCACTCCTAGTTCTCATCCTCTTTCTCTGTACGTTTAGTATTCGTTTGCAGAGGTTGATGCGCTTGCTGCTTCCTGAGCAGCTCTTCTCTTCTCCACCCTAGCGGCCCACTTCTTCTCTTCTTTCGTCTGCATCTTTTCACGTTAAACCTGATTAAGTCAGTGTTGGTGTTACAATTACTTAGCACGTTTTCCTTAATTTTTTACTTAAGCTGGCACTCAAGTCTTTAATCTGCCTCAAGAATGATTTAAGATATGAAGAGGTAAGGGAAATGACGGTGAAGGTGGTAGGGATGCACATGCGCCATACGGCCACCCTGCTGTCCACTGCAGCGAGTTGATTCTACAATAAAATAAAATAAAAAGTGGAATAGCCTTGGAGGTCAATCATCACCCTGAAAATGAATAGTAGACGTCACGTAGTATATGTGTTCCAAATTTCAGGTCAGTAGGTCAAACGATTTGCGAGCTACAGGTGATTGAAAATCCTGGACAGACAAACGGACAGCCATGGTAACGTATTAGATTAGAAGATTGAAGTGCAAGTTTTTTTTTCCTTCTTTTCAATTAGACAGATATTCACAGAACAGTAGGGTCTTCAATCGCATCTTAAATACATTGAGGGAGTCAGCAGTACGGATGGAGGTGGGCAGCCCGTTCCACCAACTCGGAACCACACAGGAAAAGAGTCTGGATTGAGATATGCAGCATCACCAGACGCTGTTCCCTGGCAGACCTGAGTGGGCGAGAAGGAGCACAGTGCCTCACCAGTGTCTCCATATACTCAGGTGCTGACCCACTCACTACTCTGTAGTCAAGCATCAGGGATTTGAACTTAGCGCGTGCTGCTACATGGAGCCAATGTAGCAACCTGAAGAGAGGAGTGACGTGTGCCCATCTCAGCTGGTTAAATACAAGACGGGCCGCTGCATTCTGAATCACCTACAGAGGCTTGATGGCACCTGCGGGTACTCCTGCCAGAATTGAGCTGCAGTAGTCGAGACAAGACAAGACCCAAGCCTGGACCAGAAGTTGTTCTGCCTACTCTGTCAGGTAAGGACTGATCCGGTTATGACAGCGTTCAATTTTGGACCCCTTGTCATAGCAGCCGCTGGATTTCTGTAGACGTTTGAATCCTGAGGTGTCTTTGGTAATAAAGATAGAGGCTCAGTTTAGAATGAAATCAGGCGTGTCAAGCTCAGAGGCTGGAGTGTGTTTATGGCTCTTCCTTTTCGTTTTATCTTTGTCCTCAATTAGTTGCCATTTTAAGTGCTTCTAATAGAATATACTTCTTGTGCTTCAATTTTAATTGACTTGCCTTTTAATATATTTTAGGACCCATAATTGTTTATTTATTCCTAAACCAGCAGTCGAACAATAATGAGATGTAAAGTGAGTCAGCGGATGACCAGTTAAGGTGAGCTCGACCTTTTTTTCGCTTCTTAATTAGAAGCCAATTTTTGCTCTTTATGAATCATATTATTTAATTTTAGGGCTAATTTTTGTTCTCACTCTACCACATCAGATACTTCTCTATCTGAGAGCACCATCAGAATATTTTGTTGATCAGATTCGATCACTTTTTCTCACTCCTGCCTTTTTTCATTTCCAATATTGATTGTTGAAAGCAAATATTCAGTTAAAAGCTCTGAGTAGTAAAAGGCAAGTCAGTTCAAATAAAGGAAAAGGAAGCATATTCTATTAGCAGCAGTAACTGGTTACTAATTATGAAAATGACTGGAAAGACCAAACCATATTATATGGAAGTACCGGAATTCAATTGTTGTTAGTTGATTGTGTATTTAAAAGTGATTGTGTTTTTTTCTGAAAGAGCTAGGGCTGAATTGTTCTATGATACTCTTTACTTTAAAAGATGCTATAAACTGTAGGTGAAAGATTGGCTAAATCCATCCATCCATCCATCCATCCGTCCATTATCTAACCCACTATATCCTAACTACAGGGTCACAGGGGTCTGCTGGAGCCAATCCCAGCCAACACAGGGCACAAGGCAGGAAACAAACCCTGGGCAGGGCGCCAGCCCACCGCAGCTTAAGAGACACGCAAAGCTTATTTAGAAAGAAGGACAAGGAAAGCAGGCCACCAACTTAAGTCGTCATGCAATGTGACCACATTTTGTAACAAAATGTAATGCCCTCAAAATAAAATTACAGAGCAAAAATATAACAAAATGATGATAAAGGATAATCAGACTTAAAAACAAACCAAACATAAGAAACTAAATAGTTTCAGTACGTCTGCAGACCAGCAGTCATTAGATGCCCAGAGAACAAGACTGGCCGCCTTGGTGGTTTTGATCAACAGGTTCCTATACAATGAGGTTAGTGTCTTCAGGAATCACCTTGGTGCTGTGATAGATAATGACACTGACTAAGATGCCAATATACCAATTAATTGATATGCCAATATACCACTGAAACCGTGGAATGGTTTTCATAAATTCTGCATCCACAGAGAATGAAGATTCCTGCATGTCTTTGGACTGTGGGGTGAAACCCACGCAGACACGGGGAGAACATGCAAACTCCATGCAGGGAGGACCCGGGAAGCGAACCCCGGTCTCCTAACTGCAGCAGCGCTACCCACTGTGCCACCATGCCGTCCCTGATTGGCTAAATCAAATGTTGATATTACTGTTATACTGCTCGGTCTCAGTCTTTACAGAAGCTGTAAAAATGTATAGTTAAACATTGTACGTATCACAGGTACTAAAGTGATTGGATGATTTTGCTGTTGCTTATACATATTCTTTTTCTTTACAAAGCTTCATCCAAGTCTTCACTGTCAAAAATCAAATGTAAAACAAGATGCCGTCTTTCTCTTAAAAATGAAAGCTTTGTGGCAGTGTGGGCTGGTATTCAGAGGCGGCTTATTTCTTTCCAGATTGGTCTTGTGTGACAAAGACAGTGCGCAGTGCTCCATCTACTAGAAGACTGTTGGTAATTTGCAAAGCATTCCAAGCGCTCCCAGAGGAGTCCAGGCTGTAATATATATAAATATATATATATATATATATATATGTGAGCAGCGAGCTGGACCATCACTGAAGCAGCGGCTTACTGCAGATGCTCTCTCTCTCTCTCTCTCTCTCCCTCTCTCTTTCTCGCTCGCTCGCTCCCTGCTTCTCACAGCTGTTCAGTCCTCACACTGCACACAGACCCTGAATTACTGAATGGCTGTCTCACTGCGTTCCTGAACAGCTGCCTCTGCCTCATCTGCCGGACCTGCTGCTTGTCCTGTTACTTGTGGCCCAGGTGATGAAGACTAACAGAAGAAGAAAAGCATGCTGAAGAAGAGGAGCTCAGGGGTACTGGGGGCAGATCGAGATGTACTACTGAATTTGGACCCCTCGGCAGAACCCTGGACCTCGGATTCTTATGGCAGCCTGGAAAACGGGGGCTTTCTTGCGGCTCAATATGTAAGTACTGCCTGCCCATGCTACACTTTAACGATTATTGAAATCTGCACGCTTTTTTGTAAATCTCATGCAAGTAAGCCGTTACAGGGCATTGTTCTAGTTAGACGTGTGAGAATCTTGTTGTGGAATGACTGCCAGATGCAGTGAAACTGATACCCTCCCACTCACCACTGTGGTGCACAAATAACATTCTAAAGAGTGGGCACAAAGCTGGGTAAATGGTCAGCGCTATCATACATAGAGCAGAAGCAGCAAAAGGGTACTTCAATGAAATGTGCCCAGCTGGTCTTTACGTTTCAGGGAACATGAGCCCCTCTGTCATGGTCGCAAGCAATTAGCCAGAAGACGCATGCTTTTAAGATTCCCACAGAGCAGCTTCCCTCTTCCACCAGCACGTGTTTTACACTACAGGGGCAGTCCATTAGGTGGCTGGAAGCAATGGAACTAAGCCACACGCACAAAGAGTTCAGGGAAGCAGTTCCCATCAATTCTTGCCCTCTTCTGCCAGTGCAGAGCTGACATCGTACTCCTGTACAGGATGATGATTCAGCGTTCTCAGAGGGTCAGACCTGGCCAAGGAGGATCTGATCAGCTGCAATTTCATTAGGATAGCTGTATAAACCACAAAAAAAAAAAAATGAGTAAACCCACTTGCAACACAAGCACCATGGTGGGAGGGCAGCAGCTTGTTTTTGGTTAGTGTGTGTTTGGTGAGCAACACGCAGTAATCCTGTATATGGCCAAAGCTCTATAGAGGGAGACTTCCAGCTTACTTCAGCTTTTCCTGCAAAAAGATGTGCCAGTTAGGTTAAAGTGTGAGTCCCATTTGGACGCATGTGAGTGCGAGTGACCCCGTGATGGATTTTGCCCTGAGCTGTGTAGCTGCCTGTGCTCGATGCTGCTTGGATAGGCTTCAGCACACTGAGGCCCTGAATGAATTAAGTGAGTTTAAAAATGTTATTTCATGTTATGTTTTACTAGATGAGCCCCATAAACAAACCTTTTTATGACCAAAGTGAAATACAGGGAGCACTCAAATGTACATTTTACTTTGGCTGCATGGTAAGTTTACAAAAATAATCCTTCCGCATACAGAGCCACCAATGTTGGAGGGAGATAATTCAGTCAGTCAGTCATTCTCCAACCCGCTATATCCTAACTACAGGGTCCGCGGGAGCCAATCCCAGCCAACATAGGGCGCGAGGCAGGAATAAACCCCGGACAGGGCGCCAGCCTACTGCAGGACACACACACACACAAGGGACAAATTAGGATTGCCAATGCACCTAACCTGCATGTCTTTGGAGTGTGAGAGGAAACCCACGCAGGGAGAACATGCAAACTCCACGCAGGGAGGACCCGGGAAGCAAACCCAGGTCTCCTTACTGTGAGGCAGTAGCGCTACCCACTGCACCACCGTACCTCCAGGGTGATAGTTCTCTCCAGACAATTCAACATTTCAAAGAATCGGGTAGTGCTGCCATGTGTGTGAGGTGGGCCCTCAGACTTAATAATGTTGTGGACTCCAGGCAGCACAAGAATATTATTGATTGTTCAAGTCCCAGATATGCTATTTAATGATTTGTGCTTACTACTCCAAGTCACTCACAATCACTATGTGTGTGTGTAGGTATCTTAGGTTCTACAATACAATTGACTATGGTGAACGTTGCTGTTGTTTTGTAAGTGTAAGTGTAAGGTGACCCTCTAAAATGCTCTGACGGTGGTTAACTTGGCTGCCTCTCACTCTAGGGACCTGGGTTCAAATAACAGCATTAGACTTGTCACTGTCTTTGTGGATTTTTCCTATTCCCTCAATGCTTGTGTTTTTTTTTCTCACATCTTAAAGTCATGAATACTAGGTTGATTGATGACTCCATATTGGCACTAATTAGGGAATGTGAGTGCTTCTATGTCCCCTATAATTAACTAGTTTCCCACTTAGAGTTAATTTCTATTTTCTTTATGGTTCTGAAAAAGTAGAATCTTTACATCCTTGTGATTGAGTAGGTCAGTTCAAAAAATGAATGGATGGATTTTCATAAGAAGTTCTAGATATGGGCAAAGGTTCTGCTCACTGTGCCAAACAGTAACTGTGTGCATGTGGGAGAAACCAAAAAAAGCCCCTGACTATAGGTCCAAATAGAATTAGACAGTAAGACATTAAAGATGTTTTTTTCTCGGTTCAATAAATCAGTCTCTATGACAGAAGTTTATAGTGAGGTACAGTCTTTTGACAGATCACACATTGATTTTGACTGTGTCCCTTCTCCGCCCATCCATTTCCAGAGTCTACTTAATCCTGAATAGAGCTGTGGGCGTTGTATTGTGTGCAGAAGAAAAAAACGAAACTGGATGGGACATTGTTACAGAGCACACTCACTCACACAATCACACACATACACATACTCATTTACAGCGGGTCAGTTTAAGTAGGCAGTGCAGTAGATCTAGTGTAGAGTCCTGTGATGTGTGCAGAATAGGCACAAGACGGGAACTAACGATGGACAGAAAGCCAGTTCATTGGGGGTTAAGCTCGCATACACACACCCACATACCCGGTCTATTTAGAATTGTCAATAAAAGACAATAGGAAGATAATTAAGGTTTGGGGACCAGCTGTGACTCCATTTCATGCTGGGCAAAGAAATGAAAGTAAAGCAAAAAGTGCAAATGAAAGTGACTGCAGATGTTGGCATCCCTTGTAGCTTCTCCCAGGCAAGGGCATACAAAAAGACTTTCCAGAGTGGGGCTCTGCCCTCTACTGAAGTTGTTCCATAAATGAATGTCAGCTTCCAGCAGTGGTGCTGTTTACATAACCTGCCTGCAGGGCAGAAGGGGTGGGACTGCCTGGGATAAAGCAGACGTGATGTCCTCTGGTCTACGGGTGAAAGGTTATAGGCTGTTAGTGACCACGTGTCCCCAGGGGGTGATGTCGATGTGCTTACCTCACTAGTGTTGTGTGTGTGTGTGACATCTTATTTCTATTGACGGTACACTTATCAAACCTCCTGTTGTCGGAAATCTTGGTGTTTTGTTTGATTCATCACTTAACTTTGAGCTACACTCTTTCCAAAATTTCATTCTATCATCTCCGCAACATTGCCCGCCTCTGTCCATTTCTGTCCTTTAATGATGATCAAACTCTGGTTCACTGTTTCATAATGTCTCATATTGATTACTGTAATTCCCTCTTTATTGGCGTCCCTGCAAAATCTATACAGAGGCTACAGTCCATTCAGAACTCCGCAGCCACTCACATCTCCTCTGTTCTCTCCCAACTTCACTGGTTGCCGGTTCCATCAAGGATTAAATTCAAGATTCTGCTTCTCACCTTCAAAGCCCTACATAACCTCGTCCCTCTCTACCTCACTCAGCTCCTAGCTCCATACACTCCTCGTCGCTCTCTCAGGTCCTCACGCAGTAATCTCCTTACTGTCCCACACACCAGACTCTCCACCCTGGGAGGCAGGCAGCTCCTTCAGTGTTATGGTCCCTCAACCCCTCTTTCCCTCTTTCTCCACCTTTAAATCTCAACTCAAAACTTTCCTCTTCAACAAACTTTTTTCTTCTGTGTGTTTATTTTTCTCTATATGTAAAGTGACATTGGGTTTGTTGAAAGTGCTCTATAAATGGCAACTTATTATTATTACTAGCGACTGGGAGCCCGATTGAATCGGGCTACAAATTTTACGTTTGTGAAATCCATACTTTCTCTGCAAAGAATTATTTGTTTTTTTAAGTCCTTGAAATGATTTTGTTATCATGGCACTGATTTGTGCTTAAAATAGACATTTTCGGCCGATGTAATGAAGAGCTTCCTGTTTAAATGGGGCTGCGAGACGTGAACTCAGCTCTTTGGGGCACCTCATTTGATTTTTTCCGGCAAACAAATTTTCAAAACAAACCGTATTTTACAACTCTAATCAGAGTCAGAGTAATAATTATGTTGGCGTGGTCATTTTAGATCTGAGATCGGCTAAAATTTGAACAATGACCGTTGTTAATACCCAGTTGTCATTACTCAGTTTGTCAATAGATGTCAGAAGGACGGATGCCAAAACCGAACTGCCCAAAGATAGATTTCGATGTACCAAGCAAATGGCGAAACGTTCTGAATTACTTACGGTTCCGGAGCTGTCGAAGGGTTTAAGTCAGTCGATGATGTTAGTCCTGGAAAGTACGCCCCACCAAACCAACGTTCCAGAAACCAACCGAACTTACTGTTATCTGCTCGAACCAACACTGACTTACTATACTCGGCTGTCCAACGCCGTCACTGAAGCATTCAAACATTCTTATCCAATCATGAAATACTGCGTCTGCGTTTGCCACGTTATGTTCAAACTACAGAGGCAGAGTCCCATTGCATGGGTCTAACTAATATTGAGTCGAGGTATTGACGCAAACACCATACATACGGTTAGTATCAAATTTTATATAAGGATTATTATTATTATTATTATTATTATTATCTTTGGGATGTCAGAGGAAAACTGAATTATCTGCAGAATAACCTACATGTCCACAGCTCTCTTCTTAGTCTTAGGAACAGTGAGTAGAGCATCAGATGTAAAAGCCTGTGTTGGCAGGCAGGAACAAGTGTAGAAGGTTAGAAACACAGGATGGTTGGTCATGTAATGCTTCGGAAGTCACCAGAAGCATTTTATAGTAAAAGCGTGATTTAATTGGCAGGATATGTAGTACCCTCACAGCTGGCATAATGTGCCCTCAAGACTTGCTGTAATTCAGAACCCTAGTGACAGAGAACTGGGTATACTGCAGTTCATGTTGACTATGGTTGTGCATACAATAAGGCTTTGCCATTATCCCGCCTAGAAGTTATAAAAGCTTGTTAAATACTGTGGAGAGCGGCCCGGACACAGACAGGCAGACATCGTTATAATCACCCAACACACGCTTTATTTACAAGTACTAATATTTACACAAGTGCACACAACCCCAAAACTCCCCCATGGTCCAGGCCTTTCCAAATGCCTTCTTCACTGCCTCCACTCCTCTCCACCAAGCTCTGTGCTTCTCCTCTCCCGACTCCAGCCAACGAATGGAGGGAGGCGGCCCCTTTTATCCCCACCCGGACGTGCTCCAGGTGCCTCCCGATAATCTTCCGCCGACACTCCCCAGTGTGGCGGAAGTACCGGCTGTGCACCCGGAAGCACTTCGGGTTTCCCTGGACTTCTTCCGGGTGTGGCGGAAGTGCTAAGGGCCAGTGCTCCTCAGGCATTGGGGTGCCTCCTGGTGGTGACTACTGGCCCCTATAGGGTTGAACTTCTAAACTCCAGTCCCGTAGTCTCCAAAGTCACTAGGGCGGTCGCCCCCTCATGGTCTGGAGGAGGCGCAAGCCCTCCTCTGGTCCTCCTGAGAGTCCCGGCTGGGTACCACCCCCAGCCACTCGCCACAATACTTTGCATCTACCAAGGTCAGAGAGGGTCTAAGATGGGCTAAATTCCTTAGATAAAAAAGGATATTTTACTAGATTGTTAATGTGTGGAATAAATGAGAGAATCAATCTAGCTAAAGCTGATGCCTAGACAGAAATACCATCAACCATTACTGTAAAGTGATCCATCTCAGTAAACTGATTCTTACTTGCAACACTCAGCAGTTTTTCAGTTTTTTTTCATTATTTAATTTAGAAAATTGGATGTCATCCATAACCTGACCTCATGCAAACAGGCAGTGAGAGCAAGAGGCAAGAAAAATGTGGATATTTCGCTTAGATCAGAGGATCATCAGCATAAAAGTGATAGTCCAGATCATGTGCAGGAATAATATGGCATGGCCGCTAAATGGCAGAGTCCTCGGAACTGAGCCATATTGCATACTCCGGTTAAAAGTTGCCATAGGAGATTAATGAGGAGCCAGTGCAGCAAATTGATGCCTTTCTGAGAAAAATGGACCTAAACTATTTTAGTGAAGTGACTGCAGAAGTTCAAAGAGTAGAGTTTGACAAAGTGGGCCAAAGGCAGCACTGGAATCTAACGAAACACAGCCTCAGAGTTAGCAGCCATCAACAGATCATTAGCCCCTTAAATCTGGGACTGTTCCGGTGTTATACCCACTGAAACAACAAAAAAAAAAAAAACAGGCTGGAGTTGTTCAAAGAGATCATTTAAGTGCTTGTGATACTGCAATTGTTCAGCCACAACACATTCCTGGACTTCAGGAATTGAAAATCTGGAAGTGAAAAATAGGCCTATAATTAGATAAACATTCAGTTTTAAGGACAGCTTTCTTTAAAATTGGCCTTTTTAAAACAGATGGCACCAATCCTGAGGGAAGGGAGCTATTAAAAATATTCATAATAAGAGGGCAGAGTACAGGAAGTCATTGTGTAATAAGTGATATAGGCATGAGATTCATAGGAGGCGAAGCTGGCTTACAACTATTAATCACATTTTTAATATGAATTACTGTATATAAAGAGGATGAAAAGTCGAAAAAATAGTAGCATGCTTATTAACAGATGAGTATATTTAAGAAGCACATTAACAAACCTTTACTTATTTATTTGCAAATTAATTTTGACCAAACATTTGAATTACATTAGAATTACCATAAGTTTGGCTAAGAAATTAAAACCCTTATTACCAAGCGCAAACAGTTGTGAGATGTAGGAGGTTCTTGTAGCGCTCAGTGCCTCTCTTTATGTTTGATGGTATACTCTTAATGTCTCACAATGTACAGTCCCACAAGGCCAGTTCATTTAAAAACAGGTACAAAAGTTAGGAGGATGGTGTAATAAAACTGAAATAACAGTAGGTGGCGCTCACAGTTTAAAAGCCAGATATTTAAATGAGGTAACAGTCAGTGTACAACCTGCTCTATCCTAACACAGGGTCACAGGAGCCAATCCCAGGCAACACAGGGCACAAGGCAGGAACAAATCCCAGGCAGGGCACCAGCCCACCACATGACACACACACACACAATTTAGAATCGCCAATGCACCTAACCTGCATGTCTTTGGACTGTGGGAGGAAACCCACGCAGACACAGGGAGAACATGCAAACTCCACACAGGGAGGACGGGGGAAGCGAACCCAGGTCTCCGTACTGCAAGGCAGCAGCGCTACCCACTGTGCCACCCAAATGAGGTAACAGCATGACCCAAAATGTCCTTAATCAGAGACTCGTTATGAAATATAATAGTGGATTCCCTGTATTGGAATGACCAGGTGGAGTGTTTGGAGGCTGTAACATTAACCACAGTGCTGCCCGTGACCCCTCTCCATATTGAAGATATTTGCTCTTTCTTTTTTAGTTAAACGATGACGATGATGATCCCATTTTCATACAGTGCGAGACCAGAGGGAGGTGCCCTGTGGATCCCACTGGAAGTTACTTCAGAGATGGCAAAACAAAAACTGGTACGTGAGAAGTGAAGTGGTGAGACTGAACTGTAAAAAACATGGATTTTTACCATAGATTCTCCCAGTTTGAAGTTTGTTTTTACAATTTGGGATTCTGCCATGCTTCGTGCTGTCTTGCCCCATTCCACCAGGTACTGTTCTACCCTACCCTTGCTTGACACCCCCAACTCGGTCCTTTTTTACCCTGTCTTGTCCTACTCTGCTCTACCCTGTCTTCCTCTGCCTTGGAATGTCTCAATCTGTCGTACCTTGCCTGGCCTTGACCTGCCCTTTCATTTGTCATTATACCTCTTCCTACTTGCTGTTGCCCAGTTCTTTCTTGGCTCCCCGTAATAAAGCGTTTCTCAACCTTTAAGTATTTGCAACCCGAGTTTTCATAACAGTTTTAATTGCACCCCCTAACATTTTTTTGAAATGTAGATGCATATTTTATTATACCTACTTAACTTTTATCGACATTTATCTAACTCTATATTTATTGTTCTAGTATCAGAATGTAGTTTAAGTTAATTTGTTTTGGTTTCAACAGATGTTTTTTTCATATTTTTGATTCTTGTTTTCTTTTTTTCACATCTTCGCGCCCCCTTTTTGTTACTTCACGCCCCCCTAGGACGGCCCACCCCATAGGTTGAGAACCACTGCTCTAACACATGTTTCTAGTATTGCAGAAGCCTCCTATTTGTTTCATCCTCTCCTACCATACCCTGGTGTTTCACATTTGGTTTCACTCTATGCCACCCTTTCCTGTAGCACCTTATTTTTCATCTTTTTTTCCTGTCTCATTCGATCCATCTAATAGTTGTATTCAGACTTCACCAGTTTTCAGCATGCTTAATCTTAATGTTAGATGATTCCAAATGGTTCATGGTGTATCAAATGTTCAAGGACAGCTTATATTTAAACAAGCCATATTCATATACTAGGTATTAAATGAACACCCTGCGGTGGGCTGGCACTGCCCAAGGTTTGTTTCCTGCCTTGCGCCCTGTGTTGGCTGGGATTGGCTCCAGCAGACCCCCATGACCCTGTAGTTAGGATAGAGCGGGTTGGATAATGGATGGATGGATGGTATTAAATGAATATTAGAGTAACATTTTATTTGTTCCTTGGGTCTTAAACATAATTTCCCAGAATGTGGCCAATCGCTCTCTCTCGCTCTCTCTCGTTCTCTGATTGTCTACCTGAATGTTTCGTCTCAAATCTCCAAAGAGCTGAGGCCTACTTAATGAGCAGAGCTGGTATCAAGCATCTGTAAATGTCCATTTGGTACAACTATACAATTACATGTGCTCAGAGAAGGAGCGTGAGATTTCCTATTGCTGACTGGCCTATCAGCCTTCCATTAATTAGCTTTTAGTAAGACTATTGTCCACTTTGTTACCCTGCAATTGTCATGGGCCTTCATCCTCTAAAGAACAATTTTGATGAGAGCAGGACATCCAGCCCAGCATAACTGATCAATCCCTTTTCACTTAACCTAAAATATAAAATGATCTAGTCAGGTTTTGTTGGATCCCACAGTACTTCCACCTACTGTGCTACTTGACAGTTTATCCCACATACAGTATCTATTTATGGTTTTCTGTGTGAAGAAAAACTTTCTAACATTGGAGCAAAATGATCCTTTAACTAGCTTCTGTCTATTCCCCCTTGCCCTTTTGGATGAATTATTATGAAGTAATACAGTGGTACCTCAGTATACGTCCTTAATCCATTCCAGGTCCTTGGTCTTACGCCAAACAGGACGTATACCAAACTAATTTTTCCCATAAGAAATAATGGGAAAATGATTAATGAAAAAAAATCCTATTGTTATTGGCATAATTTACATTGATGGGGTTGTATAAAATAATTTAAACACTGCTTAATACTAAAATACATAAATACAAAAGCAATTAGATGAAATAAATGAAAATTTTACCTCACTTTACTTTTTAATAATATCCGTTTTTCACAATCGTAGATACTGTCGTTCTCAGCAAACGGTGTGCAACAGCCACGTCCCAAATACGCATGCCACCTTCATACTTTTCAACTACCAATTCAAATTTACGTGAAAAAACACAAAATCACGTTGTGACGATGTGGGTTTGCTGTATGCTCCCATCTGCTGTCGCAGAGCCCTTGAACCCCACACCGTCGGTAATGTGCCTCACTGCTAAGCTCATCGGTAACAACAAAGCAAGGAGATGGTGAAAAAGTGCAAAGTGCTTTTATTAAAACAATCAACAAAACAAGGTGTTCAAATTAAAGTGCAGACTCCAAAGTTACAATAAATAATCCATAAAATCAGAAGTGAAACGTGGAGGTTAAAAACAATAGAAAAAAAGTCTTCTTAAAAACTACGAGGTTAAAATACAGCAGGAAGCATTCTTTAAAAAAAAAAACAAAAAAAAAAAACAAGAAGAAGCCCGGTGCCTTTTTACCTGGCGGCCCCCCAGCTTCCCAAGAGGGGAGTCGCCCTACTTGCAGCTGACCTTCACTCTGCCTACTTCAGCTACTTCATGCTCGCGCTCTCTCTCTCTCTCTCTCTCAACCTCCCGTCCGTTCTTTCTTTTTCCTCCCCTTCAAGCCGACTCGCGCTTCTATTTATCAAGATAAGCAGCCCCAGGAACAATCACGAATGCGGATGGTCTCTCACCTGTGCACTTTGGTGAGAAACGCCCACATCGCGAATCGCCCTAAAAACCATCAGCCACACAACCACCATGCCCCCTCACCAAGCTGTGGTGATTATTTATTTTAAAGCTGGCCTTTGACAGGAACTGTGGACCCGCTATACCACACACGTGAACATTCACAGAGAGTTATAGTGCGGGTTGTTCACTGAATGCTAGCAACTGGCGCACTGACGCTCGTGGGCAGTCGTGGCTTTGTCTCGAGAGAGGTAAACATGGGTAGCATGCGAGTCGTATTCCAAACAAGGGTCGTATACCTAGCAAAATTTTTCGTGTCCAAACAGGACGTATACCAAGTTGGACTTATTCCAAAGCGGACGTATACCGAGGTACCACTGTATTTGGAATCCACAATGCCAATTTCCTTCATAATTTTATAACTCCTTATCATGTCTCCTTTTAACTTTGGTCTAACTAAACTGAAGTGGTTAATCTCTTTCAGTCTTTCCTCAGAGCTCATACTCTGCACTCCTGGATTTAGTCGACTTGCTCTTCTTTGAACTTTCTCTAGTGCTTTTGTTTTCTTTTTTGATAATATGAAAACCAAAGCTATGCATTATTTTCCAGCTGAGGCCTCATGCTGTAGACATGTGGCACGTTGGTTGGACATGCAAGCGTGTTATATGGCTTAATAACCTTCCTCCATTTGTACTAGAGCAATTGTATTGCACAGCTTTACACCCTTTTAACTTTCTTAGTAGTCTTAGTCTCACTGTAAACTGCATCTGGACAACAATGAGCCCAATAAGACTCTCCACAAGGGAAATCTCATCCCACAATTCTTTGTTTGACTCAGTAACTGTAATACTTTATATTTATGTACATTAAACATCATTGTCTGAATTCTGTCCATATCAATCTGTAATGAACATTAGAATGTTAGGACAATCGAGACGAGAGCAGGCCATTCAGCCCAACAAAGCTTACCAGTCCTATGCACTTAACTCTTCTAAAAAAAATATGAAGTCGAGTTTTGAAAATCCCTAAAGTCCTGCTGTTTACCACACTACTTGGTCGCTTATTCCATGTGTCTGTGGTTCTCTGTGTAAAGAAAAACCTCCAAATGTTTGTGCAAAATGTACCCTTAACAAGTTTCCAATTGTGTCCCAATGTTTTTGATGAACTCATTTTAAAATAAAAGTCTCAATCCACTGGACTAATTCCCTTCATAATTTTAAACACTCCTATCATCCATCCATCCATTATCCAACCCGCTATATCCTAACTACAGGGTCACGGGGGTCTGCTGGAGCCAATCCCAGCCAACACAGGGCGCAAGGCAGGAAACAAAGCCCAGGCAGGGTGCCAGCCAACCACAGAACTCCTATCATGTTTCCTCTTAATCTTCTTTTTCTTAAACATAATTTATCCCCTGTAGCCCTGGAGTCGGCCTAGTCGCTCTTCTCTGGACCTTTTCTTGTGCTGTAATGTCCTTTTTGTAGCCTGGAGACCCAAACTGCACCCAGTACTCCAGATGAGGCCTCACCAGTGTATTATAAAGGTTGAGCAGCACCTCCTGTGACTTGTACTCCACACATCAAGGCGTTATATAACCTGACATTCTGTTAGCCTTCTTAATGGCTTCTGAACACTGTCGGGAAGTCGATAGCTTAGAGTCCACTACGACTCCTAAATCCCTCTCATAAGGTGTACTCTCGATTTTCAGATCACCCATTGTGTATTCAAACCTAACATTTTTACTTCCTATGTATAATATTTTGCGTTTACTGACATTAAATTTCTTCTGTCACAAATCTGCCCAAGCCGGTATGCTATCCAATTCCCTCTGTTATGATTTAATGGATTCCAAATTATCTGCCAATCTTTGTATCATCTGCATACTTAACCAGCTTGTTACTTATTTTCCAATCCAAACTGATAATGATTCATTTGATACTTGAATGTCTTTACTTTTACCAGTAAACGTAACCAGCTTGATACCGGTATTTATATTTGTATAAAGATCATTTAAATACATTAAAAAGACTAGTGGTATCACCTAAAACTGAACAAGCGCACGTTCATATTCTTCATTTGCAAATACGTTACATTAAGTTCACTGTTATTAGAAAAATGAGCTTGTCAATGAAGCGCTCTTTTGAACTATTTAATGCACCTTGTACTACAGTACTGGCAGAACGTCTTTGAATTAACTTTTCTATTTGCCCCTGTGTTCCTCACTAATACAGCCTTCTAACGCTGCTGTACATTTCACTCATTGCCATCAAGTCCTCATGAGCGCTGCACTTTATTTTGATGTTAATTGTCTTTCAGTATCTTATGCAACTGCTTTTCCTCTGTTGGAATATCTTTCTTATCTCCCTATTTATCTGCTGTGGAGTTTTACTTAAATCGCCAGATGTTTATACGTTTTGGAATACGTTCGTCCCGTGTCACTGCCCAAGAACTGGCTCCAAGGTGTTGCAGCTAAACACAACCAACCAGTTGTAAAAGTTTACATAGAAACTGTCTTGTCTTGATGAGTCGTGAAGGAGGGCTACCACCACTCTTAAAATGAATCATACAGCACAATGCAGTGTGCTTAAAGTGAAGAGGTCTGCATATATTCTGAGTCCACTGTACAGTATATGCTCTGCAAGAAGATTATAATCACTAAATCCTAATGGCACATCTACATTTCTGAATTTTATCCTGTTTATGATAAGAAATCTAGACAGGCTTCTCCTGTTGGTGTTTTAACATACCGAGTTAAAAACAGTCCCTTACTACCTCTATACTGAACATTTCTGTTCCTGTTCTCCTGTATTTTTAGGGCTTTCCCCAGTCCACCACTACTATTCTAAACATACAGTGGTGCTTGAAAGTTTGTGAACCCTTTAGAATTTTCTGTATTTCTGCATAAATATGACCTAAAACATCATCAGATTTTCACTCAAGTCCTAAAAGTAGATAAAGAGAAACCTGTTAAACAAATGAGACAAAAATAATATACTTGGTCATTTATTTATTGAGGAAAATGATCGAATATCATATATTTGTGAGTGGCAGAAGTATGTGAACCTTTGCTTTCAGTATCTGGTGTGACCCCCCTTTGCAGCAATAACTGCAACTAAACATTTCCGGTAACTTCTGATCATTCCTGCACACCGGCTTGGAGGAATTTTAGCCCATTCCTCCGTACAGAACAACTTCAACTCTGGGATGTTGGTGGGTTTCCTCACATTAACTGCTCGCTTCAGGTCCTTCCACAACATTTCGATTGGATTAAAGTCAGGACTTTGACTTGGCCATTCCAAAACATTCACTTTATTCTTCTTTAACCATTCTTTGGCAGAACGACTTGTGTGCTTAGGGTCGTTGTCTTGCTGCATGACCCACCTTCTCTTGAGATTCAGTTCATGGGCAGATGTCTTGACATTTTCCTTTAGAATCCATCCTTCTCTGATATAATTCAGAATTCATTGTTCCATCAGTGAAGGCAAGCCATCCTGGCCCAGATGAAGCAAAACAGGCCCAAACCATGATACTACCACCACCATGTTTCACAGATGGGATAAGGTTCTTATGTTGGAATGAAGTGTTTTCCTTTCTCCAAACATAACACTTTTCATTAAAACCAAAAAGTTCTATTTTGGTCTCATCCGTCCACAAAACATTCTTCCAATAGCCTTCTGGTTTGTCCGCGTAATCTTTAGCAAACTGCAGACGAGCAGCAATGTTTTTTTCTGGAGAGCAGTGGCTTTCTCCTTGCAACCCTGCCATGCACACCATTGTTGTTCAGTGTTCTCCTGATGGTGGACTCATGAACATGAACATTAGTCAATGTGAGAGAGGCCTTCAGTTGCTTAGAAGTTACCCTGGGGTCCTTTGTGACCTCGCTGACTATTACGCACCTTGCTCTTGGAGTGATCTTTGTTGGTCGACCACTCCTGGGGAGGGTAACAATGGTCTTGAATTTCCTCCATTTGTACACAATCTGTCTGACTGTGGATTGGTGGAGTCCAAACTCTTTAGAGATGGTTTTATAACCTTTTCCAGCCTGATGAGCATCAACAACTCTTTTTTTGAGGTCCTCAGAAACCTCCTTTGTTCGTGCGATGATACACTTCCACAGACATGTGTTGTGAAGAGCAGACTTTGATAGATCCCTGTTCTTTACATAACACAGGGTGCCCAGTTACACCTGATTGTCATTCCATTGATTGAAAACACCTGACTCGAATTTCACCTTCAAACTAACTGCTAATCCTAGAGGTTCACATACTTTTGCCACTCACAAATACGTAATATTCGATCATTTTCCTCAATAAATAAATGACCAAGTATAATATTTTTGTCTCATTTGTTTAACTGGTTTCTCTTTATCTACTTTTAGGACTTGAGTGAAAATCTGATGATGTTTTAGGTCATATTTATGCAGAAATATAGAAAATTCTAAAGGGTTCACAAACTTTCAAGCACCACTGTACACTTATACTAAACTTTTTTTTTTTTATATTATTAAAAATCCACATATTGACACCTACAACCTGGGATTTGCTCAGGTCACACAATGAAAATTAGAGCGAGAGCAGAGTGTTCATGACATTACCCTTCATTTTTTAAACTATTTTATTTATTTATGTCACTGTAAAGATGCTGATGGTTGACAATGACTTTCGCTCTTCCAGACTTTGTGCTGGTATGGGAGGTGAAAAACCACTCCCGCAAAAAACGCAAGCCTCGGAGCCGCTCTCAGGATGTGGATGAAGACGATGCCGAGGACTGGGACTCCAAGCGAGCTTCACACGGCCGGTGGAGAGACAAGTATGTCAGGAACCTGCAATCCTCTGGGTTGCTTCTTGAAAAGGTGGGTGGTGGGACAATGACAAGCAGAAGTGGAAGTAGTCTGTTTCTTGTTAAGCCTTATTTGTAATTTGCCACTCTTTGGCTCTTCACATTTTTCTCCCTGTTTCTGCCTTTACTTTTTTTTGTTTTGTTTAAATCTGAAATGCTCTCCTGAGGTTAGCAGATGTTTTCTAGTGACTGATTTTAAAATATATCAACTAGTTTAAAACAACGCTTAGGGCTGTGAGGTCATAAGTGTGTCATTTATGTGTTTGGATGATGTGCCCATCATTTCCCTCAGGATGAACCAATAGCTGTAAATGAATACAGGTGACTTTTTCCTGCATTAGTGACACTGTTCAGAAGTGTATTTGATAATATAATCACTACTCTCAGAAAAACACAAGTAAGAAACAGTTAAAAACAGAATGGGATGAGAGAAAACATAACATATATTCAAACAAGGAATCAAAGAGCAGATCTAAAAAAATGAGCACACAGAGGCACACACAGGTCCAAAGCATGTGAAACACTAATGGCAAGGGTAGAATGAATAGTGAAACAAGTCTTATCAAAGAATAAAGCCCTTTTGGGTCTAATGAGCTTTACATGTTGTCGCTAAGCAACAGTTAACCCATGATGTGCAAACTCCACACGGAGTGAATGGCCAGAGGTCTGTTACTGATCATGTAACCAAGGCAGACCTCAGAAGACTCGAGCAACCACGCAAAGAATCCTTATTTGACCACCTTTATGATGTGTGAGGTATAATAATTACAAGGGTGAAAATGATTACAACCAAGATTTTTTTTCTTTAATTTACTGACTTTTTGATATTAAGATTTTTCAGTCATTTTCTGTCTCCTGTTGTTCCAAATCTGGGCCATAAAGACACAGAGCCAGTGGGATCAAGTGCAAGGCAGGAACAAACACTGGCAAGAAACCAATGCATCATGCACACCCCACTCACTCAATTAGGATACATTTGGATTCACCATTCAACTTAATACTCATACTGTACCTTTGGGATGTTGGAGGAAGGCTGCATAGAAATGGAAAGAACCTTCAAACTCCATACAGTGATAAAGCCACAATCTTAATTCAGACCTCTGCGGCTGTGATAGAGTAGCACTGTGCACTTTGCTTGGTATTATGTTATTCAGCCATCTATCCAACAGATCTGCTTAGTCCAACTGAGTATTGTGGGAACTGACACATTCTTAAGCAGGAATAGGTACCTAAAAAGAATCGACTCTGGACAAGAGGGCAGTCTACATAGGAATCGACTGTAAACAAGCGGGCAGTCTACATAGGAATCGACTCTGGACAAGAGGGCAGTCTACATAGAAATCGACTCTAAACAAGAGGGCAGTCTACATAGAAATCGACTCTAAACAAGAGGGCAGTCTACATAGGAATCGACTCTGGACAAGAGGGCAGTCTACATAGGAATCGACTCTGGACAAGAGGGCAGTCTACATAGAAATCGACTCTAAACAAGAGGGCAGTCTACATAGGAATCGACTCTAAAGAAAAGGGCAGTCTACATAGGAATTGACTGTAAACAAGAGGGCAGTCTACATAGGAATCGACTCTGGACAAGAGGGC
>JANRMT010062815.1:41611862-41628943 GCA_026402145.1 Polypterus bichir lapradei
GCAGTCTAAATAAGAATCGACTCTAAACAAGAGGGCAGTCTACATAGGAATCAACTCTGGACAAGAGCACAGTCTACAGGTAGTTTATTTTAGCATACAATTCTCAAACTGTTTAATCCAATTCATTGTAACATATTATGTACTCATGGAATACATTATTAGGACCCACTATACAAATACTGGGTAGGGACTCCTTTTACTCTCAAAACAGCCTCAGTTCCTTGTGGCATGGATTCCACAATATGATGGAAACATTCCTTTGAGATTCAGGTCCATGTTGACGTGATTGCATCGTACGGTTTCTACAGATTTTTCAGTTGGACATTCATGCTGCAAATATCCCATTCTAACACATCCCAATGGTGTCCTACTGGATTCAGATCAGTGACTGGGAAGACCACAGACGAACACTGAACTTATTGTCAGTTTCATAAAACCAGTCTTGCTTTGTGTTATGGCACATTATCATGCTGGATGTAGCCATTAGAAGATGGATTAAAAATGGCCATGTAGGGATAGAAACAATTAGCAGCAATACTTAAATAGGCCGTGGCATTCAAGCAACAACTGATTGGTATTAATGAGCCCAAAGTGTGCCAAGAAAACATTCCCTACACCGTTGCACCACCAGCAGCAGCAGCCTGGACTCTTGACACAAGGCAGGCTGGGTGACCTGGATTCATGCTGTTGGCACCCAACTCTGATCCACCCATCGGTCTGCTTCAACAGAAATTGAGCTTCATCAGACCCAGCACCATTTTTCCAGCTGTTCAATGTTGGTGAAGCCTATGCCCACTGCAGCCTCCACTTTCTGCTTCGATGTCATGTTCTGCTTTTGTAGCCCATCCATCCACCTCAAGGTTCACTGTATTGTGCATTCAAAGATACTTTTCTGCTCACCACAAATGTGCAATGTGGCTGTCTGAGTTACCGCAGCCACTCTGTCAGCTCGAACAAGTCTGGCCATTCTCCTCTTACCTTTGTCATCAATATGGCATTTCCATCCTCAGAACTGGTGGTTTTTTCCTCCATTCTCAGTAAACTTTAGAGATTGTTGTGTATGAAGATCCCAGGAGACCAGCAGTTACAGAAATACTCAAACCAGTACTTCTGGCTCCAGAAATCATGCCACAGTCAAAATCACTGAGATTACATTTTTTGTCCTCTCTGGTCTATGATAAGAACATTAACTGAAGCTATTGACTTGAATCTGCAAGATTTTATCTGCGGTGGGCTGGCACCCTGCCTGGGGTTTGTTTCCTGCCTTGTGCCCTGTGTTGGCTGGGATTGGCTCCAGCAGACCCCCGTGACCCTGTAGTTAGGATATAGCGGGTTGGATGATGGATGGATGGATGGATGCAAGGTTTTATGCATTGCACTGCTCCTACATAATTGGCTGATTAGATAATTGTATAGATAAGAAGGTGTACAGATATTCCAAATACTTGTGAGTGTATTAAAACATAACATAAAAGAAATCCTTTTAAGGATTTTAATGGAAGGCAGAGTGTGAACGTCTTTCCCATCAGCACTAGGAGAAGGTAGGAACCAAACATCCATGTCTTTGAAGATACAAGAGGAAGACTGCTCACAATTGCATGGAGCAGGGGTCACCAACTCTGGCCTTGGAGAACTACCGTGGCTGCAGGTTTTCATTCTAACCCTTTTTTAATGAGTGCCCTGTTTGTGTTGCCTGTTAACGTCTTGTGAATTCATTTTAAATGAGTTACTTTTTTAAGATTTGTTCCCCTGAATTTCTTCCTTGTTCCTCTGAATTGTTTCATTTCTTTCCTTAAATGGCACCCAAACAGAAATGAAATGTGAAGTGAGTGAGCCAACAGAAGACCAACTACGTCAGGGCCTCCAACCCGCTGCTGATTCTTGTCGTTAATTAAACCCGTTCTTTAATTCCGTGGCTTGTTGCTGCTCTCGTGGTGCATTAGCAGACATTTCCGAAATTGTTGATTTTCTCTTTCTAAGAGCGCTGCTCAAATGTTTTGGGGACCTGAGCAGATCGACATTCCTGACACCTTCATCTTTCTTTTTTTCAGATATTGTTTGATGGACACCAGTTGTTTCGGCTCATTTTGTATCTCACTATTGTTTGGCCGCTAATTAAGCAAAAAGAAACAATTAAGGGGTCTGACTCTTCAAGAGCAAGTCAAATAAAATGAATTGAAAAGAAGTGAATTGGCAGCAAAAACAGGCCACTCATTAAGAAAAGGGTTAGAATGAAAACCTGCAGCCACGGTGGTCCTCGAGGACCGGAGTTGGTGGCCCTTGGCATGGAGAATGTGTAGTTTCCCACATAGACATTGAGCTTATATTATTTACTAGCTGGAGTACCCGGCGTTGACCAGTGAATTTCCCAAATAAAAGAAACAGAACATAGAAATAGAACAAACAGTTTTCTGATTGACATTTTATTGTAAGTTCCTGCAATGTGGATTTTGTCTGGTGTGGCGTTTGAGACGGGCTTGAAATAGACTTTCTTGTAGCATCTTAAGTGGACCTTCCAATTCTACGTCTTTTTTTCGGTGGCATGGGTATGTTAGCAAAAAGCAGGACAATTATAATGTGTTAGATGGTATTACGTACGGAATAAGCACCACAGTGAGATGAATTTACGTTGTTTACAATACGTCAGAGAGTGAACAAATAGCACCAGTCAGTCAGAAAGAGCAACACTGAAATCGTACTGTCAGTTGGAAAGCGAGCAAATAGCACCAGAAATACAGAAAGCCAGTGAGAAAGAGTAGCACGCACATAGGGTGACCAGATGGGTTCGGCTATAAAGGAGGACATCGACAGTCAAAAAGGAGGACAAAAATTACCAGATATATTTTCCAACTTCCAATCAACCGCTAACTGCTGTCCGTTGCTCCGTCGGCCGGAAATATAATATAAAACAGAATATAGAATATAAAACAGTGTTGCCGCTACTTGATGTTACAATTATTGATAATGTGATAACGTATTGTAATGTCATGCAGTGACGCGGATGAATGGAGAATAGCCGAAGGATGCTTATTCTCGGTATATATCGTATGCAATTAGTCTAGGGTGACAGTGGTTAGTGGTTGATTGGAGTTGGAAAATATATTTGGTCATTTTTGTCCTCCTTTTTGACTGTCGGTGTCCTCCTTTGTAGCCGAACCCATCTGGTGGCCACCCTAAATTAGTCCAAAACAGTCAACTCTGTTCGTGATTCTCTGAAAGGAGGACATTTTAATGAATTTTTGGAATGCCTGGAGGATGGAGGAAACCATGTTAAAAAAGAGGACATGTCCTCCTTTTGGAGGACGTCTGGTCACCCTATGAAACCGTACTGGGAAAAATGGTGGGGATGGGTGCTCTGTTTGTAAGGAGCGTCTGTGTTGAACTGTGCTGCCTTGTAACGGAAGTTGGCGATGGTAAACACAGAGAGAAGTGACATACAACCGCTGCTGCGTTTGGGGAAAATGGTGGGGGAAGGATGCTGTCTTTTTAAGGCGAGTCTCTGTTCAAACGTGCTTGCATATAACGGACGTTGGCGAATGAAATACAGCACTATTCGTGCGTGTCGGAGTGGGACGTGCGGAAACGCGGGTGTGTCAGCCGGTCACGCTTACTGGGTCGTTCACGTTTTACATCCATACAGCAGTTCTCCTTCACCCGATCAAAGCAGTTGGCCTTCTTATACTTGGGCACCTCTGCCATTTCTTGGCAATTTAAAGAAACATGGGTAAAGAGCGACACAGAGAGACCAAAGCTGCTGCTAGATGGCGCTGCAGTGAACGTCTGTTGTAATGTGCAGATGATAAGTACGGGGACGTGTGCTGAACGTTGTGTCGGTGAAAAGGTGCCCTGCGGTTCACCAGAAACATTTTTCTGAACCAAACATACCCCATGACCTACTCCTGGTCACAAAGGAGCCCCATGCCCAGTTTGATGCCGATCGGATGCCCGGTGCAGATTTGTATGGCGGACAAACAAACATACATACACACATCGACTCTGCTTTATATATTAGATTACCCGATCCTATCTTATTACACATAATCATACATAGTTGTCATATTCAGAGTTAACTCAACAGCAATATCTATTTATGTAGTGGGACAAAGGAATCTAAGTCTCAAGAGAAAACCCGCCAAGCACATGAAAAGAACACGCAATCTCTGTGCACATAGTGACCAGGCAAGTACAATTCCAAAAAGTACCAGATTTAGCCACTGCTCCAACCTGCTGTTTGTCATTTATGAGTGGCATGGTGGCACAGGAAGACATTAATCCTATGCCATTATTATCAAGTGCAAGGCAGAAACCAGCGCTGGACAGGCACCTCAGTCCATTGCAGGGCATTTTTACACAAACATAAACACTCACAAATGCTGGGCCAGTTTAGAGTTAGCAACCAAGCAAACCTACGTGTCCTTCAGATGTAGTTGTGAAGTAGAGTGCCTGAATATTAGAAGAATACGCATGCTTCAGGGAAAAAACCACTGCATGAACATGTGAACCCAGCGCTCCTTAGTGGTGAGGCAGCAGCACTAGCCTTTAGGCAGCCTTTATGTACCTTTAACTGTCCTGATGTCTTCAGCAGACTCAATCTAAAGAGGACCCCCTTTCCACTTAATGAATCAGAGGGTTTGCTTGGCTAGGAATAGATCAGAAAAGCACACACATACCATCAAAAGGAATAAGGCTGGGCTTGGCCCAGCAGAAACCTCGCAAGGAGAGGAACACTCAGTGTGGCAGTTGGAGAGTACCTGTCCTACTAGGATGGGTGAATGGGGACCATCTAGGGAATAAGTCCTGCTACCATAAAATGTGATATTAAAAACATATACATATAACATATAAGGTATACCTTCAGTAGGGGTATTCAGGATTTGGTAGGAGAAGTTGTGCCCAGTCATGATAGAAGGTGCCACCCCTGACTTCTGCAGCTACAGTATATAAAGGGCACTCCCTGGCAGTGCTGCAGCAGAGGAGTTTGGTGAATGTTCCTTAGTAGGGAGGAAGAGAGCAAACACACACAGATGAATTGTAAGGGAAAGGGCTTGTGGTACTTTAGAAGGGAGGACATTTTGGGGTGCAATCCCACCTGACAGACAGGAACAGACACCTACAGTGGTGTGAAAAACTATTTGCCCCCTTCCTGATTTCTTATTCTTTTGCATGTTTGTCACACAAAATGTTTCTGATCATCAAACAAATTTAACCATTAGTCAAATATAACACAAGTAAACACAAAATGCCATTTTTAAATGATGGTTTTTATTAAAAAAAATCCAAACCTACATGGCCCTGTGTGAAAAAGTAATTGCCCCCTGAACCTAATAACTGGTTGGGCCACCCTTAGCAGCAATAACTGCAATCAAGTGTTTGCGATAACTTGCAATGAGTCTTTTACAGCGCTCTGGAGGAATTTTGGCCCACTCATCTTTGCAGAATTGTTGTAATTCAGCTTTATTTGAGGGTTTTCTAGCATGAACCGCCTTTTTAAGGTCATGCCATAGCATCTCAATTGGATTCAGGTCAGGACTTTGACTAGGCCACTCCAAAGTCTTCATTTTGTTTTTCTTCAGCCATTCAGAGGTGGATTTGCTGGTGTGTTTTGGGTCATTGTCCTGTTGCAGCACCCAAGATCGCTTCAGCTTGAGTTGACGAACAGATGGCCAGACATTCTCCTTCAGGATTTTTTGGTAGACAGTAGAATTCATGGTTCCATCTATCACAGCAAGCCTTCCAGGTCCTGAAGCAGCAAAACAACCCCAGACCATCACACTACCACCACCATATTTTACTGTTGGTATGATGTTCTTTTTCTGAAATGCTGTGTTCCTTTGACGCCAGATGTAACGGGACATTTGCCTTCCAAAAAGTTCAACTTTTGTCTCATCAGTCCACAAGGTATTTTCCCAAAAGTCTTGGCAATCATTGAGATGTTTCTTAGCAAAATTGAGACGAGCCCTAATGTTCTTTTTGCTTAACAGTGGTTTGCGTCTTGGAAATCTGCCATGCAGGCCGTTTTTGCCCAGTCTCTTTCTTATGGTGGAGTCGTGAACACTGACCTTAATTGAGGCAAGTGAGGCCTGCAGTTCTTTAGACGTTGTCCTGGGGTCTTTTGTGACCTCTCGGATGAGTCGTCTCTGCGCTCTTGGGGTAATTTTGGTCTGCCGGCCACTCCTGGGAAGGTTCACCACTGTTCCATGTTTTTGCCATTTGTGGATAATGGCTCTCACTGTGGTTCGCTGGAGTCCCAAAGCTTTAGAAATGGCTTTATAACCTTAACCAGACTGATAGATCTCAATTACTTCTGTTCTCATTTGTTCCTGAATTTCTTTGGATCTTGGCATGATGTCTAGCTTTTGAGGTGCTTTTGGTCTACTTCTCTGTGTCAGGCAGCTCCTATTTAAGTGATTTCTTGATTGAAACAGGTGTGGCAGTAATCAGGCCTGGGGGTGTCTACGGAAATTGAACTCAGGTGTGATACGCCACAGTTAGGTTATTTTTTAACAAGGGGGCAATTACTTTTTCACACAGGGCCATGTAGGTTTGGATTTTTTTTTCTCCCTAAATAATGAAAACCATCATTTAAAAACTGCATTTTGTGTTTACTTGTGTTATATTTGACTAATGGTCACATGTGTTTGATGATCAGAAACATTTTGTGTGACAAACATGCAAAAGAATAAGAAATCAGGAAGGGGGCAAATAGTTTTTCACACCACTGTATATAACAAATGCACAATCTATATTTTTATAATTCCTTTATGTAGCATACACAATAATAATATGCTTTATGAGCCCAGGGCTACAGCGTAAGAGAAACATTTCAATTATTAACCTGTGGAGTTGAAGTGACTTGCTTTTAGTCACACAAGGAATCAAAGAGACAATTAAAATGGCATCCTTGGAGTTTCAAGTCCAGTGCCTTCCCTACTAGATCACATGTTTAGGCTCAGCAGGATTTTATTTTTCTGTTAGGGTTTCTATTGAAACTTTGTGTTCTTTCGATAATCTTACCTCTCTTTCTGTTGGATTGAATACAGGCAGTTATTTGCATTGCTTTTAGTTGGAGTGATGTTTTTATGATAGCAGGCTGCTGAACTCTCTTCTAAGGAATAATAGGAAACACTTGAAAATCCCTTTAGGTGCTCAGCTAGTTGAAAGTTAACCATCAAAACCCTGTCAACTCTGTCAACACCCACCACCTTTTCTAACTGATAACTCTCAGCACTCTAAGGTGGAATGCCAAGTGTATTTCTTTCAAAACATGGATATCCATTTAATGAGTTTCTAAGGTTTTTAAGGCCTAGTTTTCAAATCCCAGTGCTGGCTGTTTATTTGAGTCCAGCTGTCTGAATCCCACGATTTTACTGCTGTGTTTCTTACTACTAGGAGGAGACGGTGAGTGAAAAGAAGACCATTCACTACTTGAAGGTCAGCGCTCCTTGGGAAGTCCTTATCTACTACGCAGAAGAGCTGTGTTTGAGAGCACCTCTGCAGGTCAGTGCTGGGATTGCTAAAAGTACGAAAAACTCGGCATCATCGGCTTTTTAATGAAAGTCTTTTTTACATCCAGGTAGTTACTTACAATACCATACATTTGCATGTACCTTTCTAAGGCCAGCATCAACTCTAAAATACAATTGTTTGCTCATGTTTTATTTGCAAGCAGGTTAAGTGACTTGGTCTAGCTTTATGACATCCATCCATCCTGCTATATCCTAACACAGGGGGGTCTGCTGGAGCCAATCCCAGCCAACACAGGGCGCCAGGCAGGAACAAACCCCGGGCAGGGCGCCAGTCCACCACCGGGCACACACACACCAAGCACACACTAGGGACAATTTAGGATCTCCAATACACCAAACCTGCATGTCTTTGGACTGTGGGAGGAAACCGGAGCTCCCGGACACGGGGAGAACATGCAAACTCCACGCAGGGAGGACACGGGAAGCGAACCCGGGTCTCCTAACTGTGAGGCAGCAGCGCTACTATGCCGCCCAGCTTTATGACATTATTATTTTTATTTGTTATAATTTGTTATACTTCTGGAACGTTTTTAACTGTGTGAATTAGTCAGTGCAGTCTAATAACAAATCCACTGAATATGAATTACTGAGTTGTATGCCAATAGACAATGTTCATTAAGCTCATTTTCACATATGACATTATCAGTCTGTTCTCTTATCATTCCTGATCCTGACCATGCTCTGAAGCTTTCCTAATGCATGTTGGTACCAGCTAAAACAAATTGTGTAATCTCATATGCAAAACTCTAATCCCTTTTATAGGAGCAGCCCAATCCTGACCTCAACTCATCAGCTCGGTTCCTGCAGACTCTCTGTATTCCCAACATGATGGCTGAGTTTGTCCCCAACAAGCCCGTCAATTACTATACTTGTGCCTTCCGCAAGTCTAAAGTGTCCAAGTAAGTAACTCTCCCCTTTGAATTCCTAAATGGTAGCTATCATGTTCACATTGACTGAGCTTGCACAGATAACTGGTTGTAATAATAATACATTTTATTTCAAGGCACCTTTCTAAACATCCAAGGACACTGTACAAACAATTGAGTCATAAAACCAACAATAATCAAACGTGCATGGAAACATACACATATGTATATATCTATGGAAATGATCCTATGGAAAATTATCTATATATATAATTCGCTAAGGCAAGACACCCACGGAAAGCACGGCGGAAGGGGCGTGGATTCACTAAGCCGCCGACAAGTAAGACACCCATGGCGCACACAGGAAGGAGCCACGCCCACCAACTCCAAGACCATTGGATATGACTACAACTCGCAGAGCCACGCCCACCAACTCAGACGCTACGACACAGAAAAAACGGCGTCATTTATATTCGTCTGTCGTAGAGGCCACATGCACCTCTGAGCCATGTTGACTGTTCATAGAGGTTTCTCGCAGAGGTGAATTGCCACATGCAGCGTGTAAAACGGTTTGCGAGGGGTATCCCATTTGATCCTTAAAACAATCCTTTACAACTGCGGTTAAAACACAATGAAGTAAGCAGTCTTTAAAGACCGAGTTTTCGGTTACGACGCACGACCGCGTGCACCATAGCAAACTGTTTTACACGCTACATACAGCAATTCGCATCCGCGACAAACATGCGTCTTCTTAGATGCTCCTGCAGGAACACGGAAGACGTGAGTCACAGGTGCATCTGGACTGTGCAAAGACGACAACGACTCAAGTGACGAGTTGGAGGTGGGCACATAAGCAGGCAGTGCCTGCTGGACGAGAAATCAGCAGACTAGCATGACGGAGGGAGCGGAATGGACGTCCTTCTCCTCTCCTCCCGTTCCACCCTCAGCGCCGTGCACCCCCATCCCTCCGTCTGGGAGGAGAAGGCGCGATGGCGGTCCGCCAGTTTTCAGTCACGGATGATTGTGTGTTGGTTCGTTCCGTGCATTGTTACAATGTTGCTTTTCTTGCTGATTTATTACATTACCGATTTTTCAAATGTTAATTTTCTCCCTGTGCTTAAAATTCATTAAAAAACCGGCCTGATTATGCAGCGTATGGTACGCCGCGGGTTGGCTAGTATTGATTATATGGAAAATCCTTGGGTACCGCTGGTTTGACTTTGTGTTGCTCATGGAGTCCCGAATAAGGCACATTACCTGCATTGTGAGGGAGCGTCAGCTACGGCACTACGGCCATGTGACACGTTTCCCCCGAGGGTGATCCGGCTCACAGGATCCTCATTGTTTGGGACCTGAGTGGCTGGACCAGGCCAAGGGGTCGCCCACATAACAACTGTCTAGATAGAGGGTCATTTTCGGAGGGTGGGACTGGACTGCGTGTCTGCTGGGGGGTTGTAAACCAGGATCCCGAGTTGTTTCATTGTGTAGTGGGTGCATCAACGCGCTGTACCAGTGCATGCCCCCCAACTTGACTTGACTTGACTATGGAACTGAAATTTAATACAGGCAGCTGAATTCTGAACAAGCTGGAGTTTATGGAAAAGCTTGTGCGGGAGACCAAAGAGAAGAGAATTACAATAATCAATGCAGGAAGTGGCCAACGCATGAGTGAGGATAGCAGTGCTATTTAGTGTGAGGGAGGGTCACAGATGTGCAATGCTGTGGAGATGAAAACAAGATGACCATATTGATATGGGATTGAAAAGACAGATAACCCCCAATCTCTTAACCTGAGGGGAGGGAGAGACTTACGTACCATCAATTTTAAGTGAGAGACTATTAGATTTTGATAAAGTAGACTCGGAGCCAACGAGGAGAACCTCTGCCTTATGGCTATTGAGTTCAAGGAAATTAGAAGAAAACCAAGATTTTATTTCAAGTAGACAGTCAGTGAGGCAGAAAGGAGGAAAGACAGAGTTGGGCTTTGTAGATACACAAAGCTGAATGTCGTCTGCATAGCAATGAAAATTAATTGCATATTCTTTAAAAATGCCACCTAAAGGGAGCAGATTATTATTAAAAACAATAAGGGGCCAAGCATGGATCTCTGGGGAACACCACTAGTGCCTGGGAGGATCGTGATTGAGAGTTTTTCAGCTGAACAAACTGAGTACGTGTGACGATGCGGGTTCCGCTCCATGCTCCCATCTTGCTTCTGGGAACTCTGAACCCAACACCGTCGGTAATGTCACAGATAAGCTGGACAGTGAGGCACAACAAAGCAAGGGGATGGTGCAAAAAGTGCAAAGTGCTTTTATTTTAAAAGAGCAACAAAATCAAAGTGTCCAAATAAATAAGTGCAGTCTCTCTCAAAAATCTTCAAATAAATAATCCAATAAAAACAGGTGAAAGGGTGGAGGTTAAAAACACAATAGAAAAAAAAAAGTCCTTTAAAAACAACGAGGCTGAAACAATGGCTGGAAGCAGTCTTTTAAAACAGAACCTGGTGCCTTTCTACTGGTGACTCCCCTGCTTCTCCCATCCAGGCTATGCACCAGGGATGCCACCCTACCTGCAGCTGACCTTCTTTCTGCCTTCTACAGCTGGTCTGTTTGCCTCTGCAATCCATGGCTCCGGTGGGCTTCACCAGACCGTGACTTGGGCTTCCCAGCGACCAGGGCCCTCATGCTTTTCATTTCCCAAGTCCCGACTCCCGCTGCCTTCTCGGCCTTATGCGGCGTGTCATCCTCCTTCTGGTCACTCCCACTTCTCACGAACACTCAGCGGGAGCGACCACTACCAACTGCCCCCGGGTGCCGGCCAAACACCCCACGAGGGCTCACTGTCCAGCTGTCTTTCTCTCCCTACAGAGAGCACATTTGCTTACTCATGCACTAGCTTTCTCCTCCCTGCTTCCTGCCTTCTTCTTCTTCACCTCTTCCTCCTCCAACCTTCGTTCATCTTTTTTCTTTTTCTTCCCCCTCTATCCACCTTGCGCTTCTATTATATATCACAGGTACATGGGTGAGGTGTGGTAATTAACAGCTCCCGGCAACAATTGCGTATGTGGACGACTTCTCACCTGTGCACTTAAGTGAGGACCGTCTGCATCACGAAGCACCTGGGAAACCACTTCGGCCACACTACCACGCCCCCTCTGTAAGCCGCGAGCGCGGTGACTATTTATTTAAAAAGTGGCCTTTTTGACTGAGCTGTGGACCTGCTACACCACAGTACGATTAGACAGATATGAAGAAATCAAATAAGAGGGCTATCAGTAAATAGTAATGCTGATGGCAGCTAACTGATTCAACAAAATACTATGTGATACTGTATCAAAGACTGCACTCAGATCAAGTAGCACAAGGACTGTTAAACGCCCGGCCTTAGCAGCCATTGATAGGACGTTTGCCAAGGCTGTGTCTGTACTCTGTTTTTGAGAGTTGAAGATTGTTCTGTCTAGGAATGAGCGTATGCATGAGGGGGACCGATGACAAAGCCAGGTGATTTCTAAGAATTCTGTTTCATTTCAATGATAGTGAAGAAGTCAGGAGGCTCCAACACTTCTACACAACCAGAACACTGGTAAAGAGATCCAAAGTTTTAAGCAAATTTAGAAAAAAATAGCATAGTGAATAGCCCTGGGCTTACTGATTTTGTAAATTACGTTAACTAAATAAGACCTTTATCAATCCCACATATTTACATAATGCTTCATATTAATCACAACAGATTTTCTGTGCCCAGTTTGGCTAACCATGCGATCCAAGACCCTACCATGAAGTTATCCCTCATCTGTATTTAACAAATTCTTGCAAAGTTCTGCAAAAGTCATTGGACTGTTTCTTGTGAAGAAAATAAGATTTGTTTTCTTATTTTTAGTAAGGCAAAGCTCTCAATTTACCAGTCGGCCTACGTTCCTACCCTCACCTATGGTCATAAGCTGTGGGTAGTGACCGAAAGAACGAGATCGCGAAGCGGCTGAAATGAGTTTCCTCCGCAGGGTGTCTGGGCTTTCCCTTAAAGACAGGGTGAGAAGCTCAGTCATCCGGGAGGAGCTCAGAGTAGAGCCGCTGCTCCTCCGCATCGAGAGGAGTCAGATGAGGTGGCTCGGGCATCTGATCAGGCTGCCTCCTGGACGCCTCCCTGGTGAGGTGTTCCGGGCACGTCTAACTGGGAGGAGGCCCCGGGGAAGACCTAGGACACGCTGGAGGGACTATGTCTCCCGGCTGGCCTGGGAACGCCTTGGGATTCTCCCGGAAGAGCTAGAAGAAGTGGCCAGGGAGAGGGAAGTCTGGGCCTCTCTGCTTAAGCTGCTGCCCCCCGCGACCCGACCTCGGATAAGCGGAAGAGGATGGATGGATGAATTCTTATTTAAAGTTAAAGCAGGGCTGGCCTATTAAATAATGTTGCCTTAATACCATTACTAGGTATGAGACAAGGCACTTAATTCACATACAATTCATGTTCCTGTACAGACTTCATGATATGGTGCATTCTATGAACATCCAAATATGTACTGTATGTTGTCACAAACAATCACACCAGACGTCATAAAGGTTTGGGGCAGGCACCCGTACAGTGGAACCTCGGGTCACGAACGTCTCTGAACACGTACAAATCGGGTTACGACCAAAAAGTTTGCCAAACTTTTGCATCTGTTCACGACCGCACACAAGCCAGTTTCCCTTTCGGTTTGTGCACGCCGATGATTTCCGCACGTGTTCAGTATCTCCCTCTACATTGTTCTCGGTCAGACGTGCGTGCATGCAAGGTTAGTTTTCTTGGTTGTTTATGGTTAGTTTTTATATAAATTACGGATTTTTCAAATTTTCATTTTTTTCCCTGTGCTTAAAACTCGTTAAAAAAAGTGTTTACAGTGAGCGGTTTGTAAGGCTGTAGTGTGAACACTTGCAGTGTTAGTTTTCTCTGTTCAAGGTTTTCTCAGTGTTATTCAATGTTTTTCCATTCAGTTAACTATTACACTGTGCATTCTATGGTATAATTAGCTATTTTTGTGCTTAAAAATCTTTAAAAAAAATATATTTACATACAGCTCGTACGGTCCGGAATGGATTAATTGTATTTACATACAATCCTATGGGAAAAATGAGTTCGGGTCACGACCAAATCGGGTTACGACCAGAGTTTTGGAACGAATTACAGTCATGACCTGAGGTTGCACTGTATAATATATCCTGGCTGCAAATGTAGTAAATTTCTACAGAGTTGTTCACAAGACTGAGTCCAAAACAGAACTGATTACAAGAGACAAAGATGGAGGCTTTAAAGGCATGTATAGGAAGTGACATCATCAAAGGGGCCAGAATCGGAAGTGATGTCTTCTGGACCGGAAGTGATGTCAGCAAAGGAGCCCGCACCGGAAGTGATGTTTCTGAGGCGCCATGAACCTTTTAGGAAAGGTCTGTAGGGAACTGAGAAAGACAGTCAGCGCACTCCGCTGCCCCCTGGTCGGATGTTTTATTACAATTACTCAGGCCTTTTAGCTGCCTCCTACTCACATGTGTAGATAGATAGATAGATAGATAGATAGATACTTTATTAATCCCAAGGGGAAATTCACAGAAGTTGACTACTTGAATAGACGAGTCTCGGTGTGTAAAAATCCATGTCCAAGTAGTAAAAAGTAGTAAAAAAAAGTGTGACAATGTATATATGGAAAAATTGTAAAACAATGAAAAAGATGAGCTTCAAAACAATAGACCGCAAAATACGTATTAAAAACAATACAATGTATAATACAGAACTGAACGCCTAATGAAACTCGGCTGCATTGCTGATCCTGCATGCTGCTCTAAATATCTCGGCTATTGAAAGCGACAAGACCCCTGCGGTTTTAACTAAACGATGCGAATATAAAAGACTTTTAACAGATATTGTGACTGACGCATTAAACAGATTCCAGAAAGTGACAAAATGTTACAAAATGGCATACTGAGTATATACAGTGGATTCAGAAAATATTCAGGCACCTTCATGTTATACACACTTTAATTTTAAATGGCTACATGTGCAATTTTTGCTCCTCATTTTGCACTCAGTAACTCAAGCATGTTAATTGCACTAGGAAATGAGTTTGTCTTTTGACAGTAGTCAGACAGGCCCGTCTCACTAAACACAGGACTCTGTGTAGGAGTTCACACTTAACTTCTTTGCATTGTTATTTCACGTACCAAAGTGCCACCTCGAGCAACTGCCTTGTCACCTCACACCTCCCACACGCCGTCCCTGCTTAGGACGTCCTTTTCCTATTGTGATATTCAGGACTGGTTAGGAATAAGATAAGACAACCAGCTAATTATGCTATGCATGTAGCATTTTTAGCAAAATAAATAAAATATTTAGAGCTTTTCTCCAATGAAAGATGATTTTTAAAAAAGTGTACACAGAGTAATTGACATGGATACATTTAATTGAATAAAGCAGATAATCCTGTTTGTGATGAAAATATTTTACAGCTAAAGAGTTACAAAAACATTCAATTTCTGTGACATTCTTGTAGAGTATATCCTTTACTCATTTTAAAGTTTTCTCACAGAGGAATGTTTGCTTACTTTAGTATAAAAGATGTTAGCATTTTAATCATAATATGTACTAATTATTGAGAATAGATACAAAACGCTTATGCCTATAAAAATGGACTTAACTTTAACTTTTGCTGTACCTACAGTATAATATGCTATAAGTGTACTACTGTAATATTTTAAAATGTATCCAAAAAAGCTAAGATTGTAGCGACTGTTTCCGATTAAAATTCCAGGTTCTTGGGCTGTGAAGATCATGATGGCTACTTCACCAATACTCAAAGGCACAGGATCGTAAGTACAGGATCTGCTGTTCTTCATGACTCTTTTGGGTATCCAGTTCTATAGTTTGGCACTTTTTAAACTTGTTAAACATATGCAGTTTACTTTGTTTTCATATTGCTGCTAAAATCCAAGGGGCTCAATGCTGAGAGAATTATTATTATTATTATTTTTAATTTTCTTGCCTGGAGAGAAGAATAAAGTGAAATGAGTTTGTCTTTTGACTGCTGTCAGACATGCCTGTCTCACTACACACAGGACTCCTGGTAGGAGTAAAGGGTACAAGTCTCTTCTCCTTATGCCCTAGATGTGCCCTTCTGGCTCAGTTTGTGCTCAGTTAAAAGTGATTGTGCTACCCAAAGACCACCTTTATCAGGTTAAACTCTTGGCTGATAGATCTGTAAACGGTGCTTTCTTTTTCAGTTCTTTTGCAACCAGTGCTAGTAGAAATTCTGCATACCTGTATACACTTTTCACATTTGGGTTGGTCTCTTTGATCCTTGACTTCCATGGCTCTCCCACAAGTCTCTCAGTTTGCTAACTGCAGGTTCTTCAGTCTGATGAACATTTTTTTTTTATTTGTTGAAAGGTCCATGTCCTTTGTTAGATATATACTCTCAATCTCCACCTAGCAGATCCATCGAATACTTTACTCAGCTGCTATATAGATCAACATTTTTAACCTTCTTAACAGGATTCAGGGTCATTGAGACTGAAGCCTAACCCAGTAGCATGGATCTAAGGCACGGGTGTCGAACTCCAGGCCTGGAGGGCCGCAGCGGCTACAGGTTTTCATTCTAACCCTTTTCTTAATCAGTGACCTGTTTTCACTGCTAATTCACATTTTAATAGCCCTGTTAGAAGGATTCAGTCCTCTGAATTGATTCGTTTCCTCATTAAAATGCAGCCAAACAGAAATGAGACGTGAAACGAGCCAACAGATGACCAGCTAAACTGGGGCTTCAAACTCCAACCAGTTTCTTAACGAGAAGCCAATTCTTGCTGTTAATTAAACTCGTTATTTAATTCCACGGCCCGTTGTTGCTCTCGTTCTGCCACAGCTGACATTTCCAAAACTGTTGATTTTCTGTTTTACATAAGAACATCGTCAAAGTGTTCTGGTGAGTTGAGAGATCAACCTTACTGAGACCTTCACCTTTCTTTATTTTCAGATATTGTGTGATGTGGTGGCTTGTTTTGTGTCTCATTATTGTTTGGCTGCTAATTAAGGAAAAAGAAACAACTAAAGGGCCTGAGTCAAGTTAATTAAAAGGAGTAATTAGCAGCAGAAACTGGTCACTAATTAAGAAGATGGTTAGAATGAAAACCTGCAGCCACTGCGGCCCTTCAGGACTGGAGTTTGACACCCCTGGTCTAAGGCAAGAAGCAACTCTGCATAGGCCACCACTTCACCGCAGGTCATACTCTCACATTCACAGGACCGGTGCAGAATCACCAATATACAATACTAAATGAGCAAAACCCATACCCGCAGTCATGTGAGGATTCAAACTTAGGATGCATTGTCTGTGAGGCAACTGTGCCAACCTCTGTACCAGCCCTGTGAGAAACAATCACTGACATAGTTAAAATGAATGTAGTTTTTGAACCAGAATGTCCAATTCATGGGCAAAGGGAATGAGCGCCAATCCCAGTGACACAATGGTCAAAGCAGAAACCAGCTACGAGAATAAAGTTCAACTCACTTTGAATCTGTTATGGGAAAAGTAGTATCAGAAAGTGAGTGAATAAACTGATGGACAGATGAATGGATTGACAGCCAGGCCAGCTTGTTTTGGATTGAGGAACTCCTGCCTATCTATCTATCTATCTATCTATCTATCTATCTATCTATCTATCTA
>JANRMT010062815.1:41628953-41672690 GCA_026402145.1 Polypterus bichir lapradei
TCTATCTATCTATCTATCTATCTATCTATCTATCTATCTATCTATCTTTTCTTTCCTTGTACAGGTGTATGAGATCTTAGCTCGGACAGTTTATGGAAAGCGAAAGCGTGCACAGATCGGGATTGAAAGGCTTCTTAGTGAAGGTGCCTATTCAGCTGCTTTCCCACTGCATGAGGTAAGGCCAGACCTTTGTTTCGTCGTTTTGGGATTTTGGATGTAGTGACATGTGATGAGTGACTGTGTGGGCCTCATTAGAATGTGGCTGCTCTTTGTTGGTTTCATATGTACACAGTTTTCTGGATGATGAATGTTAGTTGAGTCCACACTATGTATGCTTGCCCTTGTTACACCCTTGTTTTAACATTGAGCCCCAGTGCTAACTTATAGTAACCCTTTGTGTTTCAGGATTATTATGATAATGTATTTTTAATCAGACTTTCAAGTAAATAGTGCTATATTTATCAGGTCAGGAGGTAACAACAAATCTGGTTAATACACAATTCAAGACTGGTGATTTATAAGTCACTTTAGGCAGCATGACTCACTGACACAGGGTATGAATGAAACAGAAGAACGTTTTGGATCCTACTGTATAAAAGACAGTCCTGTAGTCATAAACCGATCATTGATGAAAGAGGGTGCTGAAGACTGATGCGAGGTGTACTCTGTAATGGACAGGCAATTAGCAGGAGTCCTAAAGTGCAGCATCAGAGAGCAGCCCTCAGTGAATCTTGTCTTACATGTGATTTGTTAGCCAATAATCCTCAACTGAATTCCACTCTTGTCAGTGTAACACAATCACATGTGGTTACAGTCGACTAAATAATTGAAAACTAGTTTGAAATGTCCCTGCTCCCCTAAATTGGATGACGCTAGTTTGAGAATGAGTTGAGATGGTTGGTTCTTGCTGACTTACACAAATGGTTCAATCAGGATTTAATGCCAACCTCTTGAGTGTACGGATCTCTCCTGGTAGATGTTACCAATGTGGGCTGGTGGTTTCATTAGACAAACGCCACTGGTTATCAGAGCACTGATGTTAATAACATGCAGTCTGTCATGGCAATGCTGTACTCATTGTGTGAGTGGTGTTTTTCATTAGGATAATGCTCCATGACAGCAGGCTAAGAAAGTTCTGGAATGTTTGAAGCAATTTAATCCTAGATCCCTGAAGCTGTGCGGCATAAGTGTTAAACCCTTGTCTAGATTTTGTTTAAACCAAAGCATGTTTTACAGCTAATCTCATATACTCTTCCCCTGCTTATTTGAAAT
This sequence comes from Polypterus bichir lapradei, assembly GCA_026402145.1. Taxonomy (NCBI): domain Eukaryota; kingdom Metazoa; phylum Chordata; class Cladistia; order Polypteriformes; family Polypteridae; genus Polypterus; species Polypterus bichir. Next base: position 41,630,226 of record JANRMT010062815.1, read on the forward strand.
CCTTTTGTTGCACTTTTAAATGGCAAAGTATTAATATCATCATAGTCTCACTCCATTTTTACTTCCTGATATACGAAGTATAGGAAAAGTATTGGAATCATCCAAAAATCCGATTTTGATTAATCTCAACATTTTAGACCTCCCTGAGTCTGAAAATACCATTTTTGAAATGGATGTACGTAAACACGACAACTTGAGTACACGTTCACTTACTGGAGGGCAACCAACTTGCATACAAGTATTAGATAGATAGATATATAGATAGGAAAGTCACTATATAATAGATAGATAGATAGATAGGAAAGGCACTATATAATAGATAGATAGATAGATAGATAGATAGATAGGAAAGTCACTATATAATAGATAGATAGATAGATAGGAAAGTCACTATATAATAGATAGATAGATAGATAGATAGATAGGAAAGGCATGATATAATAGATAGATAGATAGATAGATGTGAAAGGCACTATATAATAGATAGATATATAGATAGATATGAAAGGCACTATATAATAGATAGATATATAGATAGATATGAAAGGCACTATATGATAGATAGATAGATAGGAAAGTCACTATATAATAGATAGATAGATAGATAGATATGAAAGGCACTATATGATAGATAGATAGATAGATAGATAGATAGGAAAGGCACTATATAATAGATAGATAGATATGAAAGGCACTGTATAATAGATAGATAGATGTGAAAGGCACTATATGATAGATAGAGAGATAGATAGATAGATAGATAGATATTAAAAGCACTATATAATATATAGATAGATATGAAAGGCACTATATAATAGATAGATAGATAGATAGATATGAAAGGCACTATATAATAGATAGATAGATATGAAAGGCACTATATAATAGATAGATAGATAGATAGATACTTATTAATCCCAAGGGGAAATTCACATACTCCAGCAGCAGCATACTGATAAAAAAGAATATTAAATTAAAGAGTGATAACAATGAAGGTATAACAGACAGACAATAACTTTGTATAATGTTCACGTTAACGTTAGGTACAAAAGGTAGATTTCTATCAACTTCTGGGCTATTTCCGCTAACCAGAAGTGGTACTTTTTTATTCATGCAGCTGCAGAGTCCGATTTATTCAACTTTACTTTTATAATAATTGTTCAATATATTATTAATTTGATTTGATGTGTTGTTGATGGTTCTTTAATGTACATAATATAAAGATATAATCATTGTCTTGCAGTTTACTCCTCAAATATCCATCCCCATATCTGAGTGTACGAGAAAGTCGAGGGGAGACCACTCTCTATTTTTTTTAACTGCTTTGATACAGAATTGTTTGGGAAGCGGTGTCATATAAGTTCTTCATGTAACCATCTAAAGCTGTGTTGTGATTAAGATTTTTATATTGTGATGGGAGGCCACGGACACTACCTGGCCGGGACGCCAACAGAGTGGAAGGACCAGGGGAGAGGGCATTGGTGAGGCAATACCTTCCGTTGGACACTAGAGGGCAGCCCTCCTGAGCAGCTGTGGCACCACAGATTCTTGCAGGAAATGGAGTTTGGTGTAGCCCTGTTGGGTTCTGTGTGGGCCACCAGGGGGAGCTGCAGAGCCCTATAAAGGTCCTCCAGCACACCCGGGAATGATTCCAGGTAATACTGATGAGCCACCTGACACACTGCTGAAACCTGAATAAGAGGAACCGCCTCACTCATTCAATGGCCAGAGTCGGGAGGAAGAGGACAAAGCCTGAGAAGGAGTGGAGGCGGATGAGATGAGATGATATGAGATGAGAAGGAAGGGACTGAATTGTGTGTTATATTGGTGATTTGTGCACAGTGTGCCCTGTAAATAAGCCAGGTATTGTGTTTGAACCCGTGTCCTGTCTGTGTGTCCAGGTCTGGCTTCACAATATCTAAATGTGAGAATTTGCTTAGGGTCACCAGTTAACCTAACACATTATATTTGTACTGACAGAGATAATTGGATTTGATGAGTGGGATGTTCAAGAAAATCCAAAGAATCCCCCACTAGAAGGTGCCCTGTCAGGGAGATGCCTGGACCCATTCCTGTTCTGCCTGTCACATCTTGCCAGCCCCTGCTACCACCCAAAGCATGGGCCACTGAGTAAAGACATGTCACCCATGGAATCTGTTCTAAGAGTGTGGCTTCCAGTTCTATCACCTATAGAGGCTTTTGAGAAGTCACCTGTATGATAAATAATTCACAGACACTTTCATCTACAATCATTTCTCAAAAAAGGTTTAATGTAGGCACACACCGCCAGTACTGGAACCTTAAAAAAGGCTGGGCAATGCAGGTGGCAGACTGCATGAGGCTAGAAACTTCATCAGCCTACTTTTATTGGTCAGGATCCAACACAAGAAAATATAACAACGAGAAAGGATACACTATCTGAGGCAAGGCTAAAGGACAGCCGTCTGGTGAAAGCCCATCTAGAGGAGCCAATAGGTGGATAGAAAGGAATCCAAGTGTCTCGCTTAACACCACCAAAGAGAAGTTATGACTGGGCACATGGAAAGTATGAACACTGAATCAGATTGGCAAACAGATCAATGGGTGCAGAATGCAGACTTGACATACTCGGAGTGCAGGAGACACATCGGCCAGACTTGAGTAGCTCTATAGTAGAAGATTTAGAGTTTATCTACTTAGGACATAAAGATGGGCAACATACTGAAGGGTTTGGTTGTAAATTTAGATCACAATTTCATGCGGCAAATGCATATACAGCATGTTTGTGAAGAAACATACCAAATTTATCCTTTAACTGCCATAGGTTTCTCGGTAGATTTCCTAACCACATTTAAGCACAAACTTTTAAGACAGCAGGCTACTAACAATAAAACACAAAGGCCTACTGTACAGCAATAATAAGTATGACTTGAAACATTTCCACATCCAGCCAAGGATCCATGACAAGCAGTCGTGACGTCAAGTCAAGTACAGAACGCAGGAGCAATTGTATTGGCTGCGGCTTTGTGGATGTGATTAGCTGGAGGAGAAATGCTTGCTATTGTATACAGAATGTAAATGCATCAAGTCATTGTATCCAGCAGGGGACGCTAGCTCCCTTGTTGGAATGAGTTCTTTTTTAATTGCGGCATGTTACATAACCCAAAACTATATAGATATAATATTGAAATGTGATACTCCTCCCTTAGTGATATGGCGGTAAGAAATCACGTAGGAGAAATAACTTCGCTTTCTTTAATGCCGGTTTAAATGGCATAACAGATGAAGGAAGCCATGGCAAGAACCCAGTTCAGGAGTGGGTGCCCAATGTATAGAGTCTGCCATTTTCGTCGCTGCAATGGAAGGATTTTCCGGATCGGATGACGTTATCTCCCATCTGTCTGTCGGCTTCAAAGGTGTGCCGGGCAATGTTCCAAAGGTTTTATACCCTTCCTCCATGTGCAGGCCCCCCTTAGGTGAATCATGCCATTCCAAACAAGGCAAAGAGGATACAGTTTCATGCTGAGTTTGACACGCAGAAATAGTATATGGTCATCAGTCTCACTGCCCATTTCGCAGTTGTCCCTAACTTGTCTTGTCTTAAAATGCTTGCCCTAGCCGTTCTTATATGGTGAACTCCTGTGTGCTAAATCTGGCTTTGTGTTGGCTGTACATGTGAGTAAAAAAAAAGTAGATTTATAAAATATTTTTGTACAGAGCACAGTGACATATTAAACATATGCACATATTACAGTCATGCCTACCACCAAAGCCTTTGATGCCAGAATCATGTCAAGAGCCATTCGATTTTGAAGGCCTACCATTGTAGTAGCAGCCATTTCAGCCAACATCTGTGCCAGAGCAGTAGATGTAGCATTTGTAACAAACACAACAGCTGTGCCCAGTTTATTTATGGCAGTTTCATTTGGAATATCTGCTGGTGCAGGGAAAACGGTTTCCAGTCCAAAAAGCACTTAAGAATTGGTGTGTCATTCCTGTCAATATAAATTACTTCCCTTTTGCTTATGTAACAGGGTGGCAGCGACTGTGGAATGTTAGGTTGAATAGTCAAGTGTGCAAATAGATACAAGTGCCACATAACGCATGGAAAACTGCGGATTTGTATACTTACCGTCTATGAAATAAGCCCCGTTTAGAGTCACGAGAGCAGGAGAAAAGCAAACAGCAATAAATCGAGGTAACAGACAAAGCCCAGAGGAGTCGGTTTAAGTTTCTTAATTTCATTAGACACCTCAAGGTCACCAGTGTAGTTCAACTTAACATTCAGAGAAAGGACCAAACTTTGCTGACTCTCCATTAAATAGGACCCAGAGTAGCAGAACAGTTACTAAACTCATCTTGGGCAAGGAGGGTGAGCTGGCATACAGGGACGACGTGAAGAGACTGTCAGAGTGGTGCAGAGTCAATAATCTGCTCCTCAACACCACAAAAACGAAGGAGCTTGTTATTGACTGTTCAGGTTTCTGGGCATTGAGCTGGAGGATGACCTGACCTGGAGCGCCAACACCAAGGAGCTGCTGAAGAAGGCACAACAGGGACTGTATTTTCTGAGAATCCTCAGATAGAACCATCTCCCCAAAAATCTGTTCCTTGCCTTTTATCACTGTTCCATCGAGAGTGTGCTCACATACGGACTGTGGGTGTGGTGCGGCAGCTGCACGTCCTCAGAAAGGAAAGTGCTCCACAGGGTCTTTAGGACAGCCGAGAGAACAATTGGTTGTACCCTTCCCACTCTGGGACAAATCTACACCTCCCGATGCCGAAAAAAGGAAATGAACATTTCACAGGATTCATCACATCCCGGTCATTGCCTCTTCCAGCTTTTGCCATCGGGGAAGAGATACAGAGCAATGAAAACCAGGACAGACCGCCTTAAAATCAGCTTTTATCCTAAAGCAATCATGGCCCTGAACTCAGAATTAAACTGCTTCCTATCATTCTGCCAATGTGCAATACAGACCTATAGTCAACCAGTGCAATTTGTTTATTTTGTAAAGTACTTTTTGCAGTCGACTGCACCTTCAATTGTTCCTTTGTAAAAGTGACAATGACAATAAAGATCGATCTATCTATCTATCTATCTATCTATCGTTTATATAGTGCCTTACATATCTATCTATCTATCTATCTATCTATCTATCTATCTATCTATCTATCTATCTATCTATCTATCTATCTATCTATCTATTTATCTATCTAAAATGCAAACACTGGCTACAACCGCCTTGATGAGTACATTAAGTCCCAACCTCTACAGAAGCAAACTGGTAGTAGGGGGCTCTGCTGGTAGCCGATGTCCTGGTGGCTGCATTTCAGGTATTATGATCAGATGGCCTAAAACATAACAGACTTATCAACAAACACTTCCGATTGTTTATCATCCAAACATTCGCCATAGTGCTTCTTTTTAACTGATGTGTCAGAAAAATTAACATGTAGTGCAGTTCCTGTATAATCTGCTGGAGTACAGGAGATATTGGAATGACCACATAAACCAGGGGTGTCCAACTCCAGGCCTGGAGGGCCGCAGTGGCTGCAGATTTTCATTCAGACCCTTTTCCTAATCAGTGACCAGTTTACACTGCTAACTAACTCCTTTTCCCTTCATTTTAATAACCCTGTTTTTAAGGATTCAGTGCTCTGAATTGATTTGTTTCTTCATTAAATGGCAGCCAAACAGAAATGAGATGTGAAACGAGCCAACAGATGACCAGCTAAATCAGAACATCAAACTCCAACCAATTTCACTCCAACCAGTTTCTTAATGAGAAGCCAATTCTTGCTGTTAAGTAACACCATTATTGAATATCAGGACTTGTTGCTGCTCTTATTCTGCCACAACAGACTGTTGATTTTCTGTTTTTTCTAAAACCACCGTCAAGATGTTTTGGTGACCTGAGCAGCCCTACATGACTGAGACCTTCACCTTTCTTTATTTTTAGGTTAGCTGGTCATATGGTGGCTTGTTTTATGTCTCATTATTGTTTGGCTGCTCATTAAGGAAAAAGAAACAACTAAGGGGTCTGAGTCTCATCAATTAAAGCTAAGGCAAAAATTAAGTTAATTAGCAGCAAAAATGGCTCACTAATTAAGAAGATGGTTGGAATGAAAATTTGCTGCCACTGTGGCCTGCCAAGACCGGAGTAGGACACCCCTGTTATAAATGGAGTGTAGAAAACACATACAAACCTAACATGTTTCATTGTGGTAACTACTGCCCGATAATGACAGAAAGCTAAGTACTGTATAGTAGGTATGACCCCTGGTATTCCTTGCTAATATTGGAGCATAACTGATGGACTATGTTCTTGGGGGTCTTCATTTCCTCCTGAAATCCATGCGACAATAGAATAAAACAGCAGTCAGACGGGCTAATCCAACAGGAGCTGACCGACAATGCAATGCATGAAGCCAAACTGTTGAACATTCAAGTGGTGTTTGCTGTAAGGTGCACTTGATGCGGACCCTTGCAATGTGGTGTAAGGAACTTTTTTTGTGAAGATGTCAGTATAACCATGTGAGTAAGAGTTGCAATCCACAAATAACCAAAGCGCCGTACTTTTGCTAATGCTATGCAGTAATTCTACATTTGCTCAGTCATATAATAAATATCTTTTCTGTTTAGGAATCAAAGATGCTGACACTGGTTTTTTCAAAGGTCGGTTCATTAAACATTCATGAAGAGGAAATCCTGTCTTTCTGTTCGGGGTGCCCCTTAAGGCCATTAATGCTAGCGGCCAAGCCTCCGGTCACTTTAGGCCTGTTTCATTATAGATTTTTGTAGGCATGTGCTTAATAATTCCATTCGTTCATTCTACTAGACCAGCCACATTTGGGAAGTAAAAGTAGCAATTAGTCTGGGGTCCTTTTTATAATTTGTTTAGTACTTTATTTACAAAATAAGATCTTCTATCATTGGCCAGTATACAGTCAATCAGTCATCGTGGTTCACCGACAAAAGTCTGATAGACATATGCGCCCCGACAAAACCGCGACGGACAAATGAGCGCCGACAAACCCGCTAACTGGTTTTCGACAAATGCGCGCCGACAAAATTGCCACGACAAAATCGCGAGAGAGGCCAAGAGAGTGGGACGCCCTTGCTGCAATTCTTCCTACATATGCAGGGCGTGATCTTAAGGACTATCTGTGTGCCGTGCTGATGGCATGCCATGTCTCATAATATTGACTTCTAAAATAAACATTATTATATATGCTTTAAACTAATAATTCATATTTAATGAAACTTTCACGATTTTGTTGGGGCATTTTAATCAGCGCTATTTTGTCGGTGTGCAGTCATGGTCCATCCATCCATCCATTGTCCAACCTGCTATATCCTAACACAGGGTCACGGGGGTCTGCTGGAGCCAATCACCAGCCAACATGAGTCGCAAGGCAGGAACAAATCCCTGGGAAGACCACCAGCCCACCACAAGGCACACACACACTAGGGACAATTTAGGATTGCCAATGCACCTAACTTGCATGTCTTTGGACTGTGGGAGGAAACCCACACAGATACGGGGAGAACATGCATACTCCACGTAGGGAGGACCTGGGAAGCGAACCCAGGTCTTCTAACTGTGAGGCAGCAGCACTACCACTGCGCCACCCGCCAGTATACAGTACAGGCTATGGCAAATCTCAGAATTATTTCTTTCAACACAAAGTTTGCAATCACAGTGGTATCTGCTACTGCTACTGCTCCATCCACTTCGAAAACACATCGACCACCACATATTTGAACCACATCTGTCTTTCCATTTCAATGAAGTCCATTTACACATTCACAAAAAGAAACCTATGGAATTTGATATGCTGCTTGTAACTAACGTTCAAAGTACAAACCGGATTCCAAAAAAGTTGGGACAAATTGTGAATAAAAACTGAATGCAATGATGTGGAGATGGCAAATGTCAATATTTTATTTGTAATAGAACGTAGATGACAGATCAAACGTTTAATCCAAGTAAATGTATCATTTTAAAGGAAAAATATGTTGATTCAAAATTTCACGGTGTCAACAAATCCCAAAAAAGTTGGGACAAGTAGCAATAAGAGGCTGGAAAAAGTAAATTTGAGTATAACGAAGAGCTGGAAGACCAATAAACACTAATTAGGTCAATTGGCAACATGATTGGGTATAAAAAGAACTTCTCAGAGTGGCAGTGTCTCTCAGAAGCCAAGATGGGTAGAGGATCACCAATTCCCACAATGTTGCGCAGAAAGATAGTGGAGCAATATCAGAAAGGTGTTACCCAGCAAAAAATTGCAAAGACTTTGCATCTATCATCATCAACTGTGCATAACATCATCCGAAGATTCAAAAAATCTGGAACAATCTCTGTGCGTAAGGGTCAAGGCCTTAAAACCATACTGGATGCCCGTGATCTCCGGGCCCTTAAATGACACTGCACCACAAACAGGAATGCTACTGTAAAGGAAATCACAGAATGGGCTCAGGAATACTTCCAGAAACCATTGTCAGTGAACACAATCCACCGTGCCATCCGCCGTTGCCAGCTGAAACTCTACAGTGCAAAGAAGAAGCCATTTCTAAGCAAGATCCACAAGCTCAGGCGTTGTCACTGGGCCAGGGATCATTTAAAATGGAGTGTGGCAAAATGGAAGACTGTTCTGTGGTCAGACGAGTCACGATTCGAAGTTCTTTTTGGAAATCTGGGACGCCATGTCATCTGGACCAAAGAGGACAAGGACAACCCAAGTTGTTATCAACGCTCAGTTCAGAAGCCTGCATTTCTGATGGTATTGGGTTGCATGAGTGCGTGTGGCATGGGCAGCTTGCATGTCTGGAAAGGCACCATCAATGCAGAAAAATATATTCAGGTTCTAGAACAACATATGCTCCCATCCAGACGTCATCTCTTTCAGGGAAGACCCTGCATTTTTCAACAAGATAATGCCAGACCACATTCTGCATCAATCACAACATCATGGCTGCGTAGGAGAAGGATCCGGGTACTGAAATGGCCAGTCTGCAGTCCAGATCTTTCACCTATAGAGAACATTTGGCGCATCATAAAGAGGAAGGTGCGACAAAGAAGGCCCAAGACGATTGAACAGTTAGAGGCCTGTATTAGACAAGAATGGGAGAGCATTCCTATTTCTAAACTTGAGAAACTGGTCTCCTCGGTCCCCAGACGTCTGTTGAGTGTTGTAAGAAGGGGAGATGCCACACAGTGGTGAAAATGGCCTTGTCCCAACTTTTTTGGGATTTGTTGACACCATGAAATTCTGAATCAACATATTTTTCCCTTAAAATTATACATTTACTCAGTTTAAACTTTTGTTCCGTGATTTATGTTCTATTCTGAATAAAATATTAGAAGTTGGCACCTCCACATCATTGCATTCAGTTTTTATTCACGATTTGTATAGTGTCCCAACTTTTTTGGAATCCGGTTTGTATGTCACTCTGATCTGTTAAGTTTATTTCATTGCATCTGATTTTATTCATACAAACAGAAACCAGACACATTTAGATACGACAGCTGACAGAAACAGAAGTGCCTCTCACATAACACACGAGGGAAGCTGACTGACAGAGGGGGCTGATTAGCTAGGTTAGCAATATGACAAGAAGATAAGCTGCAAACAACAGTTCGCTGCCAAGGTAGGATATTCAGAGAAAGAGGGAATGTGCTGTGACCCAAAAATTGTGTTTCTGGTTTAAAGTGGCTGTTCTATCTTCTGTGAGCGATGGACCAGCAAACCAGAATGGACCCGTGTTTGGAGCTTGCGTGATCGTGTTTCAGACTCTTCAACTGTAGGAAATGTATAAAGGCTTAGACATTGCCCAGAGCAGCAGAGGTCACCTATGGATGGATGGAAGACATCGCTCCTGCCCGTGCGTATAAGACAACATGCATTCCCACAATCTGTCTCAAAGCTGGACAAGCGCTGATCGCACAAAAGCCCAACTGCATCATGCTTTGACCAAGTAGCTCTCCTTTGACTATTATATTCTTGTGAGTGTTAAGCCGATATTAAGCAGACGTTAGTAGAATTTTCCTTTAGTGTTACTGATTCTTTATTCCATTTAGAATCACCGCTAGGGAAAGATATAAGATATATCTATATATATATATATTTTGGTTAGTAATGGCTGCAATCTCTAATGAACCTCTTCCCAGGGTGCATGTACCCCATGCTGGATACAGTAATTTATTTACAGAGCAGAGCAGGCACCATACTGCTGAGTTTGTGTTGAAAACCCTGGAGTGAACCAGATTTGGCAGTGCAATCAGGCCCTTCTTAGAAACATGAGACTGACCATGGGCTCTTGATGCCAACCATGCAATGAGTGAGCCACCTGAAGACTGGGCGCTGTACACAATTAAATTTTATCCAAGACTACTTGTCCCAGCAGCCTGCAGAGCATCTAAATTCTGAACAGTGCACTGATCTGAGAGTGCTGCCAGTTAGGCTTGGACGACAGACCCATCTGGAGATGTGGCCGCTTGTTTGTCATGGATCTCAACCAAAGAGTTTTCTTTTGCTACTTCATCAGAAGCACAAGTGTGTGCTGCATATTTAATAACATCCGAAAGATGAAGTTAGTCTGGTGCAAGACAAGTAAAAATTAACAGATTTCGGTGCCAGTAAAGAACAGGAGGAGCCCGCATTGTCCTAAGCCTGAGTGAATGGATTGTACACATAAAAGAAGAAGTAAACTTAGCTGGTGCCCTTGGGGGTTAGCTGACCGGGGAGGGGGTCTTGCATTTCTATGGGAACCTGAAAAACCCCCCAGCCTTTCGTTATTTGTCTCTAAACAACTGCTGACCAATCTTTAGACAATCATCATTCCAGTGATTGGTTCCACCATAAATAAAATATTTATCATAAGTGTAACATTCACTTTCAGTTTATTTATTTGAAAGCCCTCCTTGTCATTTCTACTCTGACACATTTAACTATTATTTCCCCGATTTTTTCCTCCATGTCTTTGTTAAGCCACGTTTGCAGGACGTCCCAGAAAGAAATGTACCTGTGCCCGCTGCAGATCCTCTTAGCCGTTCATTTTATTCTATCTTCATTTGCACTCGGCCAATCATACACATGCTAAATATCAATTGAATCATTTTCCGAAGTAATCCATGCACATAAACATCCACAAAAGTGTCTTGCTTACTTCTACCTTTAACGCAATATTTTCTTGAAAGTATCTTTACATCCAAGGACTCAGACACCATCTCTGTAATATATAAAATTATTTTGCAGTCCCTCCCTTTCAAAGATCCAAGAGGACACTGGGAAAAAGATCTCTCAATTAATATATCAGAAAAGGAGTGGAAAGTGGCAATGCTGAGAATTCACTCGAGCTCCATATGCGCAAAGCATACAATTATACAACTCAAAATTATATATCGAGCACATCTGTCTCACCTAAAACTCTCCAAAATGTTTCCAGGGCAAGATCCAACCTGTGAACGCTGCAATCAAGCTCCAGCCTCTCTGGGTCACATGTTCTGGGCCTGCACCAAATTAACATCATTTTGGACCAAAATATTTAAGTGCCTTTCAGACAGCCTTGGTGTCACAATCCCACCTAACCCATTAACAGCGTGTTTGGTGGTCTCCCAGATGGGTGTAAAGTGGAGAAGCACAAACAAACTGTGATTGCATTCACTACACTTTTGGCACACAGACTTATTTTGCTAAACTGGAAGAATCCTAACTCTCCTTTTTTAAGTCAGTGGGAAACCGATGTTTTATACTATTTGAAATTGGAAAAAAACAAATACTCAGTTAGAGGATCTGCACAGATTTTTTTCAAAACATGGCAGGATCTAATCAATAATATTTTAGAATAAGCTCTTAGTGCACAGAGGAAGCAATTAACTCCACATTTCTCTTTCTTCTCCATTTATCTCTATTAGCCTATCAAACTCATCAATTTAGGTATGTTTACAAGCCTTAAGCTTTACCCCGTTGGCCATGCTCTCTCTCTCAGGGGTGGAGGTACACTTGTTCTCAATCATATTTTTTGTAAAAATTGATCGCTTTGTATGGAATGATTACAATAAAATTAATAAATAAATAAAAAAAAAAGAAAGTATCTTTACATCTGTCTGAGAATTCATGCACACTCTCACCTGCACTCCAAGCACAAGTCCTCGCTTTAGATCAATCTTCTGCACATTCTCTCCTTGTTTCTCAAGACGCCTTCTCTTTTAACCACAGCTAGACAACATATTCTTAGAAATTGCCAATTTATCATGAAAATAAATGACTCTAATCACTATTCAGATACTGTATAATATTCTCTGAATTTCCGATATATCCAGAGTACCTTTGTACACTTGTATAATTGCTAAACTAAATCTGGAGGCATTCTCAATGCAGCCATGTTTTATTACAAAAAGATTTTATTATGCATCATGTTTACCTTTACTTATGATTACCTTTAATTCTGTCCGCACTATTTTTTCTGTATTTTTTCCTCCTTCTCTTAAACAGAGGAAGTGCAGTGCTCAGTGTTAAAGGATGGACTTGATCTGCATTTTGCTTATTTATTTATTTTTCTACTCCACAGACGAGATGTTAAACCAGTAAAGCATTTCTGTAATTTTTGTAAGATTTTACAGTCCAGTTAATTATGAATGGTTTATTGTTTCCGAAACAGTTTTAGATCTCAGATTATTTCTAACACTTTGTTATCTTGTGCGCTTCGAGTTTAAGCACATGTCTGGTTTCCTGTTAAAGCCCGAAGGTCACCCCAGATGGTGCAGTTTGGCTGTAATAACCATTTTTGCTTCCCCTAACCTGACTGGGATTTGTTCACAAGGGAACTGCATAATTCCTTAATTAACAGTATCATTTACAGTTTTTAGTACCTCAATGTAGTCATCCTTGTGCTTGTTTGATATTATTTTTAACAGGAGGCTTTGCTCATTTTGTAAATTTTTCTGTATTGGAAAGTTGCTAATTCCAGCGTTTTCAACTTAACTTTACAATATAATTTGACCCCACATCAATCTCAGTTAGTTGTTAAGCTTTAACTCCAGTCTTAAACTATCTTAGCATTCAATGTTTTTACCTTTTGGCTATAGCGCCCGGAGCCGGACTGACGTTTCCAATTAGCGGGAACTTTCCTGGTGGCCAGGCCTGGCATTCAGAGCAACCAGTGAAATAAACTAATAGTGAAATTATATAAAGTTACTGTATTATTCTGGAAAACGAGCAGGTGTTATTGCTCTGTAGTGGGCACAAATCCTTTCGGTTTAACGTTGGAGAGTTTCTTTTCTGGTTTCTGGTTGGATGATTTCTTGTTTTTGTCAAGTTTTGACTTCACGTGAGTCTTGCGCTCTGCCAGTTAAACAGGAGCGCTGCGATGAGAGGTGCATACGTCTGGTGCTTAAAGTGATTAAAGTAATACATGAAGATTGCTTAAAAGTTTATAATGTACTTTGAATTATATTTGGATGTTGTATGGGTTTTGGTATTTGTTACTGTGTATTTATTTTGCTTTATTTTTGTTTCAGATTTTAATAAAGTGTAGCGTATGGTCACTTTTTTAACGTTTTTTTCCCCTTTTCCCTCAGAGTGACTGAATAGGCTACACAAAATGTTTTATTTTATTTTTTATTAATGAAACACTTATGTGAGTGGAATGATTTTTGTTTTTAAATGTACCTGTTGTTCTTTATTTCATCATAAGTTTGTTAATAAACGTGTCTTGTTTTTACTTTACTTTAATATTTTTAAAGTGTGCCTCTCGCGCTCCGACAGTTAAACCTTCGTGCTATGATGAGAGACTCAATAGGCTACACGAAATGTTTCATAGTTTTTTGTTTGCAACCTTTGAAAATGTTTGACAGAATTCTGTGGCACTGAGACATTTTTTGAGTCTTTTGTCTATTGAAGTACTAGGGTGTTGTACCGGGTTAGCCATTATGAATGTAGAGATAAGCCAAGCAAAATGACTCCTTTTATTGGCTAACTAAAAAGATCACAATTTGCAAGCTTTCGTGGCAACTCAGGCCCCTTCTTCAGGCAGGACGTCCCTTCTAAGGCATTTTTCTGAATTCTGGGACTGTATTGCTTTTTTGAACTTTTATAGAATGATTCCAAATTTTAGGCCTGTGTAGGCCACTGACTGCAGATCTAGACAAGATGTAATCATGAAGAAGGGGCCTGAGTTGCCTTGAAAGCTTGCATATCGTAATCTTTTTAGTTAGCCAATAAAAGGGGTCATTTTGCTTGGCTTTTGTCTGTTGAAGAAATTCAAAGTGGTCTCTTTTGACCAACACTTCAAACTTTGTGGAAGAATATTCAGCATTGCCATCCAGACAGGGACAGCGGCTCGGCTGTGGAGCTGCTGTGTGGTTCAGTGCTTTTAGTACATTTGTTTTGATATAAATATTATAGAACTACATGGTTAATCTATTTATGAAGTGTTGTTCCACACTTTATCAGAGGTTGTCTTGAGACTAAAGACTATTTAAGAGTGAAATGTATGTGTAAAGGCTGAATCTACTGTCTCCTCATTCGTAAAAAATCCAAGACAAAATGGTGTTTGTTGGTTTTTTGAGTCTGTGCCTGTACAAGAAAACTGATGTATATTGTGTGGCCTGCGTTAGACTTGGGATTCCCGGCCTGAATAAGCCTCCCAGTCCGGCCCGGCTAGCGCCTACGGTGCCCCCATGTAAGAAGCTCAAGCTAACAACACTACTAGCCATTCTCACGTCTCCTGAAGCATGTGACCCACCTCCAGTCACTTGGACCCACTTCAGAGCCCCCTTGGCCCCCTAAATCTGAGCATTTTGGGTGATCTGCAGCAGACGTCAGTCAGATGTCTCCTTTAGATGTGGAATGTGGCTCTGGTGCTGTGGCTTGGGGACACTCGATGTCAAAATCATTTCCTCGTATATGCCGTCTGTTCCAGCACCTGGTTACAAAGTTGGTCTGGAGTTTTTCAGGTTCCTTTTCTCCCCCAGTCCTGGACAGGGGCTGCTTACCCTGCCCTTCAAGGTAGTATTTATTCCTCTGAAAACTGCTCCTCGTCATCTGTTTTTTTAGCCAGTTGTTCATTCCTCAAAAGAGATAGTGGTGAACATCTGACATGCCAAAGAGCCTCTGAGACCAATCAGCATTTAGAGAGGGGGACATGGAAGTGGTGCAGAGCTACAAGAACCTGGGGGTTCACAAAAAACAGCAAACTGCACAGGTCTGACAACACAGTGCCATTATCCAAGAAGGGCCAGAGCAGACTGGACTTCTTAAATAGACTTTTGATGTATGCTGGAAAAGTTCTAACAGTCCATGGTAGCCAGTGCATTGTTCTCCGCTGTGGTCTTCTAGGCAAGCAACTTGAGCTCAAAAGAAACACAATGCCTGAAAAAACTTAATAAGAAAGCCTGCTTAATCACTGGATGAACCCTGGACACACGGGGAGCTGTTGAGGAAAAGAGGATGGTGTGAAGATTGGATACCGTCATGAAAAGTCTATTTGGGATACATTTAGGGACAAGCGCCTCTGGGGGTCTTTTATGCCCGCTGTGATTAGGCACAAACTACAAATACTGATGCGCTTTAAGTTCTTGATTTTGCTTTTGACGAAGGAGGAAGAAGAATTCATTATTTTGGGTAAATATTATTATTGAATAAGAGTTCATAATTATTTTTCTTTTAACTTTTACTTTCCTGATTTTTGGTTGGTGCAGAAGGAAGGAAAAGGACTGTATTTTCGGTGAATATTTGCTTTTTGTTATTTTTTTTTTATTATTTTTGCTGTGTGTGTCATTAAGATTTTGATTTTATTTAATGACAGCACATTATTTTAATTTGGGAAAATTCATTTTTGCACTTCGGCACGGTGGCACAGTAGGTAGCACTGCTGCCTTGCAGTTAGGAGACCCGGGTTCGCTTCCGGGGTCCTCCCTGCGTGGAGTTTGCATGTTCTCCCCGTGTTTGTGTGGGTTTCCTCCCACAGTCCAAAGACATGCAGGTTAGGTGCATTGGCGATTCTAAATAGTCCCTGGTGTGTGTGTGTGTGCCCTGTGGTGGGCTGGCACCCTGCCTGGGATTGGCTCCAGCAGACCCCCGTGACCCTGTAGTTAGCATATAGCGGAGTGGATGGATGGATTTTTGCAACTTTCTGTTTGAAGCACCTGTTAATAAAGAACACTTTTCTTCTTCACTTTTATAAATTGGATCTGTGCCTTTCTCTCACTGTCGGTACGTTTGATCCATGGACTACAAGAGCCTAAAGTGTAGCATGGTGCCAATTCCCACTACATGGGGTTTCATAATTAGTAACGAGACTGGTAATTGAATCCACCGGCTCCTTGACATTGGATATTTGACAAGGACTTAGCCTGGTAGAAACTTTTGACATTGTCATATAATCTGTGAACCCCTCCAGCCAATCCCACCCCACATTTCTACTGTGCATGCAGGACACGTAACCTCCTTACCCCTGGGCTAATGTGAAGGGTGTCTAGATGCCCTTCTTGCAGTTTCCTAACCTTTGCCCCTTTTTTGATTCCTTAGGGTCTCTATGAGCTCCCAGGTTATGAGGTTGCCCCAGAAGAGCTCAACTCTCGGCAGGTCCTTTACCAGTTTTGGGCACGCTGGTCCAAATGGTACAAATACCAGCCGCTAGACCACATTCGCCAGTATTTTGGAGAGAAGATTGCTATCTACTTTGCCTGGCTAGGTAGGAAAGCTCTTATGAGTCAACACATCCATCCAAGAGTACTTTTTGTAAGAAGTTGGGAAAGGAATTTGTGAGTAGCAAACCAATTTACAGTTTAATTTGGCACTTTTCAATAGTGCCTACCATGTTAAACAGATTGTACATTTGTACAGATTGCATGAGATGTTGAAATAGCCACCTTGCACTTTACATGTCAGCACTTTCCCGCAAGAGGGGTTGCGAGGACAAGACAAAACCTTTTATTCTGCAGGTGGCACAAGTGCATTGAGAAGGGTGGAGACTACATTGAGAAATGACATTATCAGTTTTGTTAAGGTTGGTTCCATTTTCCGAAGAATCCCATTTTCTAACTTTAGCTTGACTCCCCCTCGTATGATGCTTCTCAGATGTTCGAGGTGGAGTGGCTTTTGATCAAAATCATTTCCTTTCATATACTGTATGTTCCAGCACCTGGTTAAAAAAGTTGGTCTGGAGTTTTTCAGTTTCCTTTCCTGCCCCAGTCCTGGGCAGGGGCTGCTTACCCTGCCCTTCAGGTTAATATTTAATTCTGCTCCTCATCGCCTGTTTTTTTAGCCAGCTGTTCATTTATCAGAAGAGTTAGTGGTGAACATCTGACATGCCAAAGAGCCTCTGAGATCAATCAGCATTTGGGAGTGGGGGGGGGCATGGAAGTGGTGCAGACCTTTACACTATAGGGCCAAGACCAGTATGTTGCCACTGTGAAGAAGGCTTGGATGATGAAGGCTGCATCTCTGCATTTAATTTTGGGCAAACAAAGCAGCAATCCTGAGCCCCCAGCATTAGGGGGTGACTTCCTGATTCTTTTTTCTTGGGTAGGAAGTTGGAAGGAGACAAGGCCATATCTGGAATAAGTGCTGCCCATTAGTGGCAAAGAGTGCCAGTGATTTAGGCTGTTGGGGACTGTGTCGTCTTGGTCATACTAATATTGGTGTACCACAGTGTAGTCAGAGGGTTGGGATACACCTGACAGAATGGTTTGTAAGTAATTGGTACTGTTCTCAGATGATTAAAGACCTCAGTTAGTTTAGAGGAAAGAAAAACTGTAAAGATGTCACATTTTATCAACTGGGTAGTTTTACATGTGCCTGCCATGGTGTGTGCCCTCTCTCTGTATATCTTGGTAGTGAATTTTGCATGCGACTTGTCTTCACTAATTATGAATGCTACTGACTGCTTTTTGTTTTTTTTTTCTTGCTTTTAATCGGCAGGTTTCTACACAGCCTGGCTTCTCCCTGCTGCCGTGGTGGGCACCATTGTCTTTATATCGGGCATTGTCACCATGGGAACCAACACTCCTGCGTGAGTTTGCTGGAGCCTGTTTGTGAATTCAGCCTTGACTGAAGAAAAATGAGAATGCACTCAAAATGGGGTGGCATACCTACACCTTACAAAACGTTTTATCTTTTTTGTGTCTGATACCCAATTAGATACCAAACCAAGATTTTCAAATTATTAGTGCAAAGAAAAGAAATATGCAGAGTTATTCCAGGCTTATAGAATGGCTTACGTAATGTCCCTGTGAGGATTATGATCGTGACATGGTAGGTGGACCCGCACTCCCAGGGCTTATTAGAGCTTTGAGCCTCTGATAAGGTTAATGGAAAGGCGAGATGAACAGTGATTTGGCAATCAAGATCCATGAGGGTTTCAAATCAGAATCTTGAGCACTTCACATATAACAGAGATAACAAGACTAACTTCTGATTTCAGGCCCAAGGGTGCATTGTGCTTATGAATTCATGAGGCTAAGGTAACACATGGATTCCTGTTTGGCTCAGTGCAAAGTAACCAAATAAACCTGCCATGTAGGTGGAATGCCATTTGAGAGATGGGCACATGTGGTCCTTTCATCGGATTAAGGGGTCCTTTCATCGGATTGGCTGGCTGAGCAACGTTTCAGCCGTGAAATGGCCAAATGGGGAGGCAGCTTGATGGATGAGGTCTCCAGGACTCTAAAAATATCCAAATCTTATTATGGGATATCATCTACAGTTAAATTCTGCTCCATGCTTCTAAAATTTGTATTATTATGCTGTATAACGGATTTGTTCTGTTCTGTATATTGTATTGTATTGTATTGTATTGTATTGACCCCCTTCTTTTGACACCCACTGCACGCCCAACCTACCTGGAAAGGGGTCTCTCTTTGAACTGCCTTCCCAAGGTTTCTTCCATTTTTCCCTACAAGGTTTTTTTGGGAGTTTTTCCTTGTCTTCTCAGAGAGTCATGGCTGGGGGGCTGTCAAGAGGCAGGGCCTGTTAAAGCCCATTGCGGCACTTCCGGTGTGATTTTGGGCTATACAAAAATAAACTGTATTGTATTGTATTGTATGTGGGAAAACCCCACAGGCTCTTGATAATGAAAACTGGCTCATGTGGTATGGAGCATCAGTCCAGGGCCTGGCACTCATACGAGAGTTTGGAGAGTATTAGGTAGCCAGAGTCAAACAGCATTGTATTTGGGCCCAGTCTTCTCAAATTAGTTTCTTTTTAAATCCACGAGTAGGATTGTAGTCAGTTATGGAAGAAATATGAAACATAGAGTTGGAGTTTGGAGTCCTGGACAGCCAAGCCCCAAAATTAAAATTGTGTGTTTTGGGGACTCCCTGAATATAAATTTTAAAATGATCATATTGTCTTATAAATCATTTAATGCCCTTACTGGGCTTTCCTGAAAATACTGTATACTCAAATATGAATTCATAAGTCAGAGTGTTTCCTATTATCATACAGTAGCCTGCTTTGCTCTCAAAATAGCGTTCTTCTTCCTTCCTTGCTCTTTGCTATCTGGAACTGCAGCTGTTGAAGCTAACGTCAGCACTCTTAGGGTAAGTGAGTTGGCCTGACACTAGCATACGCATGTGTCATGAAGAGCGGCAATTTTGTACGAGGGGGAGTCAAGCTAGAGTTAGAAAATGGGATTTATCAGAAAATGGAACAAACCTTAACAAATCTAATAATGTCATTTCTCAATGTAGTCTCCACCCTTCTCAATGCACTTGTGCCACCTGCCTGGAAGTGCCAGCAGAAGAAAAGGTTTTGTCTTATCCTCGCACCCAGTCCTGCACCGCTTTCTTCACGTCGTCATCTGTCTTGACCACCCAGATGTCCATAAAGGTGGAAATCACATGGTACCAAATCTGCCGAATAAGGAGGATGTGGCAATACCTCAGACTTCAGTTTCTCCAGACAAGCCTTGGTGTTCTTAGCAGTGTATACATTGTCTTGCAGCAAAAAGACCCCTTGAGACAGCAGTCCCCACCTCTTGGATCAAATAGCAGGCTTCACATTGGTCTCCAGCAAGTCACAGTAACTTGCACTAGTGACTGTAGTACCCTCAGTATGTAGTGTTCAACAATAACTCGGGTGCACAAATGGTTACGAGAACAAGACAAAACCTTTTATTCTACAGGTGGCGCAAGTGCATTGAGAAGGGTGGAGACTACATTGAGAAACGACATTATCAGTTTTGTTAAGGTTCGTTCCATTTTCTGATGAATCCCATTTTCTAACTTTAGCTTGACTCTCCCTCATATGAAGCTTCTCAGATGTATGAGGTGGAGTGGCTTTTGATCACTAATGAGACCTCCACACTGGCTATGTGGATACTGAGAATTTACCAGGTTGGTGGCATTCAGATGAAATTTATACCAGAGGAGGCGAGGGTCGTCTCACTGTGACGTTGAGTTGCCTAAAACTTTGAATGTTTTCTTGCATTAACTAGTTGATTATTTAGAGGATTAATCAGTGGGCATAATATGTGAGAAGGTTCTGCCTGTTCTCCTAGCAGGCCTACTGAATAATGATGGACAATGCTGAAGGTGATAGATATTTGTAGGGTGTTTTGTTAGCCCCTCATTGTTCTGTGGACCTGTAGGCGTTACCTTGGACTGGTAAACTGTGGTGGTGGTCCCAGAGTATAAGATAAATAACACACGTTAGCCTCCTGATCAAAAGCATATTCTGGTGAAGCTGGCACAGAGATTTTAAGAAACAGTGAAGCCGAGTTTGGATAAAAGGAGTGCTCATAAGGAGTACCCCTCTCAGACGGAGACGGGTGTTGGTGGTTTCTGTTCTCCTCACAGCACATTGTGTCTGTTTGAAATAGCAGGAGTCGTCCCCCGACACCCATGATTACAGGCCTACCCCAGAATTGACTACATGTACCAAAATCCATCACTTGCCAACATTAATGTAAAATTAAATTATTGCTTGTTTATAAAATAACTTTCCTTATATCCCATATGAAGACTAGGAGAATGCTGCTTTTTCTGGCTACAGCCTACTGTGTTGTCATGCCAACAGCCTCTTGGGATTATGGGATGCAGCCCTTCTAAAGCAAGAGTATTTTAAAGATTTTAGACAATACTCTTGGCCTGATGCTCATTTTTTTTCTCATGTTGACTTTTATGCAAAGGCTCAGACGGTGGCTAGGCATGGACTGGGGGTCCGAAACGTCCGGTGCTTTCAGACATGAGCTGGATTACATCTCATAAAGACCAAATGTTGTATCTGAATTCCTGACCTTTTGGCTTTAAATCCATTATCAGTTAGGTGGTGAATCACTTTGCTTCTTTGTGCCCCTGTGTGCTCATGCTAACAGCGGTAAGGTCTGCTTTGTGAAGTTAACCTCAAGGCTACACTGCAAAGGATCTGCTGTAACACGCCAATCTGGTAAAGACAGTCACGATTCCTTGCAGTTAACTATGCAGTTACAGCAAAGCTAAGACCTTTGCTTCCAGTATGCAGCATCTTATGGACTTGGGTTTAGTGGCTTTGGGTATCAAGTGATGTCATCAGTAGCAGAGTGAATTTCACATAACTGAGGGCTCCGGCAGAATCTTCTTGAAGTTCCATGGTATGGGAATGGTGCTATATAAATAAAATGTATTATTATTAGGTGGGCTGGCGCCCTGCCCGGGGTTTGTTCCCTGCCTTGCGCCCTGTGTTGGCTGGGATTGGCTCCAGCAGACTCCCGTGACCCTGTAGTTAGGATATAGCAGGTTGGATGATGGATGGATGTATTATTATTATTATTATTATTATTATTATTAATGGAGTTCTAGAAGGCCATTTGAAGCTGTGGCTAATGAAACCATTGATTGGTTTTATCCTTCAGACCATTCAACACCCACAAACACCTGAATTCAACTCTCTAATATCAGCGGCTAGGCAGTTGTCATCAGACCTTGGCATACATTTATTAACCATGCCCGCCCCGTCAGTCTGCCTCATCCTGACTGGCTGTATCAAGTTGGGGTGTATTCATTTTTCTCGTAACAGATAACTCATTGCATCTTTTCTGCATCTCCCATATCATCATTTTAAATTCTGCTATTTTTTCTCCCCAGAAAGGAGGTCTGCTCAAGTGAGGGGCGTTATCTGATGTGTCCGTTATGTGACACCTGCTCTGCATGGAACATCTCGGACATCTGCAGCATGACCAAGGTAAGTAAAGCATGCTGGGGCATTGAAATCTATTTCAGTGGGAGCATTATCTGATGTGCTTGCTATGTGACACCTACTTCATGACCACGGTAAACCAGGCACCCTGGGTCAAAGGGATCTGTTCCAGTACTGGGCTCTATCTGATGTGCTTGCTATGTGACACCTACTTCATAATCCAGGTAATCTAAGCATGGTTGGACAGGGAGCTCTGATCTACAAGAGGACACAATTTCATGTACTCAATATGCAGGTACAGTTCCACCATCTTGGACATCTGATGAATGACTACAATCAGCAAAGTATGCTCGCACAAGGAGATCTGCTCCTATGAGCATTTGTGAAACACCTTCATGTTACAAGTAATCAAAGTGTGAAATACCAAGGAGCTCTCCTACAAGAGAGATCAATATCTGACGTGTTTGTTAAGCAAGCTCCAATTCAAATATCTTGGACATCTACTCCATGACCAAGGTAATTGAAGCATGCTGGGGAATGATGATACTATTTGATATTCCACATATGCAGCATCCATTTCGTGACCAAGATAATTCTTGTTTGCTGGTCAAAAAATGTGGTACAGTGGCACAAGGGCAAACGCATCTAATGTGCCAGGTGTGTAACATTTGCTCTGTGTGGAACAACTTGGGCATCTGCTCCTTGATTAAAGTAAGCAAAGCATGCTGGGTAAAGAGATCTCCTTGACTGAGGGAACACAACTTGATGTGCCTTCTATATGATGCCTTCTCTAATTCAAACATATTGCACATCTGCACCATGACCAAGGTAAGTAAACCACCCTGAAACGATCCATAAGGTGGCATCTCAGTTTATTGTGCCACCTTGCATATTTTCATCACAACTCCCTTCATGTTGGTGTTCAGCCCCAAAAACATACATTAAGGGTGGAGCAGGGAGGGATCAAGTGATTCGATGAACTTTTAAGATGTGAAATTAATCACTTGGATATGTAATACAAAGTGGCACATGTGGGCGTCTACATCTCAGTTTCACCTTGAGCTGCCCATCTCTTAATGTCCCTGGCAAGTCACTCTTAGTGTCTGCTCCTCTGCTTGTCCTTTTTATGGATATTTGCTTTTTCCTTTTCCTTTTAGCTGGGGTACCTATTTGATCACCCAGGGACTGTGCTTTTCAGTGTGTTTATGTCATTTTGGGCTGTGACCTTTCTGGAATACTGGAAAAGGAAGAACGCTACCCTGGCCCATCACTGGGATTGCATGGATTTCCAAGAAAATGAGGTATGGGCCACAGGCCATGTATGAAACACAGGAATGAAAGGACAAGCCAAGTTTGAGATTATAGGCTCTTAGTCCTGATGGTATTGGTGTGGTCTGTGATGTCACTTTCTCAAAGTGTGATGTCAGACTGAGAAGGAAGACATACAACAGATCTCTACTGATTGTGAGCTTTTGCCTCGTGTTCTGTGCTTCTGGACACTATGGGTCCTGGAATCAATTGTGTAGCACACAGACCTCCAGAAATTCATCTTTCTGGGCCACAGAAAAGAGAAACATCCTGGGTTTATTTTGGCTTTACAGCAATTTTAAATGTTGGGTGATATAGTAGATCTGCATCTATGGTTACTTGTCCTTTTTACAGTTGAACTAGGGAGACATGTGCAGTCTGAAACCCCGTTTTCAAACTTAGAGTTTCTATCTCATTTTTTTATTGAATTTATTAACAGCAAGTAACATTCCATCCATCCATTATCCAACCCGCTGAATCCGAACACAGGGTCACGGTGGTCTGCCGGAGAGATCCCAGCCAACACAAGGCACAAGGCAGGAACCAATCCAACCCACCACAGGACACACACAAACACACACTAGGGCCAATTTAGAATCGCCAATCCACCTAACCTGCATGTCTTTGGACTGTGGGAGGAAACCGGAGCGCCTGGAGGAAACCCACGCGGACACGGGGAGAACATGCAAACTCCACGCAGGGAGGACCCGGAAAGCGAACAAGGGTCTCCTAACTGCGAGGCGTCAGCGCTACCACTGTGCCACCGTGTGGCCCCAAGTAACATTCCATACAAGCAAATCAAAACTTGATAAAACTAAGTTCAAATCAACCCCGACCCTTGAGAAAGAGAGCAAAGCCAACAGCCAGAGTTAAACTTTAAGAGTAGAAGTAGACGAGTAGTAGTAAGTGCTTATTCTAATATATTATTGATTAGATCCTGCCAGGTTTTAAAAAAGTTCTGAACAGATCCTCTGAGTGAGAATCTGAGTTCTTCCAATTTCAAATAATATATCACATCAGTTTCCCACGGACTTATGAGAGGTGGACTAGTATTCTTCCAGTTGAGCAAGATAAGTCTACGTGCTAGTACTGTGGTAAAGGCAATTCCAGTTTGTTTGTCCTTCTCCACTTTAAGCCCATCTGGGAGTCCACCAAACACAGCTGTTAGTGGATTAGGAGGGATGGTGACCCCAAGGTTGTCTGATAGGCATGCAAAGATTTTAGTCCAGGATGATGTTAATTTGGTGCAGGCCCAGTGAGGTTAGAGCTCGATTGCAACGTTCACAAGTTAGATCTTACCCTGGAAACATTTTGGAAAGTTAGAGTTTCTCAGCCTGTGGGTTGCGATTTCAGTGGTTGATTAGCTCACACATTACCCCTCCACCGGTCTTCAATGCTTTTTAGGTGTGTAATCACGCTAAACACCCTACTTTAATTGTTCAGCACATCATGAAAAGGGCAAAGAAGCAGACCAAAACCAAGACTAATTGATTTCATCTATGTAAACTATATTTTAAATGTTAACAAAAATATATAAAAGTATGTCCTGAAGCCAAAAAGGGTTCAGAACCACTGCTCTCAGTGAACGAAATGGAAATCTAACCTCATAGTTTAGTCACCTATGCACTTTTTTAAGCATTTCAGTTTTCTTGAAACTCTGTGCATTGTTTCCAGTCCACGTGACGGGAAGCAGTACATAATAATGATAATAATTCTTTACATTTATCACTCTACTCAAAGTGCTTCAGTGAGTGGGGAGCCACTTCAATCACCACTAATGTGTAGCATCCACCTGGATGATGTGATGGCAGCTATTTTTGTGCCAGTGTGCTCACCACACATTAGCTATTGGGTGGTGAAGTGGTGAAAAAGACAGGGGATGATTAGGGGGCCAGAATGACTAGGCTGTGGTGAACAATATACCCTGGGATACGCCCTGCTCTTTAGAAAGGATGCCCAGGGATCTTTTATGACCACAGAGAGTCGGGACCTCAGCTTTACATCTTATCCGAGGGACGGTGCGATTTTTATAGCACAGTGTCCCCATCATTGCACTGGGGAATAGGGGTCCACATTCAGACCACAGGATATGCATCTCCTGCTTGTCTCACTAACACCACTAAACCCAAGCTTTTCCTAGATAATCTCCCATCCAACTACTTGCTGGGCCTGATCACGCTTAGCTTGAGGTGGATGACCTGTTCTGAAGCACATACGGTGTGCATGTATGTCAGTATATGTCATTGCATGTGCTCAGGCTCTGTGGTTTGACCAGGAGGTGGAAGTGTCTGGTCAGTGTAGTGGTCCACCTGAGTTTATTCTCCTTCTAAAGATGTGTCCCACTGCCTCAACGAACTGGACTAGTTTATTATAGGATGGCAGAGTTGTGATGGCTGTGGCATAGATAAAAGGTAAAGTACCATTTCCAGTTAGCGGAAATAACCCAAAACTTGATATACAACTACGTTTTGTACCTAATACTTGTATGCAAAATTTGGTTGACCTAAGTGAAAGCCTTCTCAAGTTATCGTGTTTATACACACACACACATACACGCACACGCACACACATGCCCACACACACACACACATACAGACACACAGACATAATTCCAAAAATGGTATTTTCCATCTCAGGAAGGTCTAAAACATTGAGAATCATCAAAATCTCGAAATGGAATTTTTGGAGGATTCCAATACTTTCCCTATTCTTTGCATACGAGAAAGTCAGGGTGGTCTAAAACATCGAGATTCATCAAAATCTTAACATCAAATTTTTCGACAATTACAATACTTTCCCTATACTTTGTATATGAGAAAGTGAAAAAAAGGGTCATCCAATATCCACAAAAGTTGGTGGAGAGTTTCCAGTCCATAGTTCTAGTGTCCATGTATTGATCAGAAGTACACAATTCCTGTAATATGAAAAAATACTCAACATAGAATTCAGCAGTGACTGGACATTTCAGTAAAGCCCCCAGTGGTGAACAATGTGTACTGCCCTGTAATGACAAAAATGATCTGGCTGGGAACTGCACTGTCAGACTTTATATAACATAAAAGAGCATAAGAATTTTTACAGATCTGTGGAGACCATTCAGCCCATGACACGCAGATAATGAGCAGAATAGTTAAATTATTTCAATATGTCATCCAACAAAATATGATGGGATTAAATGTCTTGGACAACAGCCTGTTAAAGCCCTAAACATTTTTCACATGATGCAAACTGACTTTCAAGCCCAAATCAGGCCTATTAGTAGTAGTAGTAGTAGTTGTAGTTAACTACTCTGCTAACAAAACCTGCCTGTAATAAAGCTTTAGACTCTTTTTGGCAGATTGGTAGAATCATTAGCACTGCTGCCCCTTGACTACAGGGACCTGAGTTTGATGCCCAGCAAGACGTGTCTATACAGCATGTCTCCAGGTAGTCCATTACCCCCTTGCATTTTAAAGATGGTTCTTTGATGCCAGGTGAGTAAGTCTGAGCATGTGTGGGCACTGAGGTGGAATGACATCCTCTTAGACTAGTAATGAGGTGTCACCAGTGGCTGCTTTTGTTCTGCATAATTCAAGACCGATATCAAAAACAGCATGTGAATGGTGGCCTACTCTCAGTTGACGTTCTCACTACAAACTCCTCATAAGGCACCTTAGAGGGGTCACTGCTTGGAAAGCCACCTAATGACCTCTTTTGCTAACAGCAGCAGCAGCAGTCCCCATTTCTAATACAGGTTTCAATGAAAAGGGATGTCCACGGTGATGATCTCCTCCTGCCCAAGTGCTTTAAAATCTCTCTGATCGGAGAACCAAAGCAGACTTGAATTGGTTCTGTCTGCGTCTATCACCCTATGTGATATAAATGAGCAAAAACAAATAGAATGAGGGGAACAAATCAAACATTCTGATATATAACATTTTCTTAATAAACACTTAAAGATAAATTGCATGAGACAGCTCTAGAATCAAATGAGGAACAAGAGTTCTCTTAAAAGGGAAGCATTAATAAGGAAGGCGTGGTGGTGCAGTGGTAGCCCTGCTGTCTTGCAACAAGGAGACTGGTGCTCCCTGCATGAAGTTTGCATGTTCTCCCTATGTCTGCATTGGTTTTCTCCTAAAGTCCAGAGACATGCAGGTTAGGTGAATTGGGGTTCTTAAATTGGGCCTGGTGTGTGTGTGTGTGTTCACCTTGAGATGGACTGCTGCTATATTTAGGAATTGCTCTCTCCCTTGTGCCTGATGCTTGATGGGATAGGCTCCAGCTGCCCCACAACCCTGCCCTGGACAAGTAGGTTTGGAAGATGGACGCATGGGAAGCATAAATACAGAAAAAGGAGTCGTGTGTACAACTGGAGAAATGTTATTTAGTTTGAGCTCATGACAATGTAACTCTAAACTGGATATGGCTGATTGACATGATGTGTTTTTGGCAGGAGTGTCCACGGCCAGAATTTGTGGCAATGGCGCCAGGCATGGAGCAGAATCCTGTTACAGGAGCAATGGAACCCTACTTTCCGGAAAAAACTCGCCAGTCGCGCATCTTGACTGGATCTATGGTCATCATTTTCATGGTGAGTTTGTTCTCCAGCCCCTCATTCCTTAAAGTGAAATGCTGTGGAGGTTCTTCTTCACACTTTCACCAGAACAGCAATGATTCCAGCTCTCTAGAAGTAATTTTACTGTGGTGGCCAACAGATGGCTATAAAGAAAGTATGTGTACACGCTCTGTAGCTTTAGTAGTATTTTACTTTTTTTTATTTTGTTCATACAACGTCAAAGTATTTGGAACAATATAATTCTTTTGCTCATTTTCATCACCTTATCCTTCTATATAAAAGCGGTCGGGATTGTCCTTCCGTCCCGTGAGTGCTACGCAGGCGCGGAGTTTCACACACGCCCTGTCCATTTTGCAGTGCACGATGGGATTTGTAGCTTCGTTTTTCCAGGTAAAAGATGATTTTCTACTCCAGACTGTGTGATATCTTCTGCTTCTTTCTTACTATATAAAAGCGGTCGGGATTGTCCTTCCGTCCCGTGAGTGGAAAGCGTAGCGGTATTCCACTTATCACAGACTTACTACTTGCAGCTTGCGGTACGAAGCGACATGATGTGAGCAGAGTTCTGGTGCTCCCATCGTTCCCTTGCTTTTGTGCGCGATGCGCTGGAAAAATAGACAAAATTATGTCTCTGGAAATAATTAATGTTGATGGAGTACAAATGCCTCACCGCGTAGTAAATATCAGGGGGGTTCAAAAGGGTGACCTTAATATAGAAAAAAAGTTAAAATTTCACCACAAAAATAACAGAAACTACGTGCATTAAAGTAATACCGCTCAAATGCAATATAAGCAAATTAATGAGTTTGTATAAAATATCAAATTGATCTACATATTGAATTGCCTTAAGAAGTGGTCAACTTAAAAGTCTGTCGCCTTAAAAGGCGGGTCAGCCTAGTTTTGGATATTTGTGGGTCAGGATGGTTTGTTTTATTCACTGGCGATGGTCATGTTTAGAATATTCTTTAGGGTTAATTAATATGAAACTGTTCTCACGTTACTAACCTTTAATGAGACCTTTAGTAATAGACTTGACAGTGTACTTTGGTCAAGAACTTTGGTTAATTTTTTCTTTGCATAAGAAAAAACGTTCATTTTTTATTTTAGTAAAAAGTATACAGTAGGATGGCACAATGGCACAGTGGTAGCCTCACAACAAGAAGACTGCGGTTCATGGAGCTTTTGTGTTCGCCAC
Source organism: Polypterus bichir lapradei (assembly GCA_026402145.1). Classification (NCBI taxonomy): domain Eukaryota; kingdom Metazoa; phylum Chordata; class Cladistia; order Polypteriformes; family Polypteridae; genus Polypterus; species Polypterus bichir. The sequence continues at coordinate 41,659,391 of JANRMT010062815.1, forward strand.
ATGTCTGTGTGGGTCTCCTCTTTCCTCCAGTCCAAAGACATGCATGTTAGGTGGATTGGTAATGCCAAGTTGGCCCGTGTCTGTGTTCACACTGTGATGGTCTGGTGCCCTGTTCAGGGATAATTCCTGCCTTGTGCCCAATGCTTGCTGGGATGGGCTTCCGGTTCTGTGAGACCCTGGTCTAGATAAGCAGGCTTAGACTTATGGATGGATGAATTATATACTGTAGTATCTGGTAATTTTTTCTCTTATAATGAAGCTTTTTCAGAGTGCTGTTGATATTTAACACACTGAACGGTGCTCAATTTTGGAAAATGAATTTGGGCAACATATTTTGTACAATAAACACTGTGCACTCTGTCTCTTGGAACAAAACCACAGTAGGTTCAAATGAAGAATCATGAAATATTCCCATCTCATCTTAAGCCCATGTCAGTTATTAATCATATCTATTGTGATGACGTGCAAACACGTGAATTACACCACACCTCAGCAAAGGCCGACTGCCTCAAACAGATAAGACTTGCAGATGGTGGCCAATGGTATTTACAGGTATATAAGCCCAACATTCATACTAAACCCTATTGACTGACCAATTACTGTATTATTATGTATAGCACTTTCCAGGGCAGAAATTGTCACAAAGTATATACAGTATCCATGGTGAAAGGTTGTATCTCCAAAATAAGCCACAAAAGCAAATCAGAACCTTCACTGCCCTGCCCAGAAGAGGCTCACCCCAAGGTAGCCAGTCCAAATTGCTACCTGCAGTCTGTGGCCTACACAGGCCTAAAAATTGGAATCATTCTATAAAAGTTCAAAAAGCAATACAGTCCCAGAATTCAGAAAAATGCCTTAGAAGGGACATCTTGCCTGAAGAAGAGGCCTGAGTTGCCTCAAAAGCTTGCATATTGTTATTTTTTTTAGTTAGCCAATAAAAGGGGTCATTTTACTTGACTTCTCATTAGAAGGGAGATAAACAATAAAACCTCTGGTTGATAAACAAAAGGCAACACTGAATCTTTATCCATCCATTATCCAACCCACTATATCCTAACACAGGGTCACGGGGGTCTGCTGGAGCCAAACCCAGCCAGCACAGGGCACAAGGCAGGAACAAACCCTGGGCAGGGTGCCTGCCCACCGCAGGGCACACACACACACACCAAGCACACACTAGAGACAATTTAGGATCGCCAATGCACTTGACCTGCATGTCTTTGGACTGTGGGAGGAAACTGGAGCACCCGGAGGAAACCCATGCAAACATGGGGAGAACATGCAAACTCCATGCAGGGAGGACCCGGGAAGCGAACCCAGGTCTCCTGCTCCACCGTGCCACACACACTGACTCTTTAGAAATTGAAAATGTATTACCAAAATAGGGGAAAAGAGTAAAAATGATCAAAAGAGCAAACAGAATTTGCCTAAAAGGCAATCCAGGGCAAACCAAGTCCAAAATCACAATCACATTTTGAGATGTTGCATGAAAATATGGCAGCATTTATGTTTTCAAGTTATCCCTTGGTGGATAAAAAGGTCTTTCTCTGTAGTGCTGCTTAGCTTTATTGTGAAGTAGACTCTTGTCTGGATTTGGCCTCTTCTCAGTATTTTTGACTTCACCTTTGTTTTGTCTCTTTTTGATCTTATTCCTACGACTGTTTTGACTCGTAGTTTGCTAACCTTTTTTGTTTTTGCATTTCGATCATCTCCTAATTTTTTCTTACTTACAAGGATTCTCAACACCCTGTGTCTCATAACAATATCCAAGAGCGGCATTTGGGGGTGGCAAGTAGGAGCGATCGCCCCAGGCCCCGCGCCTAAGGAGGCCCCGTTTTTGAGGTCCACGTGTCCTGTTTGAGCGGATTCGTCAAGTTATATTCTCTAGTATATATATATATATATATACAGTATATTTTAGATGCTCCTAAGATGAACCCTTTTAAAATCCCTCTTCCATGTCAAATTCCATACGTATATGTCTTTGAAAACATTCAATAGTACACCTTCATCGCCAGAAAAGTGTTGCCAGTATAACCCCTTCCTGAAATAGGCATAGCCCTTAGCCCACTAGTGGCTGGGTTGGCTTCTCCTATCTATAGAAAAAGACATTGCAGATCCAGATTAGACTATGAAGATGTCATCAACAACTTTTCCAATCGGAAGACAAGAAAAGTGGATTTTCGTCTGTGAAGATTTCATGATGATACCGCTACACTAATGTCACACTTCCTGTCGAAACCCTGAAACTCACATTTTATTTGTAAGCCATAAACATGTCCTAATATTAATGCACAAAACCATGTATCGCTAATGATAATCGGCTGACATGACAGCAACGTGAGTTATGACTGACATCCTGCATATCGAGTCTCAGAGTATACTTGCATTTTGGGCACGTTTTCTAGAAGAGGCCCTGCTAATTTCTACATGACAACGCATCGCATTTCACACTGTCGTGGTATTGTCATGAATTACAAATTGCACTTTTTTAAAAGATTATATCGTTATAGCTTGATAAAGTTTGCGTGTTCTCTTGCAAGAATTTAGCTAAATACTGTAATGAGAAAATCCGGTGTATGTTAACATTATTTTGATTAAATTTGTGTGTAAGTTTCTACAGTCCACACATACCGGTAACAGCGTTTGACGTAACCGGCCCTGCGTGGGGTTGGTCAGCCCTCAGCCCTGTACACCCCTAAGGCCGCCTCTGACAATATCAACTTCTTTATGTCAATATACACAAGTGCCAGAGCTATAAATCTCATCAATCGTCACCACCAAGATAAAACAGGGTGTTCAGCCAGGGGAGACCATTTTACAAAAGCTATTCGCATCAAGTTTAGAAGAAATATACAAGTCAGCATAAAGATTAATGGTGAAATTCTTCACCAGTTACATTTTGCTAACAATGTTTCTTCTTCTCTTGCAATAAAGAGGAACTTGAAAGGCAAATAACAGATTTAAATGACAGGAGCAAATGATCATAAATGTAAATGAATCTAAAGAAAACAAATGTCATGTTAAACAGTCAGTCAAAAGCTCAGCCACTGACAGAAAACCCCTGCAGCTATATTTAAATTGGCCAAAATATTACGACAAATGGCAATATTGTGAATGAAATTCTGAATCATACTTAATAATCCTGGAAAGCATTTAATCAACTACATACTCACTAAAACAAGAAAAAAAATAACATTATCTTGCAAAAGACAACGGGCTGGTCAAGTTGCTTAACAATAAATCATCGCCAGACAACAATAGTTTTAGATAAGATGCCACTTAATCAGAATGCGTCACAAAGTCAGAAGGCACCGACTGGAAAAATGTTTGCATTATGAGGAAGCAGCTGGAAAGACAATGAAGAGACCTTCAACCTGTAGTGCATTAATTCTGCAAATGATGATTTTTGAATATTATTGGCTGTGGAGCTAACCCAGACACAGACAGGCGGACATGTTGGATTTCACCACCACACGTTTTATTATATACACTATTTACAATAAATGGTCACTAAGACCCAGTCCAAAAGTGCACAAACCCCCACACTCAGTCCTGGCCACACAAATGCCTCTTCTCGGGCCGCCTCCACACCTCTCTCGTGCCTTGTCCTTCTTCCACCCGAATCCAGCCTCGAATGAATGGAGACGGCCCCTTTGATATTCTCCCGGATGAGCTCCAGGTGGTTCCCGGCATTCCCTTGTTGGCCACGCCCTAGCGTGGCGGAAGTGCCGGCTGTTCTCCCGGCAGCTCTCCGGGTGCCCTTCTAAATCTTCCCCCCAGCACTTCCTGGTGGGGCGGAAGTGCTGAGGTCACAAGTCCCCAAGGCATTGGGGCGCCTCCTGGCGGTGACCACGGGCCCCTACAGGGTGGGGCTTCCATGCCCTGAACCCGTGGCCCCCAAAGCAACCAGGAAGGCGGCCCCCACGTGATTCCAGATGGGCACACGCCCACTTCCGGTCCTCGAAGGCGTCCCGGCCGGGTCGTCGCCCCTGGCATCCGCGACATTGGCAAATAAAAATCAGAAATATGTTGTATATTATTGGAAATAATCTACATTTTTTAATAGCAAGAGTTCAGTCTATATATGGTGGAGAAATATTCTCAAATCCTTTCTTTTTATAATATTGTATTACTGTATTATTTGTTTCCATCTCACATTTGTGCACCTCCCTGCACTGGGTGTTGTGACTATGAAAATGTCACGTTACCATAAGGGGCAGTGACTTATATTATATTGTGTCAATAACTTTGGAGGCAGACAAAACAAAGGCTTGCGGAGTTACCCCATATATTGTGAAGAGTAGCCAACAATGACTAATACCTGTCTGTCTTTCTGCAAAATAACAAAAGACAAGTGAAAATGGATTCAGGTCGGTTTATATTAAGGAGGTAGGAAGTAGGGTGAGGTTATCTGTGGTCATCTGGGACAGAAGCGATGTCATCAGGACGGGACAGAAGCAATGAGACTTCCAGGGGTCTGTAGGAAGAAAGAGAAAAGGCATTAGTACTTGTCACAAACTGTTTTTCTGATGTTTTAATGCCCTCTGTTGGACCCTTTTGCTGTCCCCTAAGCACACGTGTTTGACAATTTTATTATTATTTTGAAGTGATATTCAGATTATGACGCCTGCATGTTACAGGGTCACCTTCTGGGCTCATCAGAGTTAAGCACTACCACTCTGGGACACTCCTAGAATATGCCCAATGAGGGCAACTGACTCTGCTCCTTCCAGTCCACGAGCTATAAGAGCAGGGCGCTCCCAGAAGGGTATGAGCAAGCCGCCAAACGGTGCTGCTTCCTGAAGCCTGTCCTCCCTTCAGAGCCCTTCAGAGACTCGGCCTTTTTGTTTCTACTGCCACCATCATGTGCCAGTTATTTTTGTTTGAATTTATTATTATAGTTAATTGGGTGGCCTGGTTGGCACCACAGTATTTCATTTAGACTAATGTGTTCCTTTTGGTCGATGACAGATGAATGGACTGCGGGGAGATTTTAGCTTTCTGTGGTTTAGGTTACCCTGCCTGAATAAACTAAACATCTGATGGTGAATGATCAGTGGCCATCTTTTCTTTGCTGTTGTCTTTGCAGCTGTGCATTGTCATGATATTCCTGGTGACTGTTATTATGTATCGAGGGATCATCAGCATGATGATGTATCATACAGGAAGCTCAGTTCTGCGGACTCAGGTAAGTCTGCTGAGGTTGGGTTTCTCACCTTATGCACAATCATGTGAGGCATAAACATGTTCTGTTTGATTAGCATGTTTTATTTATAGATAATAAAGCAATTTATTAATATTAGTGCACATATTGCCAAAAATCCAGTTTCAGAAAGCTTAAAAGTTGGAAACAGTTTGGCTCACCAATAAAACTATAATCTATGTTTAACCTTAAAGACAAACTCAAACTGATTAAAAATGAAACCCAAAAAATTATGATTACATAAGTCCTCGCAGCTCTTGGGTCATTACTTGATTGCTCCTCATATGGCTTTTGATCAGCAGTGACATCCTTCTTGACGATGTCCCCAGTGTATAATTTGCTCAATGGTCCACGTTTCCCCCTCGGTCCTGGTCATAGATCTCTGGAGGTCTTCTGCCTCTCAGTGACGTCAAAGAAGGAATTGTATAGCATGGTTATAAATTAGAGAGGAAAAGCTTGACTGAAAGTGTGTCTTGTAGAAGTCCAGCCGCTTCCACTTGATAATGATGGACCTGGTACTGTCCTACAGGATATTTAAAACATTTATATTCTCTCCTGTTCTGCATCTCCTAATCTAGAACTTTAAATTACTGGATCCTGTTTTTTATGAACAGCACAGTGAGTACCGCTATGGCTTTAGAGTCCTGAGTATGACTCCTGTGTTGGTCAGGGCCATCTCAACAGCATTATAGGCAAAACAGTGCACTGGGGCTTCTACCTACACAACCAGCCAGCACGTCACAACATACATAGATTAGTATGGGGCCCCCGGGCAAATGCCCAGCGTGCCCCGTGCGTGAAGACCGGTCTTGGTCACTGTCTCTGTAGAGTTTGCACATTTTATCTGAGCTGCCACGAGTGTTTCTCAGAGTGCACAGATTTCTTTCCACATCACAAAGAAGTGCACTTTAGGCTGAGTGGAGACTGTAAATTGGCCTGTAAAAGAGAGTGTGGGATGTTCTGTGATGGACTTGTACCCCTGTCCAGGCTTGTTTCTGACTTTGCACCCAGTGCTGCCATGACAAGCTCTACTCCTACCCTCCCTGCAGCTCTCATCTTCACTAAGCAGATGTGTAAATGAAGGACTAAATGGAGTTCATACTTTTTGGTTCTCAGTATTCACTTCATACATCAAAAACTTCTGTCCATCCATCCTTCTAGACAGATAAATTCTGGTTAAGTGGATTTGAATGGGATTTGTTGTAGAGCAGTTTATGAAAGTTATTAAAAATGGTAAAGGTCATCGTAGATCACACATGGCCTAGTCACTGCTTCAGAGACCTGGGTTCAATTCCCAAGCCAAACACTTTCTGTGTAAAGTTGCATGGCTTTCTCTGGGTATTCTGGTTCCTTTCTGCACTCTTTAAACACACAGGTGTTTTGTCAGTTTATCAAATCTAAACTGAACGATTGTGGACGTGTTGCTCCCATTCCAACGTGTTTCCTGCTTTGTGCTTCATATGTCCAGTGCAGGTTCTGGTAACCGGAATTGATTTACACATTTAGTAAATGATTGCCAGGGTTTTTCCATACAAAGTGCTTGAATCTTTTTTTCATGAATTCCTAATGAGTCTTATTCCTGGGTTCAAATCCTAGCCTAGGCATTGTCAGCGGAGTTTTCACATTCTCGTTGTGTCCACACAGATCAGATTCCCTTTAGCATTTCGGAGATGTGAAGGTTAGACTCTAAACTGAGTTGGAGTTTGTAGCGGTCAAGTGCTGCTAAGATTCAAACTTTCAATGTGACGGTGATTTATTTATTTTAGTAGAGGATTACCAGGGACAACCCCAGCCTTGGAACGACACACACACACTACTACAACAGAGACCAAATAAAGCACGCTGGGAACATTAAACAATAAAGAATATAATGAAATTAAATGATCTAAATGCAAACAATAATACCACCCCTGACCCTTTCGGCGATATTACATTTAACATATAAACACAAACAACACACAGCAAAGTCCATGAAAAAACCAAACCGGATGAAATGAGAAGTGATGAGATTGAGTCCAGTGATCTGTATGTAGAAAGGGAATGGAAAACACAGTCCTACCGGTAGTTGCTGAAAGGATGAAGACAGATGGATAGTTCAGGAGCGCATCCTTTTCTTGCAGGAAAGCCAATGAATCCAAACACAGTCCTCAGTATACAGGTAGACAGACGATCCAGACCCCAACAAACAAATACAATCCAGGACACAATGATAAAATATGGCAGAATTAACGGCAGGCAGTCCAACAGATAAATGCAACACACAATGTACGACAACAAAAACAACCCTTCTTCTCCTTCCTGACACCTGCCCTCCTTTTAAACTCCTCTGGCCACCTTTGACCCCAACAGCCCATGCAAGGACTGCTGGGAGACGCAGTTCTAACTAATAGTAGCATTGCTACAAGTTAGTGAGTCTGTGCCCTGTGATAGGCTGGCACTCGATCCAATGATGACTTCTGCCTTAAACTCAGTTGCCTCGTCCCCAGAGATGATTTATTGGTGTAAGTGAAACACATAAATGATTAACAAGTTGTGAGTTTGTAAAATTTCAGCAATATGCCTATTTTAAAATTAATACCAGATACCGCAACATGCTAAAGGCACAATATTTTGTTTCTGTTTATAAAGTTTCTTTTCCTTCACTACTCAAACTCACCTTCAAGCTTTTTGATTTGCCACAGATTGCTCAATGTGGCCTCCTAGTGGCTGTGGCTCTCAACAGCACATCAAATGGTTGATGTCCTGACCGTTTCTCTGTGTGAGAGTGAGATCATTAGCTTCAAACCTGTGACCTGAAAGTTAATTTAAGAATTGGCATCAACTAATTAAACGTAAATGTGCTTGGCTCCTAGATGAAGCAAGGTGAACAGTGTAGATTGCTTCCTCTCCTTAGGACTGGATGTCTGAATACTATGGAAGAACTTCCTCTTCATAGATTTCTGTACTTTTTCATGCTGCCAGTGTTTCCCATTAGATATTATAATTCTTAATTCAGTAATACTTTACAGTCATTCATTTAATTGATTCACATATCACAGTGACTTGTAATTCATTTATTCTAGACAGTATACATTTACTCAATTACAAATTCAATACACTGTTAACATATATCTGTTAGTGGTGCACAGGCAGGCTGAGTGACTCTCCCAGGGTCACAGAGTGTGTCTGTTGGTGGTCCGCGATAAAAATAAATTGTGCTTGCACTCAACAGGCCGGAAATATTGCCAACATCTCCAGCAGCATGGTGAACCTGGCTCTGATTCTTTTGATGGGCCAAGTCTACACAGCACTTGCAGAGCAGCTTACCAAGTGGGGTAAGGAGCAATTGGCTTGTCCAGCCTGGAGGACGCATGCCAGGTGACTAAACTGGGCTGTTTATTTCACAGAAATGCATCGGACACAGACGCAATATGAGGATGCCTTCACTTTCAAGGTCTTCATATTCCAGTTTGTCAATTTCTACTCATCACCTTTCTATGTGGCGTTCTTCAAAGGCAGGTGAGAAGATCAGTAAGTAGCTTATTTACATTTGGGATTGAAAGTGCAAGTTTGGTCCAGCAGTAAAGAAAATGTCAAAATCCATGACCTCTCAAAACATGGAAAAATCAAATACTATCTGAAAGCCAGTGTCAGGTGAGATGATGAATAATCGGCTAAATCAGCAGCCGGTAGCTAGCAGACTGAACCGAATGGGAAACACAAGACTGACCCAGGCTTATGCAGTTGTGGTGCTGGAATCATGACAATTGCTTCATAAAAGACAACATTCAAGGAGTAATTATATAAATTATCTGTTATTGAGCATCTGCTGAGTTGGCTTCAACCTACTAATTAAAAAACACAATTTATAAGGAATGAATTGAATGGTTGAGAGGTAGTGGCCCTTAAGTAGATAATATTTGATTAAAGCAGTGATGTCTAAATTTAGTATTAAGTACCTGGCACCGACTCAGACCCACGTATTCAAAAACCGTCTCTATTGGATTAATGACAGAAGCAGTGGGTGACCAAGTAGGTGACAGAAGCAATGATTTCCAAACTGATCTGTTAAGGACAGTCTTCTGCTTGTCCACAGACCCAAATATGAAAAAAGTGAACGGGGACCAAACTCCATACAGTATATATATATATATATATATTATATATATATATATATATACTGTATATATATACAGTATATGTATAAAATCCAACATCTGTCTGTCTGTCCACTTTTCACGAGAGAACTACTTAACGGATTTAGATTAGGTTTTTTTCAATAATTTGCTTGAACATTCTGGTTGATTTCTCTCATTGTGCTAAGTGTCATAGTTCACTTGCAGGACCGATATACTCACGCTAATCCAAGACAGAGGCTGTGGTCCGAAGGGAGGGGGAAGCATGACGTCAGGAGTAGTGAGCTGGGCAGGGTCCTCCTCACTATCCTGTTTCACTACTACGCAGGTGGAGCTGTGGGGGATGGCTAATATATATATATATATATATATATATATATATATATATATATATATATATATATATATATAGAGGGAGGTCCAGATCTAATTATGCAATTTTCATTACGCTATAACTTATTAAGTTTATTACATAGGAAATCACCCGAAAAATCCCGGACCATCAAGAAGTGTCCGAACTGACGAAATGAAGAATCGTCTTTGCGCTGAACTGGAATCATCACCCGCATAAATCAAAGTCATCCAGATGATCTGGATCTGCATAATTAGATCTGGACATATATATATATATATATATATATATATATATATATATACATACAGTGGAACCTCGGTTTGCGAGTAACTCGGTTTACAAGTGTTTTGCAAGACGAGCTAAAACTTTTAATAAATTTTGACTTGATAAACGAGCGACGTCTTGCAATACGAGTAGTATGTATGTATATGCTTTGTCTGCTGAGCGTCATGTAATCACAACTGAGCTAAAGGTTCTCCCTCTTGCTGCAGGATTGTGGGCAATCGTCTCCTATTCTCCTTCTGAGTCAGCGTCATATATGAGTCACTCATATAGTCAACATCCGTACGAGCGTATACTGTTTACTACAGCATTGTGACTGTGTGTGTGTGTGCGTGCGTGTGTGTGTGTGTGCTGTGACGTGCGAGTCCCCGTCTTGCACCACCAGCTTTATTCAGCTTGAAACAGCAACAGCAAGGTTATTTATTGTAGCAGGATCTGCCACTCTCCTATACACAGACACAGCAGTCAGGTAGGGTCGTGGCCAAGTAGTACTATGCCCTGCGCGTTTATAATGTTCCTTGTTCCTTGTATCACCCACTGACGGCAGGCACTTATAGCATGTCCGCGATCTTTCTGGATTCGCTTTTTTTTGGGACGCTCTTCCGCGTGTCGTCCTGTTGGGTGGAATCCCACAAGAATTTATAAACTCTCTCACACCAGCCATGATTCTTTTCAAAGGTAAAGTGCAGCTTAATTTGTTTTATGTATTTTTACTTTATATTTTGTATTAATCATTTTTATATGAATAGTTTTGGGTTGTGGAATGAATGATCTGAGTTTCCATTATTTCTTATGGGGAAATTTACTTTGATATACAAGTGCTTTGGACTGCGAGCACGTTTCCGGAACGAATTATGCTTGCAAACCGAGGTTCCACTGTGTGTATGTATATATATATATATATATCCATCCTCTTCCGCTTATCCGAGGTCGGGTCGCGGGGGTAGCAGCTTAAGGAGAGAAGCCCAGACTTCCCTCTCCCCAGCCACTTCCAGCTCTTCCGGGAGAATCCCAAGGCGTTCCCAGGCCAGCCGGGAGACATAGTCCCTCCAGCGTGTCCTGGGTCTTCCCTGGGGCCTCCTCCCAGTTGGACGTGCCCGGAACACCTCACCAGGGAGGCGTCCAGGAGGCATCTTGATCGGATGCCCGAGCCACCTCATCTGACTCCTTTCGATGCGGAGGAGCAGCGGCTCTACTCTGAGCCCCTCCCGGATGACTGAGCTCCTCACCCTATCTTTAAGGGAAAGCCCAGACACCCTGCGGAGGAAACTCATTTCAGCCGCTTGTATTCGCGATCTCGTTCTTTCGGTCACTACCCATAGCTCATGACCATAGGTGAGGGTAGGAACGTAGATCGACTGGTAAATTGAGAGCTTTGCCTTACGGCTCAGCTCTTTTTTCACCACGACAGACCGATGCAGAGCCCGCATCACTGCGGATGCCGCACCGATCCGCCTGTCGATCTCACGATCCATTCTTCCCTCACTCGTGAACAAGACCCCGAGATACTTAAACTCCTCCACTTGGGGCAGGATCTCGCCCCCAACCCTGAGAGGGCACTCCACCCTTTTCCGGCTGAGGACCATGGTCTCGGATTTGGAGGTGCTGATTCTCATCCCAGCCGCTTCACACTCAGCTGCGAACCGCTCCAGAGAGAGCTGAAGATCACGGCCTGATGAAGCAAACAGGACAACATCATCTGCAAAAAGCAGTGACCCAATCCTGAGTCCACCAAACCGGACCCCTTCAACACCCTGGCTGCGCCTAGAAATTCTGTCCATAAAAGTTATGAACAGAATCGGTGACAAAGGGCAGCCCTGGCGGAGTCCAACTCTCACTGGAAACGGGCTCGACTTACTGCCGGCAATGCGTACCAAGCTCTGACACCGGTTGTACAGGGACTGAACAGCTCTTATCAGGGGGTCCAGTACCCCATACTCCCGGAGCACCCCCCACAGGACTCCCCGAGGGACACGGTCGAACGCCTTTTCCAAGTCCACAAAGCACATGTAGACTGGTTGGGCAAACTCCCATGCACCCTCCAGGACTCTGCTAAGGGTGTAGAGCTGGTCCACTGTTCCGCGACCAGGACGAAAACCACACTGTTCCTCCTGAATCCGAGGTTCGACTATCCGACGGACCCTCCTCTCCAGAACCCCCGAATAGACTTTTCCAGGGAGGCTGAGGAGTGTGATCCCTCTATAGTTGGAACACACCCTCCGGTCCCCCTTTTTAAAGAGGGGGACCACCACCCCAGTCTGCCAATCCAGAGGCACTGTCCCCGATGTCCATGCGATGTTGCAGAGACGTGTCAACCAAGACAGTCCTACAACATCCAGAGCCTTAAGGAACTCCGGGCGTATCTCATCCACCCCCGGGGCCCTGCCACCAAGGAGTTTTTTGACCACCTCGGTGACTTCAGTCCCAGAGATGGGAGAGCCCACCTCAGAGTCCCCAGGCTCTGCTTCCTCATTGGAAGGCATGTTAGTGGGATTGAGGAGGTCTTCGAAGTACTCCCCCCACCGACCCACAACGTCCCGAGTCGAGGTCAGCAGCGCACCATCCCCACCATATACGGTGTTGACACTGTACTGCTTCCCCTTCCTGAGACGCCGGACGGTGGACCAGAATCTCCTCGAAGCCGTCCGAAAGTCGTTCTCCATGGCCTCTCCAAACTCCTCCCATGCTCGAGTTTTTGCCTCAGCAACAACCGAAGCCGCATTCCGCTTGGCCTGTCGGTACCTATCAGCTGCCTCCAGAGACCCACAGGACAAAAAGGTCCTATAGGACTCCTTCTTCAGCTTGACGGCATCCCTCACCGCCGGTGTCCACCAACGGGTTTGGGGATTGCCGCCGCGACAGGCACCGACCACCTTACGGCCACAGCTCCGGTCAGCCGCCTCAACAATAGAGGCACGGAACATGGCCCATTCGGACTCAATGTCCCCCACCTCCCTCGGGACGTGGTCGAAGTTCTGCCGAAGGTGGGAGTTGAAGCTACTTCTGACAGGGGACTCTGCCAGCCGTTCCCAGCAGACCCTCACAACACGTTTGGGCCTACCAGGTCTGACCGGCATCTTCCCCCACCATCGAAGCCAACTCACCACCAGGTGGTGATCAGTTGACAGCTCCGCCCCTCTCTTCACCCGAGTGTCCAAGACATATGGCCGCAAGTCCGACGACACAACCACAAAGTCGATCATCGAACTGAGGCCTAGGGTGTCCTGGTGCCAAGTGCACATATGAACACCCTTATGCTTGAACATGGTGTTCGTTATGGACAATCCGTGGCGAGCACAGAAGTCCAATAACAGAACACCGCTCGGGTTCAGATCGGGGGGG
>JANRMT010062815.1:41699379-41732915 GCA_026402145.1 Polypterus bichir lapradei
GTGGATCCTTAGCCTCAGAGCCACCACGCCTTCCCTGCACTTCTCTTTGGTTTATTGCATTCAACAAATAAGCTCAGAAAAAGAATGGGTGGATGAGTGTGTTTGTGTTTTTCTTTTTCACACGTATTTTCCTTCTAGATGCTATCATAACAATCACAACTGTAATTTTGACAGCAGCCTAAACTATTACTGAAGAAGGTCAATCAGCTTTAGCAGATATCAGTGAAGAATGAAATACTGCTGTCCTCTGAAAGTCAGAATGAACAGAAGGGCAGGTGGTCCTACCTCTCAATATGCCCACCTCTCAATTTGCCCATCTGAATTTTTGTAGCCATTTCTGAACCAGTGATTTCTTAGCTGTGCATTTGGTTCATAATGAAGGGTTCTCATTCTCCTCTGTTTCTTCCAAAACAGGTACAAGGCATTTAGAGATGAAAGCGGCAATTACACCCTCTTTTACTGGGAGTTATTGGCAGTGCGCCTTGGCTTCATTATTGCCTTTGAGGTAAGACCTGCCCTCTCAAGCGTATTTATTTTGTTGTGTCCCTCACTTATTCGTGGAGTTTGTCATCACATTAAACGCTCCTTTCTTTCTAATGTGAACAATACGTCAAAGAGGAGACAAAAGAGTCACAAAAAGATTTGGGGCAGCCACCCATATAATTGTTATTGGCTGTAAAAGAGTTAAATTGAGAGTACGTTTGTGTACAGAAAACAGAACTGTCTTGATGAGGCAAAGGTGGCGGTGTTAGAGCAGAGAATAGGAAGTGACGTCATCAGGGCCGGAACCGGAAGTGATGTTATTACACCTGGAACAGGAAGTGACGTCATTGGACCCTGAGCCAGAAGTGATGTCATTGGGACCAGGCAGAATTTCCCATAATTGGTCTACAGTGGAAAGAGAGTAAGGGTCAGTACACTTCGCCACCCCCTGGTCTGGTGTGGAATTACCCTCATTCAGGCCCTTTAGCTGCCTTGTGACAAATAATCTTCTATAATACGCTACCGTGGCTGTCCGCTTGTCTGTCCAGGATTTTAAATCACCTGTAGCTCGCAAACCGTTTGACCTGTTGACCTGAAATTTGGTACACATATACCACGTGACGTCTACTATCCGCTTTCAGGGTGATGATTGACCTCCAAGGTTAAAGTTCAACCCAGGAAGGTCAAGGTCAAAAATCAAACAACCTGTATTCTGGAATTTGGTACACAACTACCACACTGAAACTCTGCACTACAGCTTTAAATTGAAAGTAAAGAGTTTTGGAATTATTCCTCTTTTTATTTCTATTTTATTTTATTGTAGAATCAACTCTTGGCAGCGGGCAGCAGGGCGGCCGTGTGACGCATGTGTACGGGCGCCGTTCTCATCTTTACCACCTTCACCATCACTTCCCCTACATCTTCATATCTTAAATCATTCTTGAGACAGATTGAAGACTTAAGTGCCAGCTTAAGTGAAAAATTAAAGAAAACGTACTAAGTAATTGCAACACAAACTCTGACTTAATCAGTTTTAATTAACGTGAAAAGATGCCAACAAAAGAAGAGAAGAAGCAGGCTGCTAGGGTGGAGAAAAGAAGAGTTGATCAGGAAACAGCAAGCGCATCAACCTCTGAGCAAACGAATGGTAAACGTACGGAGAAAGAGGATGAGAACTAGGAAGAGCGCACTCAGCATTAATGACAGGCTGACGCCGAGCGAAAGAGAATTGCTCGAGCAACTGAGAGCAAACAATAGACCATACAATGAAGATGGGCCGACAATGAGTTAAAGAGAATCGCAAGAGCAAATGAGACCGAGGAAGAGGGTAGTCCATGTCGGAAATTAGTGGTCAAACGTACCAGAATTGCAAAGGCAAATGAGACAGAACAAACCGCCATTCGGTGACGACAAAGAGACACTAATCGCATGAGAGCTTGAACGAATGAGAGCAATGACCAGAGAATATATTGTTTAAGATAAAATATGGCAAGTAGGTGTATTCACTGCATGTTATCGTGCAGTGCGCCATTACTGGTAAATAAATAAAGCATTTGGTAATTAAGTGAAAAAATTACAGCTTAGCTGACTGTCAAATCCAAACTGGCCCATTGTGGTTAAGTGCAGTCTTATCCTGCCTCGCATCTCTAATTCGGTAAGGAAACACAGATCCTATAAACAGGATGCCCCGATATAGTTCTCTTAAAGGTACACTAGCCAACCCGCGGCGTACCATACGCCTCATAATCAGGCCGGTTTTTTAATGATTTTTAAGCACAGGGAGAAAATTCACATTTGAAAAATCGGAAATGTAATAAATCAGCAAGAAAAGCAACATTGTAACAATACACGGAACAAACCAACACACAATCGTCCGTGACTGAAAACTGGCAGACCGCCATCGCGCCTTCTCCTCCCAGACGGAGGTGGACGGCGCTCAGGCGCGGATGGTGGAATGGGAGGAGTGGAGAAGGACGTCCATTCCGCTCCCTCTTGCTGTATGTAGCGTGTAAAACAGTTTGCTATGGTGCATGCGGTCGTGCGCCGTAACCGAAAACTCGTTTTTTAAAGACTGCTTACTTCATAGTGTTTTAACCTCAGTTGTAAAGGATTGTTTTAAGGATCCCATGGGATACCCCTCGCAAACCGTTTTACACGCTGCATGTGGCGATTCACCTCTGCGAGAAACATGCCTCTATGAACAGTCAACGTGGCTCGGAGGTGCATGTGGCCTCTACGACAGACGAATATAAATGACGCCGTTCCTTCTGTGTCGTCGCGTCCGAGTTGGTGGGTGTGGCTCTGCGAGTTGTCGTCGTATCCAATGGTCTTGGAGTTGGTGGGCGTGGCTCCTTCCTGCGTACGCCATGGGTGTCTTGCCTTAGTGAATTATATATGTAGATTGTAGGATTCTAGCATGAGACACATTCTACATACAACAATATGTAATTGTCCAGTTATTTAGGAATAGTTTGAGCACTAGGCCTCTACAACATTTGATTATGAAGGTTCAGATGCCTGCACTGTTACCTCAGTGACCCTGCGTCCTGACCTTAAATACCAGTGTGGCCGCTGTCAGTGTGGAGCTCACATGTGCACTTATTGTGTCTGGGTAGGCTTTCCATTAGGTACTCCAAACTGCAGTCTTTAATGGTATATACTATACACATACTGGATATTGCATTATTTGGACAATCAATGAATTTCCGTAAATGTGAAATCTTTAAATTAATAAGATGATTTCTCATCACCCCAAAAGCAAATTAATTCAGATTTTCAGTTCAGCAAATGTCATGCAAGTGTTTAACGCAAATGAACTGCGAGTATAGAAAATGCATTGATGTTTGTGGGCAAAACCAACAGGTGGGATGAACTGGTTCCTCAAAGCGCTGTTTTAAGTGACACTAGCAGAAACATTAGAATTGAACTGTCAGATAAGGTGATAAATGTGATTGGTCGATGACCCTTAAGCCTCTCCCCTGAAAAGGAGTGGCTTAGAAGTCATAAATCATACAGATGTTTATCCCCCCATAGGGGTGGGGCCTAAGTTTTATAATTTGGTGGTGGGGGCCTAAGTTTCATACATCGTAATTTATAATTTGAGGGCGGGGCTTAAAGGTCATCAATCACTCTTATTAGTCTTTTTGACCGTTTAATTCTGGTGTTACTACTGACACTCATATTTAGGGCACATCTACAGCGACATGTTAGACGCTGACTGAGAATCTGAGTTTAGATATTTGGGAAACCGTCATGCCAATATTTAAAAAGCATGAGGATACCAGGAGAAGATTCAAGTTCAGGACAGGAATTAACTGGGTAATTAACCTAACCCGGGTTTCTGGGGTGGTAATACGGCTGCGTGTGCCTCTACCATCTTAATGGACATAGACTACATTTTCAATATACAGTAGCACAGTGCAACTACTCAAGATACAGAGTAATGCAGAAATTATCAACACGCATTGTAACCAAATATATTAAAAGAAAGTAATTATGTAAAGCTGAAAAGAAAGTGGAGCTACTTCCATCCATCCATCCATATGAATGTCAATTAATTTTCATAAATGTTTAAAATAAAATCCATGCAAACATGATGTAGCAATAATGATTTATTTCATGTAAGGCTGTGTAGTGAGGCTCAAATGACACAAGACCATCAGTAAGACGAGGCCCCCTTGACTTCAGAAGCTCAAATTAGTCACTTGAGCTATCAGAACTCTCCTTTGGCCCGACTGACTAAGACAGTTACTTTCCAAAATCTGTGCTGAAATGAGGACTTAAAATGGTGGCCTGGGAGCCCAATTTGAAGTAAGTGCTGTTGAAGCAAAGAATACCTGGTGTGAAATAAATGACTGGACACACAACAAAGGTTTTGGGGCAGCCACCTGTATAGTTTCCCTGGCTGCAAAAGGGTTTAAGTTTTAGTACAATGTGTACGGATTCAAATCCAAAGCAGAATTGCTCAGGTAAGGAGGATGAGGGGTTTTTATTGTCGGTTCCCAGGAAGTGACTTCCTCAGGGCCGGGACAGGAAGTGACATCCTTGGGGCCAGGGCAGGCAGGATTTCTCATATTTGGTCTGCAGAGAGAAAAGAGAGCGGTTTAGTGTAACCCGCCGCCCCCCCAGCCTGGCGTATAATTGCTGTTTTCTGGTCCCTTTGGTTGGCTCCAAAGCACACGTGTGTGACACTGGTTACAGGTACATGTGTACATAGTTTTGTTAGTGTTAAACTTGATTAAATAAGTGTATAAGTATATGATGGGTGTCTTGAGTAGCCATAAATTTCAGACAGTATTAATAAATCTATTACTGTATTTTTACTTACACATTTCACATGAAGTTGCTTCTCAAAGCACTTTCAAATCAGATAAAAATACAAGGTGATCAGCCAGAATACACAACAGATCTGTTATTAAAGCATGTAACTCAGAGGCTGGAGTTTGTTGTCGTGTTCCTACCATATCAAAATGCAGAGACACATCTGTTCCTCACAAAAGAAGAAGAGGCAGGTTTCTAACGCCTGGAGAGTCGGTTGTACCAATAGCTGCGCAATGCTACGTTTAGAGAAAGGTAACAGAAACCCCTGATGCCCCTTTTCTGAATTTTGGGATTCTGTGGTAGCAGGCAGTAGGAATGCTCCTTAGAAGCTGTTTCTAGCAGTATGGCACTGACTGGTATCTGACTAAAGAGGAGCCTCTGTCTAGTAGTTATGCCACAGATTCAGAAAGAGGCATGTAACAGTACCAGTCCAAATTCCTACCATGGTGACACCATCCCAAACTGAGAATGACAAATCATCCATATAAGGGCGAATGATTAAATCCACTTTCATTTCTAACAGTTAGCCCATCATTGTCCAGGGATCCACATGTGAAAGTGGAGTGAGTTCACCTTTTGGAGATTACAGTCGTGGCCAAAAGTGGCAGTGACACACATGTTGTGTTTTGCAAAATCTACGGCTTCAGTTTTTGTGGTGGCATATCACATTGCTTTTTTGGCCCTGGCACAGCTAAATCTGTCCTGCAAGTGCCAGGACCGTCTCCTCCTGAGGAGTCAGCTACAGGTTCGTGTTGCCACTGGTGCAGAGCTGGCTCAGTACTGGCAGCAGGCGCGTGTGAGTGCATCTGCACACACAGTGAGGCGAAGATGTTTGGACAACAGCCTTGTGTCAAGAAGGGCAGCAAGGAAGCCACTTCTTTCCAAGAAAAACATCAAGGGACAGACTGGCATTCTGCAGGAAGCACAAGGATTGGACAGCAGAAGACTGGTACAATGTTCTTTTTTCAGATGAATCCTCTTTCCGATTGTTTGGGACATCTGGAAAATCGATTGTCCAATGAAGGAAAGGATGAATGCTACCATGAGTCCTGTGTTACTGGACAATGAAGCTTCCTAAGACAATCCATGTGTGGTGTTGCTTCTCATCACAGTTCTGCCCAAGAACATGGCATAAATAAAGAATGGCATCAAAATGCCCTCCAAGAGCAACTTCTCCCAACAATCCAGGTGCAGTTTGGTGATGATCTGTGTATATTCCAGCATGATGGAGCACCATGACACAAGGCAAAAATGATAACGAAGCGTCTCGGAGATCATAGCATTGAAAGTTTGGACCCGTGGCCAGGAAAGTCCCCAGATCTGAATCTCATTGAGGACTTGTGGTCATTTCTCAAAAAGCAGGTGGACAAGCAGAAGCCCACAAATTGTGATCAACTCCAAGCACTAAAAAGGCAAGAATGGATCAGCATCAGTCAGGATTTGGCCCAGAAGCTGATAACCAGCATGCCAGAGTGAATTACAGAAGTTATGAAAAAGAAGGATCAGCAATGGAAATATTGCCTCTTTACATACATTGGATGTATTTGCCAATAAAAGCTTTTGAAACTTATTAAAAGTTTATAATTGTTCTTCAGTACACCATAGAAACATGTAAAAAATAATCTGAAAATGCATAAGCAGCAAAGTTTGCAAGGCACAACGTTTGTGTCTCTGCCAAAACTTTTGGCCATTACTGTACATTGTAGAAATACAGTATGGATAGAATCATACTACTTTATGCATGGAAGTAAATTAATTAAATTAAAGGCGTAAGACTTTAAGGCACAATTGGACATTGCTAATTTAATTGTGGCGATGTGCAGACTGAAATCACAAATTAGTTTAGCTGAACCAGCAGAGGATCAGTGCCAAACTGTGTGATGGTGTTAATGTGTGATATTATATATAATGTATGATTATATATAATAATATCTCCAGCAGGATGAATTAACTTCATTAATAAAGTCCTGCTTGGGGCTTCAGTATCACTTTACTTTCTAAAAGCTGGCACAGAGTCACCTCCCTCAATTTTCTTGGCACGTTTGGCCTCCCAGCTATTTCTAATTATGATAGTTTCTTTCCCTTCTGTCTGTCTGCTGCAGCATGTGGTCTTCTTCATCCTAAGGATGATTGACTGGATAGTGCCAGATGTGCCTGAGTCCCTGGCACTCAAAATGAAGAGGGAGCGCTACCTTGCCAAGCAGGCTCTGGCTGACAACCAGGATGCTCTTCTGATGGTGAGTCGGGGATCGGCGTCCTCAGAAGGTCAGTACATCACAGTATCACACATCTGTCTGCTACGTCCCTCCGTCTTGCAATGGCAACAGTTACATGCTCCTCACACTCGTTGGTTTGTCTTTGGTGGAATGAAACACGTGATGCGACAGTCCACAAGACAGATATATGAGGTAATGAAATTCAGGGGCGTCCAGAGCCCCTGATGACTGGCAATGGTTCAGACTGCAAACATGACTAATGGGAGAAGAATGGGTGAAGCATGCACTGTTATGTGGATGTGGCCTGGTGAGATGGCCCACGAGGCCTTCATTAAACACAGTGACAGACAAGCGGGGTGCCTGCTTGCATTTTGAAACACTTCTGTTTCTCATACCCTATCAAATCTGCCTCATACCAATAAATATGGATACTTGTAAAGTTTCTCAAAAGTGCCCATTCCTACTGACTGCGGTACGAAGGCAGCACAGTGCCACAGCTGATAGTGTTAGATCTTCTTTAAATGCCAAGTTTGTGTCAGGCTTTTAAGTTCTGCCTTTGTCCAGCAGCATTTCAAAGATGCATTCATTCCCCTGGCCAAAGGAAATTGACTTAATTTGAGTGATGGGACTAACATCCCATACAGGGTTATTGCTGCCTGTCCTGCATCCATTGCTTCCATGTGGGCAGAGAAAATGAATTGACGAATGTATTGCAGTAATAGTCATCAGTTCAGTTTAATGAAACCTTTTGGATAAGAGGTATGGTTCCTAAGCTGATCATTTATGATTGTCGACAGCTATATGGGTTGGTACATCTTTCTATTCTGCGGTGGGCTGGCGCCCTGCCCGGGGTTTGTTTCTTGCCTTGTGCCCCGTGTTGGCTGGGATTGGCTCGAGCAGACCCCCCGTGACCCTGTAGTTAGGATATAGCAGGTTGGATAATGGATGGATGGATGGACATCTTTCTATTTCTGGTTGATTTTTCTCTCACTTCTCAAACATGTTCAGATTAGGTTAGGTCTAAATTTGTCCTATTGGAGTGAATGTGTCCATTGCCCAATGCTGGGTCTCTTATGACCGGAATCTGACCTGGTTCTACGTTTGAAATCACTAAACCACCCTAAATCTCCTCTGTTCAGAATAAAATGTTGTGTCTATTCTTGCATTTCCCCCAATAAATGAACAGCAAAAAATGTAAATACCTCATAGTTTATACAGCTTCCAAAAACTGTTTTTACCTTGCCATATCTTTTGAGTCAGTTTGACCCACCATTAGATTTTCCACTGAATTTAAGTTAGTGTGGTAGATCAGCCCTTGACACACACAGACAGATAGACACCAGATGTCCAAAAACACACACATTTATTTCCTTCTCTTGCCTTTACACCACCGCACAATGCATTAACAGCCACTATTGCTCACATTCCCTACTTTCTTCTTGTTCTGCCACCCTCACTCCTCCACACGTAAGCTCCGTCCTCTTCCACCCGACCCCGGCTTCCTGAATGGAGTGAGGTGGCCCATTTTATATTGCACCCGGCTGTGCTCCAGGTGTGCCCTGACGAATTTCCTGCAACACTTCCTGGTGTGGCTGAAGTGCTGCAGTCCAAGGCTCCAGGGTCATCCAGGTGCTGCTTGGCAGTGGCCACGGTCCCCAACAGGGTGCGCCCCGATGCAATCCAAAGGGGCTACACTCTTGCACCCCAGGGGAGATATTGCCCCTCTCCCGGTCCTTCCCCTTCTGCAGGTGTCCCGGTGGGGCAAGGTCCCCCAGTCACCTGTCACATTAGTTTGTTTGCTCATAAAAACACCCTTAAAATATAACTTTACAAAAAAGCAAAAAAGTTTACAGATGTCACATTTTTGTACAGCTCCTGCATATCTTGAATACTGCCATGCCCACAGGGTCAATTTTGACCCACCATGCCCTAGAGATTTTACTGTGTATTTCGGGTACTTTGTTTACAACCCATCAAAAGGTATATAAAGTATATCAAATAAAAAAACAAAGAAATTCAAAATACTTATCAGAAAAACCTGATTTCCAGTGCACCTAAAGATTGGTGTCAGAACCGAGTCAGAAAACACCATTAAGGCACAGGATTGAGTGGGCATTTGAAGACATGGTCAGGGTTCATGCATTGATCTTCATGGTGTGCCCTTCTGTCCCTTGATGGTGTTGTCACTGGCGTAACTGTTGCTCTTGCTTTGTTGGTGTGGTCTCTGGTGTCAGTCTGTGTGTCTGTGCTTTGATGTGCTGACTGTCTTGTTCTGTGTTTGCTAGTCACTCTTGGTGTCCATGTGCGAAGGTAAGGAATGATATTCTCCCTCACTTATTCCATATACTGTATACTTAGATGGGACTGAAGGCATGGGGGCAGGTAGGGGGCTGCATGGCTTGCTTTTAGTCTCACTTTTTACCCATTTCCTTGAATGAGACCTGTCAAAGCTTGTGCTAAGAGAAGATGGGCAATCTCCTATTCTGCTTGTACATCCCAGAAATGCTGCATGTAACAACATCGCCCAAGCATTCTGATGATGTTCGAGCGAGTTTGTCTTTAAGCTGGCTAGTGGCTGGAGGTCTGTGGGCTGCACGTCTGTGTACTAATCACTACCTGCCGTCCTCCTTCCTATTCAGTGTTTGACTTTTATGCTGCTACAAGGCACTGTTTCACTTGATGGATGGTGGAAGGGTCACGTTCAGCCATCACACACAATTTAACCACACAATGAGAAAAAGAAGCCATTGTGGCCTAGTGGTTAAGCCGCGGGACTGGTATCCGCCAGGCTTACAGCTCAGGTCTTGCCACCCACTCACTTTGTAAATCAGTGCGAGTCAGTCAACCTGCCTAAAGTTCAAATGTGAAAAGCCACGTGGGAGACAATCAACTGAGAACTTCATTCTTACTGTGTGCCGTACACACAGAACATAAAAAATATACAGTACTAGCCATGTGCGCCCAACTACGTTGCGCGTGTTAAAGTTGTCTGTGAAGGGCTCCCGGTTTAAACACGGCTGCCAGTCGTGAACTGGGCCCTTCGTCGCACAGCATTATGATTTTTTATAAGGGAAACAAAATTACAAAAGAAAACCCTTGGATATTGATTCAATAGGAACGGCCTACTCGGAATCACTGTCTGAATCGTAATTATGTGGTGGTGTAGGAGCATTTCTGCTTCTGTCCGTTCACAGTCCGTCTCGTTTTCACGACGCTATCGTTTCCTCTCAAGATGTCTTCTCAACCTTTCTCCAATCTCGCAGGTTGCTTTGTGGCAATCCAAAGAGTAAGGCAATATACACGGAGCAATGGTTATAAAAGGGGGACACATAGGTATCCAGGCTCTTTAAAGCATAAATAGGGATCACTTCACTGACATGTGAGCAAGCCACGGTACAACTGTGAGACGCGCAGCACTCGCCGGCTACAACATAACAATAATAATTTCCGGAACGTGCTGTTACGTTGTCATTCATTTTACCCATTGTCTTTCTTTTATTCATATGTTACGTAGGCACGTACCTTTTATCTTCGGCAATCTCGTTCTCTAACCAGGCCTCAGGAGCTAACCAGCGTAACACTGTCCACCACCCCTTTCGTTATTCCGGCACATTGTTGACATCCGTGAGTAACAACAACGTACTAAACTGGAAGGTGGTCTACGCTTGCGTGGAATTCGCGGACAAACAAAGATCAAGATCTAAATGAAGATCTCTTTAGTTAATTTAAAGCACAACAATTTGTTTAGTTTAAATGTCTGTGTTTTGAGGTGTGACTGGCGTACTACAGTCTTCAGTAGTATAAGCCTGGAGGAGATTCTTAATGCAATGCCTATGTTTTAGCTGTCTCTCTACTGCCATCTAGTGCTTCTTCTTCTAATTCATTCACGGACAAACAAAGATCAAGATCCAAATGAAGATTATATATAGAGATAAGGCACGGTAGCCCAGTGG
This sequence comes from Polypterus bichir lapradei, assembly GCA_026402145.1. Taxonomy (NCBI): domain Eukaryota; kingdom Metazoa; phylum Chordata; class Cladistia; order Polypteriformes; family Polypteridae; genus Polypterus; species Polypterus bichir. Next base: position 41,710,352 of record JANRMT010062815.1, read on the forward strand.
TAGTGCTGCTGCCTCGCAGTAAGGAGACCGGGATTCGCTTCCTGTGTCCTCCCTGCGTGGAGTTTGCATTTTCTGCCTGTGTCTGCGTGGGTTTCCTCCCACAGTACAAAGACATGCAGGTTAGGTGCATTAGTGATCCTAAATTGTCTCTGGTGTGTATGTGTGCCCGGTGGTGGGCTGGCACCCTGACCAGGGATTTGTTCCTGCCTTGCGCTCTGTGTTGGCTGGGATTGGCTCCAGAAATCCCCTGTGACCCTGTAGTTAGGATTTAGCGGGTTGGATAATGACTGACTGACATCTGGGATATCATCTTAGAGAAGATGTCTTCCAAATAAACAATAAGAAGGACAAGAGATGAGCCATGAAATATACAGTAGATGGGTGGCAGCTGGGACTGAGATTAAAGATTTATTATCTCTTGAGCCAGCTTCTCCCATTCCCAGAATACCTTTCTTAAATTTTGGCTTCTCCTCTCACTGACTGCCAATCAGAATTCTTTATTAGAAATGAAATCAATGTCACCCTTTCACTCATTCTATTGAGTCAGTTTTGAAAACAGTTCTGCCCAGCTAATTGTAATTTATCGCAGGGCTTTTCCTAACCAGTGATTGAAATCCCAGTGGCACGAGGACACACCGGTGTCGAGACGAGGAGTCACTGCAGCCTTCACATTTTTTGGTGTTTTTTTCTTACCTTGTGGGCTTGTCATTACTAACATGTCTCAATGTCTGTCCTTTGTCCCTTTGTTTTTTTGCTGGTCCCAACAGCAAGTGACTCAAGCAGCCTGAGTTAGGACACTGGGCTGGCAAGTAGGAAATCAAGACAGCAAAGAGAGACCCAGTTGGCTGTTGGGGCTTCGCTGGACCTTCAAGTAGCACCCATTTGTGAGCAGAGTGGCACCAGGACAAATTGTAGACCCATGGACACAGCTTCTTCAAACATGTGGTTCTCATGCCCATGTGATTCTTCTGGAAAAGCACATCTAAAAATGCACTGAACTGAATGTTGCAACAACACTGGCTCAGATTCAGAATATGCATATAAAAAGAGCCTGATTTCTTCATCTTGCCAATTTACTGCATGGTCCTGGTGCCACTGACCCGGAAAGGTACAGAAAAGAGAAACTGGATTCCTGGACTTCATTATTTCTCATATCCGTTTTTATTTATTAGGCTTTGTGTTATGTTATTACTTGCTGTTCAAAGCAGAAATGCTTCTTTTTATTGGATTTAAGGATGAAGGCATGTCGGCACAGTGGTTAGTGCTGCTGTTTCTCACCTCCAAGAACCTTGGTTTACAGTCTGTGTGGGGTTTGCACGCTTCTCCCACATCCGCAAGACTTTGAAAGCATGTTAGTCCAGTGTAGGTGTGTGCACGAGTGAGCGCAACAATTGGCTGCCATGCCATCGGGGGCTTTTGCTCATTATGGACTCCAACTCCTCACTACATAGTAATGAAAAAAGTGAATTAAAAAAGTGTATGGATGGATGGTAAAATAAAATGAAATGCTGACTCACAGATGGGCAGGATGCACCTCAGTTGGCCTGGTATGAGCGAGAGTGCTGGGCTGGCGTCCAATCCACAGCACTGGAATACAAGCAACATGTTTAGAAAATGAAGGCATTGATGATTTAAACACCCATTTGAATACATTCTCATTATACTTTATGATATAAAGTATTATATATTCTGATGTATCTTATCTGAGTGGAGACCTGGGTTGATATGCCATTTAAGTTACTGTTTCAGATTTATCTACTTTGCAGTTTTTCAATTAATTCATACATTGTATTGAATCTGAAATATTATTTATGAATGTTCATTTTTTTCAGTTGGAATTAATGTATCTGTTTCCATGACTTGGTATCTAATTGAGATCCTGTATGTATGCTGCTACATGACTTTTGCTTTGGCTCATTTGGTGGGTAGCTTTGCCACCTCATAGGCAGGGTTGGCTCCAGCAGAGCTGTTGCTTTAAGCAGCCCACCTCTCGTTATCGTACCTCATGGCCTCAGGAGGCTAAGTTTGAACATTTCAGAGTAAAAGTGGTAACGGTGAATAGATCATCTACACGAGGAGACTGTCTACATAAAGCTTGTGACGTCAGATTTGGTTCAAATGTGTAGCCTGGAATTTGATTACTGCCTATATTTATAGGGCATTCCTCAGTAAATGTGGGTAAAGCAGCCACTACCCAGCAGCATGGGTTAGGGGCCTTAATAATGGAAGGATGGATGGCTCGGACTTGCTTTTTCACTCACTTGTCATCTTAACTATCACCTGCTATCACATACATAAAGAATCTCTGTTTAACTGTACCACTGAGTCCAGTGACCACTAAAGTGTGGTCATCCACGTGTCACTACTGCTGTTGAATCTTTAGGAAGAAGACTGGGGAGACCCAATGTGCTCTTCAGAACTTTACACTCGGTTTGGCTCTGGTCATGACGATGAACTGTATTGACTCTTTTTCCTCTCTCGCCAGTCCTGTCCACTTAATTCTTCTAAAATAACATCAAGTCGAGTTTTGAAAGCCCCTAAAGTCTTACTGTCTACCACACTACTTGGTAGCTTATTCCAAGTGTCTATCGTTCTTTGTGTAAAGAAAAACTTCCTAATGTTTGTGTGAAATTTACCCTTAACAAGTTTCCAACTGTGTCCCCATGTTCTTGATGAACTCATTTTGAAGTCACCGTCTTGACCCACTGCACTAATTCCTTTCATCGTTTTAAACAGTTCACTCAAGTGTCCTCTTAATCTTCTTTTACTTAAACTGTAAAGGCTCAGCTCTTTTAATCTTTCCTCATAACTCATCCCCTGTAGCCCTGGAATCAGCCCAGTCGCTCTTCTCTGGACCTTCTCTAGCGCTGCTATGTCCTTTTTGTAGCCTGGAGATCAAAACTGCACCCAGTACTCCAGATGAGGCCTCACCAGTGTGTTATAAAGGTTGAGCATAACCTCCATGGACTTGTACTCCACACATCATGCTATATAACATGACGTTCTGTTAGCCTTCTTAATGGCTTCTGAATAATGTTGGGAAGTTGATAGCTTATAGTCCACTATGACTTCTAAATCCGTCTCATAAGGTGTACTCTCGATTTTCTGACCTCCCATTGTGTATTCAAACTTAACATTTTTACTTCCTATGTGTAATACTTTACATTTACTGACATTAAATTTCATCTGCCACAGACCTGCTATGCAAGTCCCTCTCTAATGGCATAACGGATTCCAAGTTATCTTGGTATCATCTGCAAACTTAACCAGCTTGTTACTTTTATTCCTATCTAAATCATTTATATATATTAAACATAGCAGCGACCCCAGCACTGCCCCCAGTGGAACACCACTCTTAACATCGGCCAGTTAAGTCCTTAGTGAAGTCGAAGTCAGTCTCTCCTGGACTATGGGGTGTTAGATGAGGGTCTGGCTCTTAATCTTCCCTCATATCTCATCCCTTGTAGCCTTGGAATCAGCCTCTCTGGACTTTCTCAAGTGCTGCTATGTCCTCTTTGTAGCCTGGAGACCAAAACTGTACCCAGGACTCCAGATGAGCCCTCACCAGTGCATTATAACGCTTGAACAGAACCTCCTGTGACTTGTACTCCACACACCGTGCTATATAACCTGACATTCTGTTAGCCTTCTTAATGGCTTCTAAACACCATCGGGAAGTCGATAGCTTAGAGTCCACTGCGACTCCTAAATCCTTCTCATAAGGTGTACTCTCGATTTTCCGACTGCCCCATTGTGTCTTCAAACTTTGAGACTCTGCCGATGGAAGAAGAGTTGTGCCTATTATCTTGTCTTTAACAGGAAAAAAGAAGAAGGTGGGGTGTTTGCCCCATTAAGCATAAAGGAAAAGCGAGTATAATAGTCTCGTGAGTGGGGCGATTTACATGATGAACAGATGCACTTTTTTGCAAGTCCACCTTGTACTTTGACGGCCTGTTGCATCATATAGAGCCCTTCGTTCATCATCCTGGTACCCACCTAACCAGCTTCTCCTTACAGTTCACCATTTTGAATACAGAGCACTGCGCCTGCATCACTGCATAGTTTGAAAGAATTCTGAAGCACCGATGCATGTAGGATAAGCCTTGGCAAATGTAGTCTGAATACAAAGAACCAATTACGGTGGGGTTAGGCAAGAAACCAAAATTTTAAAAAGGAAGGAATAAGCTGTGACGTCAACAATATGACTGATGACAGAGTAAAGAACTACTTAATGGAACCTAAATAGTAAAGCATAAAGCTGAACACACTTCCCTTACACCTGTACAGTGCTGTCCTCCTTTTACAGAAGTTTCATTACCCCTGCATGTTTGCTGGAAGGTCATGGTGACACTTGAAAACGTAGTTCTTTGTCATGTGCTGCTGTAGCCTGCATGTGTATCATATGTAGACAAATGGGGGGATTTTTGGAGTATTCTGTCAAATATTGAAGTTCCCCAGATATGATGCTTTCATGACAATGAAGGTGTTCATTAATATTGCAATAGCATATATTCAGTATAAAGCCATGTGCCAAGCAGTAAGGTCAGTGGTTTTTCTGTTGGCTGAAAAAAGAAAAAAAAAGAAAGGGAGACTCGAGGTCTAAGAATGTGGGAGCTTAGGGTCACAAGTGGAAACCAACAGGAATCGTCTATCTTGTCACAGTCTGAAACTAACGTGGCACTAACAGTGTGAACTATTGGCAGTAGAAGTGTTTTGTGGTGTATAACATTTGCCCTCCTTCTGCTCAATATCCAGTACTTGGCCAGGATTAATGATGTCTTCTATTAATGGCGTCCTATAAAAATAGCTACTATTTTATGCAAGCCTACATAGGGCAAATGATAAATGAAAAATAAATGAGCTGCAGGAGATGAACCTAACATGGGATGAAGCAGAACCTGCAGCTCAAGACAGGTCCAGATGAAGGCAAATCGTTGATGCCTTATGTGCCTTTTGGCACAAAGAGGATTAATCTCACCCAATAGGGAAAAGCCTTCTTACATAACAGAAAGATGGATAATTATTCATTAAGGTGTTCTTTACCCACATGTTACAAAATACCAAACTTTGATTGGTTGCAATGTGTACACATTAAGGGAAATGGGAAGATGGTCCTCACTAGCTGGCAGTGTTTTCTGAAATGCCAGAAGTACAGTCATGGGCAAAAGTTCTGAGAATAACCCAAGTGTTGGTTTTTCACAAAGTTTGCTGCTTCAGTGTTTTTAGATCTTTTTGTCAGATGTTTCAATGGTATACTGAAGTAGAATTACAAGCATTTCATAAGTTTCATAGGCTTTTATTGACAATTATATTAAGTTTATGTAATATTTGCAGTGTTGGCCCTTCTTTCTTTCTCAAGACCTCTGCAATTCGCCCTGGCAGGCTGTCAATCAACTTCTGGACCAAATCCTGACTGATGGCAGCCTAATCAATGCTTGGAGTTTGTCAGATTTTGTGGGTTTTTGTTTGTCCACCCGCCTCTTGAGGATTGACCACTAGTTCTCAATGGGATTAAGGTCTGGGGAGTTTCCTGGCCATCGACCCAAAATTTCAATGTTTTGTTCCCTGAGCCACTTAGTTCTCACTTTTGCCTTATGGCCCGGTGCTCCATCATTGTTGGTCACCAAACTGTTCTTGGATGGTTGCGAGAGGTTGCTCTTGGAGGAGGTTTTGGTCCCATTCTTTATTCATGGCTGTGTTCTTAGGAAACATTATGAGTGAGCCCACTGTCTTGGCTGAGAAGCAACCCTACACATGAATGGTCCTAGTATGCTTTACTGTTGATATGACACAGGATTGATGGGAGCGACACTCACCTTTTCTTTTTTCCAGATACCCCAAACAATCGGAAAGGGGATTCATCAGAGAAAATGACTTTACCCCAGCAGTCCTCAGCAGTCCCATCTCTGTACTTTATACAGAACATCAGTCTGTCCCTGATGTTTTTCTTGGCTTCTTTACTGCCCTTCTTGACACCCACATGGCCATCCTCCAAAAGTCTTCACCTCACTGCCACCTGCCATTCCTGAGCAAGCTCTGCACTGGTGGTAACCCGATCCCGAGCCATGAATAAAGAATGGGACCAAAATATCCTTCGAGAGCAACTTCTCCCAACCATCCAAGAACAGTTTGGTGACCAACAATGATGGACCGGGCCATAAGGTAAAAGTGATAATTAAGTGGCTCACGGAACAAAACATCAAAATTTGGGGTCCATGGCCAGGAAACTCCCCAGACCTTAATCCCATTGAGAACTTGCGGTCAATCCTTAAGAGGTGGGTGGACAAACAAAAATCCACAAATTCTGACAAGCTTCAAGCATTGATTGGGCTGCCATCAGTCAGGATTTGGCTCAGAAATTGATTGCCAGCCTGCCAGGGCGAATTGCAGAGGTCTTGAGAAAGAAAGAAGGGCCAACACTGCAAATATTACATAAACTTAATGTCATTGTCAATAAAAGCCTTTGAAACTTATGGAATACTTGTAATTCTACTTCAGTATACCATAGAAACATCTGACAAAAAGATCTAAAAACAATGAAGCAGCAAACTTTGTGAAAACCAACACTTGTGTCATTCTCAAAACGTTTGGCCACGAATCTACATGTGTCCTGCGGAGTTGCCTTCTGAATAGACGAGGCCTGTTTATAATGTGAAGTGTGGATGCGCTTTACTCTGACATGTCCTAATATTTTTTACAAGGCTTCAGTTTTTTAATTTAAAATAAAGTATAGCTTGCTAACAAATATGTGCTTGGCTGATAATGTTTAGTAATCGACAAGTGATACTGTTCTGTCTGACAATGGATAATTAAGAGCTTCTTAAAATGGAATCAGTGTAGGACTTGCACTGTCATTGTTCATTTGTTCTGATATTTGCTGGCATTTCCAACCTGATTTCCTCTCCCAAAATAGGATGACAAAATCCAATAAGCTCTTATAAATGGGCATCAAAAGACCATTTTATATCTCAGTCCATTCCTCTGTTACTAAATGCACTTGGATCCAGGGTTCAGAAAACGATAAAACGACTGGTGGCAAAGGAAGGGGGGCCTCTTTGAGACGTACTTGTAGTTCAGGATGTCAGTGTCCACCCCAGAGTTAAAGAAGCATGAGAAATAAAGGATCTGCACGTTCCAGTTGACATATGAAGCACACTTTCAGACCACTATGTGGGATCTGGGCAGCCATTACACCAAGATTTGACATGATATGACCTCACAACCATAACACTAGTATTTATGACAAATACAACTATGTGACTGTATCTTCAATGCTGTCAACCATTCAACCAAAATTCAAAATTTTTAAAAATTTCATCCATTATCCAATCCGCTATATCCTAAGTACAGGGTCACGGGGGTCTGCTGGAGCCAATCCCAGCCAACACAGGGTGCAAGGCAGGAAACAAACCCCGGGCAGGGCGCCAGTCCACCATTGATTTTTAAAAATTTAAAATTCAAAAATCAATTTTCAAACTCACTTTCTGTCTCAACTATACTGTAGCTGGCATGGAACACCCTCACAAACAAGAGATACAAATGTTTGACATTTTCATAACATACGTAGTCTCTTGAGATTATTGTGAGCAAATAAAAGAGACCAGGAGATGAAAAAACACAAACCAAAGTCGTAGTCAAATTCGGGCAGAGGTCATAACCGAGATTGTGCAAAAGCAAAAGGCAAAACCAGAATCAAAAGTCAACAATCAAAAAGGAGTTTCAAAGCTGAACGCTGAGGTCTGTTAGTTTTGAAACAAACTATCGCCAAGAGTCGTCAAGAACAGTAATGTGGGGGATAGCAAGTGTGGCGACTGCTACCATGTTTATCGAGTCATTTCCAGTGAAATCATCAACAGAACAGGTGCAGTCAAGTGACGTTACTCAGACATAAAACATAAGATATAAACAAATACAAGCTGAAATCAAAAATGGACTACACAAATGTAATCCTCGGTCCAAGGAAAAAGCATGCACTAAGTAAAATTCTAACTATAAAATGCACACGATATCAGAGACACCATCCGGCCTCACAACTGGGATAGCCATAACACCAGTATTTGTCATGATACAACTCTACACCCATGATGCCAGTGTCCGACTACATGTGTTGTTACGCCGGGCCGAGGGTTGGCAGTGCATACTAACGCTTCTTCTCCCTCCTCACCCGATCCTCTGAAGGAAAACCTGCCTGGTTCCACTTCCAACTCCTCCTCCAGTTCCACTTCTGACGTCTCTACAGACCTCCTGTCCAACCCCATCGCTGACCTCACTTCCGGGTACACCCCTGAAGACACGCCTCTTCGTTCCTCCCTTCTATAAATTTGCCCCTACTCTGTTTCAAAGTCAGTCACGTTTTGGGACTTGGTCTCATGAGACTACTCAGTCTATTCTACTCTTTACATTTTTCAGCACTAATTTCCAAGTACAGTGGAACCTCGTGTCACTCTGGTCGCAACCCGATTTGGTTGTGACCCGAAGTAATTTCTCCCATAACATTGTACGTAAATACAATTAATCCGTTCCGGACCGTACGAGCTGTATGTAAATATATTTTTTTAAAGATTTTTAAGCACAAAAATAGTTAATTATACCATAGAATGCACAGTGTAATAGTAAACTAAATGTAAAAACATTGAATAACACTGAGAAAACTAACCTTGCAGTCTCTTTAAAAACAAGCCCGGTGCATTCTTTAACTGCCTTCTCACGCTCTCTCTCTCGCTGCACAGGGAGAAACTGAACATGTGCGGAAATCATTGGCGCGTACAAACTGGAAGGGAAAGTGGCTTGTTCATCACCCAAGTGTGTGGTCGTGAACAGATGCAAAAGTTTGGCGAACTTTTTAGTCGTAACCCGATTTGTACGTGGTCCGAGACGTTCATGACCCGAGGTTCCACTGTATACGAGGTGGATCCCCAGACTTTTATCTTAAACTTTGTGAAATGATGTAATTGACACCAAGCCACCCCATATATTTGAAAAAATGGCTTAAAAAAAGGCAGAATAGAAAAAAAAAAAACAGGTATTTGCAAGTTTTAGTTCAAGACAGAACTGACTCAGCAGACAAACATGGTGGTTTTAAAGCAGGAGGGGAAGTGACGTCACTGGGACAGAAACAGGACGTGATGTCATTGAGTCCGGAACCAGAAGTGACATCATCAGTCCCAATTGGAATTTCCCCGAGGTTGGTCTGCAAAGGATAAAAGAGAAAGGATCAGCACGCTGTGCCATCCCCTGGTCCGGCATGGAATTACCCTCATTTGAGCCCTTTAGTTGCTTCCCATGCACGCGTGTGTGACACCTTGTTTTCTGTGTCGTTACACCACTAGACACACTTCCCCAACCATAACAACAAATGTTTGACATGATGTAACCTCACACCTCAGAATGAGATAGTAATGATTTGTTAAATAAACAGGAACGAGAGAGAAAAATGGGCAAGGGTTGTAACTGGAAAAGGCCGATAATCAAATGTCAAGTTTTTAAATGCAAACCAAAAATTAATGTCTTGAAAACTGAAAAAAATATTTGTTCATAACCTGGGGTGTCCAACTCCAACCCTGAAGAGCCACCGTGGTTGCAGGTTTTCATTCTAACCATTTTCTTAGTTAGTGACCAGTATTTCTTGCTCTTTGGCTTCTTTTGCCCTCATTTTAATGGACTTGTCATTTAACTCTTTGAGGGCTGAATATTATATTCCAAAACAACACTGTTTTTTGAAAAGCACCCAAAGCAATGGTTTCACACATAAATCAACATTAAACATCGGTTGCTTCATGCGGTGGCCGCCAGTTCGGTGTCTCTTGTGGCTTGAGTTGCTCACAGGTAGCAGGCTGGCTGCCAGGCGGTCTTCATGTGGCAGGGGTTTTAGCAGTGGCTGTCGCAGTGCCGCGCAGTCAGGTTTGACGCCTTATCATTGGAAGTGGCGGTGTTTTCAGGCCGTAGGCGTGTCAGCTACACACACCTGTTCAGCACCACAGTCAGCCGGAGATTGATCAGCTGATGCTGGTACCGCACCTTCACTTTCGATCACTGGTAACAACATCGGAGTCCGACAAGTCAGAGTCCGATTCAGCCATAATATGCAAAACATCATCTGTGGAGTATTTTTGTTCACACATTCACTCTTGATCTCTCGTCAGATGTAGGTGCCATTTTTGCTGTCGTTTAGTCCTCGCTACTCATGCCAGCGCAGGGAATCTCGGTCAAATCAAAACAGCGAATGTTCCCTTCTACCCAACAGAGTGGAACAAAAATATAACAGTGAGGTTTGTCACCATTTACAGTTGATTGCCGCCGTCTGCCCCTCCTGTTGACAAAAGTCGACATCCGCCCTGAAAGAGTTAAGACTCAGACCCTTTATTTGTTTCTTTTTTTCCTACAGAAATGAGCCAACATATGACCAGCTAACCCATACAATATTTGAAAATAAACAAAGGTGATGTTGATGTGCTCAGGTCCAGAAAACATTTTGATGGGAGTCTTATACAAAAGAAAAATCAACCATTTTGGAAATGTCTGCTGTGTTAGAATGAGAGCACCAACACGCTATGGAATTAAATAAAGGGTTTAATTAAAATGAAGAACTGACTCCTAATGAAGACTAATGACAACAACAACATTTATTTCTATAGCACATTTTCATACAAATGGTGTAGCTCAAAGTGCGTTACAAGATGAAGAAAGAAAAGTTTATAAAAAATAAAATTAGGCAATACTAGATAACAAAGAAAAAAGTAAGGTCCGATGGCTGGGAGGACAGAAAAAAACAAACAAAAAACTCCAGTAGGCTAGAGAGAAAAAAAAAAAAAAAAAAATCTGCAGGGGTTCTGAGGCCAGGAGACCACCCATTCTACCTAACATCAATGATCTCAATCAGTCCTCCACATACACCACACTAAACTAAACTACACTAGACCTCAACATACACTTGTTTGGGTCTTCATCAAGAGCAGCGTGTTGGGTGCAGTGGGGCGACCACCCCAGGCCCCGCGCCTAAGGGGGCCCCACTTTTGAGGTCCTCGTGTCACGTTTGAGCAGATTTGTGGTGGCTCTGAGGCTAGAGATAAGCACTGGCAATTGGAAGGTTGCCGGTTCGAATTCTGTAAATGCCAAAAAAGGGACTCTGCTCTGTTGGGCCCTTGAGCCAAGGCCCTTAACCTGCGATTGCTCATCACTTTGAGTAGTGAGAAAAGCGCTATATAAATGCAAAAAAATTATTATTAAAAAAAAAAAAAAAAATTAATTTATTATTATCTTACTGTCCTGTCAAAGAGACCCATAAGCTCTGGGCAGCTTTCAGTGGCCACCTACAGTAAGTGGTTATAAGTTTCATGATTTATTTGTGTGAAAGAGACTCAGTTTTTGGTTTTGTTTTTTGGGACCTTAAGTAAAACACATGAGATGTGATAGAAAGTCCCAGCATTTGATGAGCTCTGGATCAGGAGTGACATAGAGATATACAGTACATACAAAGCAGAGTCTGCGTCTCCCCAGTCTCTAACAAGCTAAACTTTTTCTTCACCAAGGTATTTTATTTTATAAAAAAATGACTTAAAAGTAAACTTTCACGATATACTGTATCTGGTCACAGCACAAACTGTAAAGTTAAATTTGATCTCACAGTGACGCACAAGGGTGAAAGCGCTCTGAGCTGTTTGAACGGCTTTTCATCCCCACCCTTTTCTTACAGTATTGTTATAAAGAGATTCTCCCTCAAGTGTCAAATATCATGAGTTGTGAAGCTCTTAACCATTTTAAAAAGCTAAAGAAGAAATCCTAGTCGGTTCAGCTGGTAGAATATTCTAACGTCAGGCCGCTGCATGCTCACCTCTGCTCCAAACCGTCTTCGGCACTCTCAGTTGGAGTGGGGTCCTCTGTGAATGTGGAGGGAGGGCTCGTCTGAGTGGCTGGTGAGATTACGGAAAGAAAGGAGTGCATTAGTGAGACTGACAGCCGGAGCTCAAACATGGGGCAAAATGGACAAAAGCCAGTAACCAGTTTGAAACAAGTTCAAAAATGTCGGCAGTGCGTAACATTCAGGTGCATTGAGGAGCGAAGTTAACTGATATGGTCAACTGATTTCAGTTTTAGCGACTTCATCCAAGTGTAGCGGTCAAGAGCCGCTAAGATTCACAGATTCAATGTGATGGTGATTTATTTATTTTAGTGGAGGAGATCCCAGGGACAACCCCAGCCTTGGATTGACCCACCCACACTCACTACAGAGACCAAACAAAGCACACTGGGAACATTAAACAATAAAGAATATAATGGAATTAAATTAGTTGAATGCAAACAATAATACCACCCCGACCCCTTCGGCGATATTACATTTAACATATAAACACAAACACCACACAGCAAAGTCCATGGATAAACCAAACCGGATGAAATGAGAAGTGACGAGATTGAGTCCAGCGATCTGTATGTAGAAAAGGAAGGGAAAACACAGTCCTACCGGTAGTTGCTGAAAGGATGAAGACGGATGGATAGTTCAGGAGCGCATCCTTTTCTTGCAGGAAAGCCAATGAATCCAAACACAGTCCTCAGTATACAGGTAGACAGACGATCCAGACCCCAACAAACAAATACAATCCAGGACACAATGATAAAATATGGCAGAATTAACAGCAGGCAGTCCGACAGATAAATGCAACACACAACGAACGACAACAAAAACAATTTTTTTTCTTCCAGACACCTGCCCTCCTTTTAAACCCCTCTGGCCACCTTTGACCCCAACAGCCCATGCAAGGACTGCTGGGAGACGCAGTTCTAACTAATAGTAGCATTGCTACACAAGAGTCAATTAAAGCATTTATGTTTACAAATAAATATTTTTGTAAGAATGAGTCATATTCAAAAATAATAATAATAATAATAATAATAATAAAAATAAAATTTATTTATATAGCGCCTTTCCCATGCTCAAGGCACTTACAGAATATAAGAAAGAACAGCAGGGTATACAGTATAATACAGTACAAAGTAACAGTGATAATTAACCATAATGACTTATGTTAGTAGACTCCATTAAAGAGCTTCTGTGTAACAGCAATTTACAATGTTGTGTAGTTAAAAACAGAGCACAAATAGGCTGTGACAAAAGGCGCAATACCGACGCTCAACCCGACACAGACAGACGCGGGAGGCACACTGATAAAACAAATACATGTTTTATTTTTCTTTTCTTTGCCTGTAGGCAATGCCTTCCCCGTTCCCACTGGCACAACACAGTTTCAGTAAGCACAAGCACAATACTTCACCTCTTCCTCTTTTCTCCACCCGACTCTGGCTCCCGGAGTGGTGGCTGCTGGCTCCTTTTATGGCCCACCCGGAAGTGCTCCAGGTGTTTGACGACCTATTTCCGGCTGCACTTCCGGGTATGGAAGAAGAGCCTCCCACACAAACTCAGGAACAACTGCAGCGCCCCCCTGCTCGCACCCCCGGTCCCAACAGGGTTGTAGACAACTCCATCTCCCATGGAGCTCTGCAGGAATCCGAGGCACCACTGCCACTCATGAGGGCTGCCGTCTAGTGTCCCGGGGGAGGTACTGTTCAGTCCATACTTCTTGCCCTGGACCACATATAGAAGAGGTGTCCCGGCCGGGCAAGGGCTCCATCCATCTGCCACAGGACTTATGGTGGCTCAGGAGCTTTAATACACAGGATATTCCAATTCTAGTGATGCCAGTGAGGACAGTGGTATTGACTGATGTGCCGTTAATAACTTTCCAAGGACTGTGGCTAATTTTTTTTTTTTTTTAATTACAAAAGGAACCCTGCAAGAGCCGAATCCTTTAAGTTCAGGTCATTCAGTCATTCATTTTCAAACCCGGTTAGCCCTGAGCAAGACTGAGGGGGTCTGCTGGAGCCTATCTGAGCAGTCTTGAAGAGCCTCAAGCAAGAAGACTTCCACCACTGTTTCAGTCAATGGAAGATACGTATGGAGCGGTGTAGAGATCAGGAGGGGGAGTACAGAGAAGGTAATAATGTTTAGAATGCTGTAATTCAGCGGTTCTCAAACTGTGGAGTGTCGAATAAATGAGCAAGACTTTAAAATTTATTTTTTACATTTTTATTTCAAATTTAAATTTGCAAGCATATAATCACAACGAATGCATTATAACTAAAATTAAAATAAATCATTTCTAAGGCATAGATCTAATGACTAATATATGCCTGCTTTAAAGTGCACAGCCTGTCTAGGTTTGGTTTAATATTCGAGATATCGAGACACTCTGAGCTCCTTTTCTATTTGAAGTTTGTTTCTATGACGAGCGCCGCCACTGCTGCTGCTTTTATAGTCGTGTATTTTCAATCCAGAAAGTTCGAGACGTATCGGTATCTGTCGCGAACATTCCGGTAACAGTAGATTAGGTGATAATGTGGTACGACTGCACCACATTGGCAGCGTAGCCAATATTGCCAAATTGAGTTAAATAATTTACTGCGTATTGGTTAATTTTCATGATACAACTAAAAGCGGTATAATATTTGTTGGACGAAAATACGTTTGTCTCACACAGATTGACTTCATCTGTGTCCTTATTTACAAGATTTTTAAAAATTGAAACATATTTAATACTTTCTTTGCATAAAAAATAATTAAATAAGAATATTCTTTGTTTTTGGGATCAGAATTACTACCAAAAACCACACAAGGCATTTTAACAGTTATTAAAGCACTTTAAAAAAACATATATTGCAAATATTTCATTGAAGTTAGCCGAACACATGCAAATCTTATGGAAGTGAAAACGATCGGATACCGCGACACCGCACGAGTATCATACCTTTGTTAGTTGTATCAGGGGTTATTCTCATCTATTTTATATTATGCAGGGGGTGCAGAATTATTCCAGGTAGAAAAGGGGTGTAGGGGGGAGGGGGAGGTATGTGAAATACGAAAGTTTGAGAACCGCTGCTGTAATTCATCAATACATATATTTTTTTTTACCAATCCTGTTATTTTTCTGTCTCACCTCATATTATTAATTTGATTTGATTTGTGGTTGATGGTAAACCCACTGACTGTTTTTTCGTGACCCAGTATCAAGGATGCTCAGTGACCCAGTATCAATCAATTACTTATTTAAAAAACGATTTAGTACTTTGCCCATTGAACCAAAATTTAAAATTTCAGAATATCCATTTGCATTTCTTCTCTCAGTGCTGAGTATTTCATATTGGTGGAAATATATTTTAATTCTGTCCTTTTATGACCTTTCCATATATGACAAAATGTCAATAGATTTATTGAGGCTGATTAGGAGAAAATACGTGGTCAGGTGTAGCAATAGGAGATCGTTAAAACAGGAGATGAAACCCAAACGTTAAGCAAAAATCAGTGTAAAAAGATCAAAGATCTGAGTTGAACCAGAGTCTAAATAAATTTAGGATCGTGACTTCTGTAACCCTGCTAATCAACTGCATTGGCGTCCCCAGCAAAATGGCGATGGAAATGGTCTAAAATAAAATAACAAAATCCAAACTAAGCGCTGTTGTGTAAATCTGATGGAAAAAACAAATTCCTTGATCTGCAAAATAACCCCAAAACAGAATTTTCATTGACATAATTTCAAACATCAGCATGAGAATCCCCTAACACGTGACTCTCTTCATGCAGCTCTTTTCTCTGCCTCCTCCACTGCCTGTAGATTCACACTGCTGACTTGCGTGTGGTAGCACCCTCTGCACTTACTTTCACCACCTCCATTAGTCGATCAAGGCAGGATTCTTCCCATGACTGTCAACAGCTGTATACTCAGGTCAGTGGGTTTAAGCAGATGAACAGACCTCATAATGTCTTCTCTTTAAGCGCTCACTTACTCACACGCTGACTGTGTGCACCGTTCTCAGGATGACTTTGCCTTTTCCAACAGCTTCTCTCACCTAAGTACAATACAATACAATACAATACAATGCAGTTTATTTTTGTATAGCCCAAAATCACACAGGAAGTGCCGCAATGGGCTTTAACAGACCCTGCCTCTTGACAGCCCCCCAGCCCTGACTCTCTGAGAAGACAAGGAAAAACTCCCAAAAAAACCTTGTAGGGAAAAAACGGAAGAAACCTTGGGAAAGGCAGTTCAAAGAGAAACCCCTTTCCAGGTAGGTTGGGCGTGCAGTGGGGGTCAAAAGAAGGGGGTCAATACAATACAATACACAGAACAGAACAAATCCTCAATACAGCATAAAAAATAAAAATTTTAGAAATACGGAGCAGAATTTAAGAGTAGATGATATCATATAATAAGATTTGGATATGTTAAGTCCATGTGGATGTTTATGCCAATAATGCAAAAATCATAATGAACAAAGGATGAACGTCAGGAGCTTTGTTTCATGCACAGGCTGGTGGATATTTATAACAGGAGGAGTCAGACTGCACAGCTCGGTGTGGTGTTTTTGTGCACTTATTAACTCTTTGAGGGCCGAATATTTTTTCCAAAACACACAGTTTTCAGAAAAGCACCCAAAGCAAGGGTCTCACACATAAATCAACCTGAAATATCAGTTGCTGGGCACTGTGGCCGCCAGTTCACAGTCTCTTGTGGCTCGAGACGCTCAAGGGCGGTATGACGGACTGGCAGGAATGTGTGGCAGGCTGGCTGGTCGCGAGGTTGTCATTTGCGCAATAGGGGGACGGGGACGGCAGTAGCAGTCACGGTCGTAACGCAATGCAATCTGGTTTGTACCTTGTGTCATTATGAGTGGCGGTTTTCATCTACACAAACGTGTTTGGCACCACGATTAGCTGGAGATCGATCAGCTGATGCCAGTACCTCACTTTTCGTTTTCGATCTCCAGACCACTTTGCATCAGAATCGGAGTCCGATAGGTCAGAGTCCAATTCAGCGATAATATACGAAACGTCGTCCACGGAGTCATTTGCTTTGTACATTCGCTTCGATCTCTCACCAGATGTAAGTGCATGGGAATCTTGGTCAAACCAACAAAGCTGACTTTCCTTCTAACAAAGAGAGTCGAACTGAAACGTAATGGCGGGGTTTTGTCACCGTTTGCAGTTGCTTATTGCTCTCAACCCCTCCTGCTGACAAAAGTTGACATCCGCCCTGAAAGAGATAAGTCAAGGACATACTGGCAAGCAAATTAAAGGGATTCTAAATGAGAGACAGAAATGTAGAGATGTCAATTAACAGGCCGAATTCTGAAAACCAAGTCTGGAGCTCTAAAGCGGTCTTAACTCTAACTTGGTCTTCTTTCCCATAACTACTCTAGAAAAGTCTTTTATTTTTATGAAGAGATCTTGTAATCAAAACTAGAAGAAAACTCTCACCATAGCGTTAATCATTATACCCCAATATTGATGATATCACTATATAGCGACAGGCAATGGTAGTCATTACCAAGGAAAAACAGATGGTGAAAATGAGGTCACTGTCACAATGGTTAATAATTAATAACCCCAATAAAACAAAAGCAACATGTGCCAAAATTGAATATATATTTCCCAACAGTTATAAAAGCCCTCTGATTTGTGAAATGAAAAAGGTTCAAAATCATGCCATGTATGACATCCAATGGCAAGTGGAAGTAGAGAGTTTGCGACTGGTGCAGCTATCATAGATGGGGCCTGCAAGGCCTACAGGCACAAAAATAAATAAGTAGACGTATGGCAAGTGTCATGACCAGGTTTAGTTTTTAGGGTTAATGAAAGATGATATATTTTACCAACTTCACCATCTTTGTCACCAAATATTGGGTCCGTCATTATGGTCACATCCCATGTTTCTAAGGGTGTGGCCTATAAGGTCACGACCCCTGGTTCATTGGCATGATGGGATAAAAGGTCAGCTAGGAGGTCATTTCTTTATGCAATCTCCAGGTATAATACCTTAAATGAGGCTCTAATTGCTACTCTTTGAATCTTTACTGGTTTTGACTGTTTTTTGACCCATTCTTGCCTCTCATCTGGGTTTTGATGGGTATTTTTATTTTTATTTGTTTTGTTTTGCTCTCTTTTATCTCTGAAAAAAGTTTACTTATCAGTTCTGAGGCAGGATATTAAGATGGATTCCACCATGGATTCTCTTGGTGACCGGGAGACAATAATGAAGACAGAAAGCGTTTCTAATCAATCCTGGGGCCCCACCAACACTAACACTGAAATAGAAAGGAAGGATTTAAAGAAGAAGTCTTTATAGATGAACCTGCTAGTGTTTACTTTGCCCAGCTGCCGTCTCATGAACAGAAGTGAGTGTCTGCCTGAAATGGTTAGTTATTAACGAGCAAAGACGAGCACCAAATAACTGTAAAGGAGTAAAGATGGAATTGATGCAAACAGAAAAAAAAGACAAGACTACGTGTACAATTAAAAAAAAACACAATTCAAAAATGAGTGGCAAATGTACTGCCAATGATGGAAAATAAATTGCCTTAAAAAAAGTTGCAAAAATCAAAATTTCAATCGAGATCAGAAATGTTGATGATTATTTTGCATTTCTGGCCTTTCTCCTAAGGAAAAAAATGGCTGTTGTGATGCCGTATATCAGTGTACTTACAGCACACTGTTACAGTGATAGCATGTTGTACATTAAAAGTGTGGCAGACGACCAGGGACCTTGTCCCACCGGGACTCCTGGAGACGGGCAATATCTTCTCTGGGGCGCAAGAGGGCAGCACTCCTGGATTGCATCAGGGCCAGAGATGCGGAGCTGGGAAGCTCAACCCTGTGGGGGTCCGTGGCCCCTGCCAGGGGGCACCTGGACAGCTCCGGAGCCTTGGCATGCAGCACCAAGCGCTGCCAGAAGAGGAGCTGAACTCGCATGCAGCACTTCCTCCTCACCTGGAAGTGCTGCCAGATGTTAATCAGGGAGCACCTGGAGCACTTCCGGGTGCAGTATAAAGGAGGCTGCCTCACTCCACTCGGGAAGCCGGAGTCGGGTGGAAGAGGACGGAGTTTGTGAGAGAAGAGTGGAGGCGGCAGTGAAGTAAAGGAAAAGAGAGTTAAAGGAATGACTGTGAGTGACTGGTGCACTGTGCTGTGCAGAGCTGAAAATAAACGTGTGCGTTAAGGACATTGTGAGTCGATGTCTGCCTGTGACGAGGCTGATCTTTCCATAAAAGCAACCAGACATCACAATGGCCCAGTCACCCAAAAAAAGTAAATCATGAGTTGGACATCTGGTAAAAAAATAAAAAAATAAAAAGCAATAAAAAATATTCAAAGACGGAGTGCGTTCAATCAGCTGTCATTTCTCAAAGTGAGAGTATAGAAGTTACAGTTTATAAGTAATTCCAATTTTGGCCTCTAGATGTCACAACTGAAATGATTTACGCATCTTAACTGTGCAAACTTGAGATCTGTTAAAAATGGAAAAGGATGTAAGTTAATGTGTGCTGCTTCGGATATTGAGTTTAGTCATTTTTTTATTATTATTTTTAAATATTTCAGTTTAGCCATTTGCATTGAACTTTTTTAGTGTTGAATGACGCACTATCACACCTTCTGCTGTGCTTATGTTTGGATGATTACTAAGATGCTGTGTGTCTATAGGAGTGGGCGCTCACACTGCATGGCTTGTGATGTTATGCCAGTCAGCTTTACAATAATGAGCCGTGCTCAGTCGGTTTGGATTTTGTTGATTTCTCTGGTGATTTCTTTTCTGGTTTTAGGTTTTTGATTTGAAATGTTTCCAGCTTATTATTAATGGGTTTTGCTCTTTATTGTTGCTTGTTAAATGTTTGCCACTCTGTGTAAGACTCCTACTATATCTAACTAGTTCATTTCCACCATTATTAACCTTGATCCTGTCACTTTTTAATTATATTCAGTTATTAAATGTGTAACAAAAAGGCACCTGACCCGACACAGAGGCACATATAAAATAAAAACCTTTCTTTATTTTCTCTTCAGCCGTGGGGCACGTCTTCCCCATGTCCCACAGCCCAACACAGTCCCAAAGCACAAAACAAAAGACCCACAACACAGTTCTCTCTCTTCTTCTACCACCACTCCTCCTCAAGCTTAGTCCTCCTCCTACCGACTCTGGCCCCTGAGTGGTGGTGGCTGGACCCTTTTATAGCCCACCCGGAAGTGCTCCAGGTGTTTGACCACCTGCTCCCAATTGCACTTCCGGATGGGGCTGAAGATTTGTCCAGCCGGCCTGTGAAATCAAGGCAGCTCCCCCTAGCGGCCACCCCAGCGCCCAACCAGGCTGTGGAGGACTCCATCTCCCATGGAGCCCTGCGGGAGGTTGGGAAATCACCATTGGCCAGGGAGGCTGCCACCAAATCGTCCCGGGGGAGGTATTGCGCTGTCCATGGCTGCTCCCCCCGAACATATGCAGCAGGGGCGTCCCGGCCACCCGTCACAAATGCTTCCCATTTTTTAAAAATTTGAACAGTTCTGACAATATGCAATAAACACTAACTGAGCAAATTCTCTGTACTAATACTCAGTGGGGCTCCTTTTGCACTCAAAACAGCCTTATTCTTGGTGACGTGGATACCACAAGATGTTCTTTTGAGATTCTGTTCCATGTTAAGATGATTGCATCATGCAATTTCTGCAGATTTGTCAAGCTGCATATTCATCCTGCGAGCCTTCCTTTCTATCACATCCCTAACGTGTTCTGCTGGATTCAGATCAGTGACTTTGAAGAACACTGAACTCATTGTTATATTCAAGAAACCAGCTGGAGATGACATTCACATTCTCATGCTAGAAGTAGCCATTAGAAGATTGGTAAGTTGTGGTCATGAATGGAAACACATGATCAGCAACAGATAGGCTGTGGTATTCAAGCTATGACTGATTTGTCCTTTTGACTGTACTAATAGTCGGTGGGCCTCCTTTTGCACTCAAAACAACCTCAGTTCTTGGTGACGTGGATTCCACAAGATGTTCCTTTGAGATTCTGGTCCATGTTGAGGTGATTGCAGATTGAGATGATTGTATCCCTTCATGGCCAGACGGGGACTGCAGAATCGCCTTCGTGTTCCACAGATGACCTGTCTTCTTCAAATCCAAAGGACTACCGGCTGTTTCTGTGCCAGTTAATCGTGCTGTTTCATTTTTTTTTTTTAATAATTTTTCAAAAAATGCCAAAATCATGTTTTCACGTCTATCATTCTGGTGTATTTAGTGTTGCTTGATGTGAGAAAAAGTGTGAGTGATTTTAGCACAAAGCTGCAAAAGAACAAAATGTGAAAAAAGTGAAGAGGTCTGAATACTTTCTGAAGGCGCAATATGCATTGTAAGAGAAAGACAAGACCACAATAAAGAGTTGGGGAACCACCCCTGTGAAAAGACAAAAAAACAGAAGACATTTTCAGGGATTCACCCCGTATATTATCATTACTGACAATCAAATAAGAGTAGGCATTAAGGACTGAGTCATAACGTGCTTTATACGTGCTGGGCAGGGCAGGAAGAGGCAGGATATAGGGTGGAAGTGAGGTCGGCAGAAGGGCGTGGTCTGGTAATGGAAGTAGGTGGGACTTTACTTGGTGTTCCCTTCTGGAGGACTGCGGAAGAGGAAGAAGAGGCATCAGTGCAATTCATCAACCCCTGACTGTGTAGCTCACGCTCAGTTAAGCCCTCAGACTGCCCTCCATGCAACGTGTGTGACACCACGTATCATTAAAAGTGTTTTAAACAAAAGAAAACATGCAACAATTGAGGAGATATCTTCACAGATGTGAGTTCAGAACAGAACTGCCTCAAGAAGGCAGATTTTCCAGCCTTAAGGCCTTCCAGCAGGAAGAGGCGGGTCCAGGTGAACAGACACTGGAAATGATGTCAGCCGTCAGTATTCTGGTCTGTAGAGGGAGGAAGAATAAAGGCATTAGGACACAGCGGCAACATCTGGAGCGACAGGGAAATTACAAAAAAAAAGACATTAGGACACAGTGCCAACATCTGGAGCGACAGGGAAATTAAAAAGAAAAAGGCATTAGGACACAGTGCCAACATCTGGAGCGACAGGGAAATTACAAAGAAAAAGGCATTAGGACACAGTGCCAACATCTGGAGTGATAGGGAAATTAAAAAGAAAAAGGCATTAGGACACAGTGCCAACATCTGGAGCGACAGGGAAATTAAAAAGAAAAAGGCATTAGGACACAGTGCCACATCTGGAGTGACAGGGAAGTTAAAAAGAAAAAAGTATTAGGACACAGCGCCAACATCTGGAGCGACAGGGAAATTACAAAGAAAAAAGTATTAGGACACAGCGCCAACATCTGGAGCGACAGGGAAATTACAAAGAAAAAGACATTAGGACACAGCGCCAACATCTGGAGCGACAGGGAAATTAAAAAGAAAAAGGCATTAGGACACAGTGACAACATCTGGAGCGACAGGGAAATTAAAAAGAAAAAGACATTAGGACACAGTGCCAACATCTGGAGCGACAGGGAAATTACAAAGAAAAAGGCATTAGGACACTGCGCCAACATCTGGAGTGACAGGGAAATTAAAAAGAAAAAGACATTAGGACACAGTGCCAACATCTGGAGCGACAGGGAAATTAGAAATAAAAAAGGTATTAGGACACAGCGCCAACATCTGGAGCGACAGGGAAATTACAAA
>JANRMT010062815.1:41732925-41745194 GCA_026402145.1 Polypterus bichir lapradei
GAAATTACAAAGAAAAAGGCATTAGGACACAGTGCCAACATCTGGAGTGACCTGGAAATTAAAAAGAAAAAGGCATTAGGACACAGTGCCAACATCTGGAGCGACAGGGAAGTTACAATCACCAGTGCTCTTAAGCTGTCCCCCATGCATACGTGCGTGACAACATGTAAATTAATTATATACAGTAAGCAAATCTATTGCAAAGTGTTGGTATAGTGGATAAAAATGATCTGGCATGGGTGTAATGGTGAAATGACTAGGTGAATGGTGAATGGTGAAATGTGCTCTGAGACATGGCGGCTGCCTTACTCAACTCATAGACCAGAAGTGGGCCATGTTAGTCCTGGAGGGCCGCAGTGGCTGCAGGTTTTTGTTCCAACTCAGTTTCTTAATGTGAAGTCAGTTAGTGCTGATGAAGCACTTAAGTGACATTTTGATGCTTCATTTTAGTGGTCTCGCTTGTTAATGTTCCCCACCCTTAATTGCTTATTTCAGTAAGATTCAAATGACAAAGGAGCCTTCTAACTTGTTTCCATTTACACCCATGTGTGTTCATCATGCACTGTTTGTTATATTAAAACATTTAATAGAAAAATATGACAGACTGAAAATTATCCGTTTTAGGCTTCAAATCATTTGTTTGATATCCCTGGAAAGGAAAAAATCTACAATATAAAACCTAACATTGCAGACTAACAGGCCATAAAATTAAATCAGGTCTGAGACTGGCAAGGATTGGTTTCTAATGAAGCAAATGGTTCAGAATGAAAACCTGCAGGGGCACTGAGGCCCTCCAGGACTGATTTGCCCACCCCTGTCATAGACTGTCTTGTCGTTTGTGTTTTTAAGTAATCAACAGAAGTTGGGACACTTGTGCAAATTGTTTGCTTCAACTTGCAAGGCTTCATTTACTTTAATTGATGCAGAACATCTGTAGGTTGTAACTTATTAGTTGTTCCCTGTAGAAGGCCCCTTTGTAATATTCTGATATTTCATTTTTTTCAGTTTTTGCTAACCTTTGCTTTAAATTTGAACCTCTGGCAATTTACTGACTACCTATCGTATGTAGATGAAAATATCTTGTACATATAGGACACTTTTATGTATGTATCAGATGTTTTCTTGTACTTACGGGATACTTTTACGTACGTACAAAATGTTTTCATGCGTGTACGGGATACCCAAAGCACACTTTTGTAATTTTTTTAATCTAACTTTACTTCATATGTACAGGAAAGTATCTCGTACATACATGAAAACATCTTGTACCTAGGAGGTACTTTTACGTACTTACGTAAAAGTATCTCGTACATATTTGATAATTTTATCTACGTATGAGATGTTTTCTCATACGTATGGGATACTTTTACATACAAAATGTTTTCATGTGTGTACGGGATACCTGAAGCACACTTTTGTAATGTTTTTAATCTAACTTTACTTTTTATGTTTGTGAAAGTATCTCGAACGTATGTGAAAACATCTCATACATACAAATGTTTTCACGTATTTAAGAGATCCTTGCACAAACATACAGGATATTTTCACATATATATGAGATAAGGCTTGCCCCTTGTGATGGACGGCCGGGGATGCTGCCCAGATGGGACGCCCTTTATAAGAGAAGACCGGGGGAATGGGCGTACTACCAAGAGTACCTCCCCGGGATACGAGAGGGCAGCCCCCTGGGTTTACATCGGGGCTACGGATTTGGAGCTCAGAAACTCAGCCCGCTGGGGGTCTGTGGTTATCACCAGGGGGCACCTGGACAGCTCCAGAGTCTGGGCATATAGCACTTCTGCCACACCCGGAAGTGCTGCCGGAGGTTAATCATGAGACCCCTGGAGCACTTCCGGGTGCAGTGTACAGGATCCATTCAGGATCCAGAGTCGGGAGGAGGAGGACGAAGCTTGGGAAGAGAGGAATAGAGGCGGCGAAAGGAAAGATTGTTATGTTATTGGAGCACTGTGTTGAGTGCGGGACAGTTTAAAGAAATAAATGTGTGTGTTCTGGAGATTCTAGGTCTGTGAGTCTGTCTGTAGCCGGCCTATCTCCTACACCCTGTAAATTTTCACTGTGCAGTTCAGAGCTTCCGTAGTTCTGAGACAAACTTTTGTGTAATTAAATATTAAATTTCACTGCCAACAAGGGCTCTGTTTAGAAGACTGGTTCAAACAAAAGCCTGTGGCCCCCCGTTATTGTGAGTGAGGACCCTTGCTCTAGCCCAAGGTTTCACATTATCCATTCACAATTGTCAAAATTCGGAAATGATTATTATTTTTAAAATTTAGGAGTGTTATCTCATTAATACGTCTACAAGGACGCTCAATGAATGGCCTAACGAGTTCAAGGATGTGGATGCATACTGAGAAATGAGGGTATGAACGGGGCTCTGGGCAGGCCTGGTGTCCCTTCTAGAGTTGGCTCCTGCCTTGTACTTGATGTTTTCAGGGATGGCTCCCCGTGACTGTTGAAAGAACATACTGAGCCCTGAAATGGGTGTACGGATATAAGAGCCAATAAATCAGAGAGCACCACAGGATGGAGCCCACCAGTGACACTTCCTCTTCATTGACTGTTCCTCAGCCTTCACCATATATGTGCCATGCCTAGTTTTTTTTTAATGTGGCTTTCTAAAATTCTACTATACAAGATACCATATACTGTAATTGTAAAACAAAGTACTACATAAAAGAAAAACCTGGACTCCATGGGGTCAAAAGACTCAGATCCTCCTGCAGCTCCAGAATGCAGATATTTCTTAACCGGCGAGCCTTTCTTTTTATCTCCTTATGTTTGATGAGCTGTCAATACCCCTTCCTTCGGCTGGCTCGTGTGATCTATAATTCAGAGGAGCTAAGGCTGTAATTCTAGAAGCAGTATAAAGGAGATGTCAATGTTGATGGGGCATGTAACCCATTTCGAATGCTCAGCATGTCTTGCTGTCACAAAAGTATTCCACTTTTTTTTTTAATATATATCCCTAAGCTTTTAAGGCGGCTTACACAACATATTCTTTTGACAGCTCTCCAGCTTGTAAATGCATTTCAATTTATTATCGGAGAAACACGTTGAATATTCAAAATTCTTTTTGTGGATGTCTTTACTACAAAACCAAGAAGAAACCGTGCTTTAGTAGTGCACTCCAGAAGCTCAGTTCAGTTTACTCTTCTATAGCACTCTTCACATGCTCCGTGACTGAGACCACCAGGTCCAGCTTGTCCAGCTTGACGTATGGCCAGTAGCTGTACCAAATGTGCTTACAGAAGAGCTCATCCACCTCAAGCTAAGTGTGTCTAGTGCTTGGATTGGAGATCATCTAGAAGAAGCTTGGGCTGCTGCTGGAAGAGGTGTTGGTGATGCCAGCAGGGGGCGCTCACCCTGTGGTCTGAATGTGGATCCCAATGCCCCAGTGCATTAATGGGGATGATGTGCTGTGAAAATGCCAGATGACACATACAACTGAGGTCCTGACTCTCTGTGGTCATCCTTCATAAAGTGTAGGGTGTATCCTGATGTCCTGGCTAAATTGCCCACCATGACCTAGTCATTATCACCCCCTAATCATTAATTTTGTTTGGATTTCTCATGTAAGGATTTTATACTCATATATTTGGCTACCGGCGGCACGGTGGCGCAGTGGTAGTGCTGCTGCCTCGCAGTTAGGAGACCTGGGTTTGCTTCCCGGGTCCTCCCTGTGTGGAGTTTGCATGTTCTCCCCGTGTCTGCGTGGGTTTCCTCCCACAGTCCAAAGACATGCAGGTTAGGTGGATTGGCGATTCTAAATTGGCCCTGGTGTGTGGGTGTGTTTGTGTGTGACCTGCGGTGGATTGGCACCCTGCCCGGGATTGATTCCTGCCTTGTGCCTTGTGTTGGCTGGGTTTGGCTCCAGCAGACCCCTGTGACCCTGTGTTCGGATTCAGCGGGTTGGAAAATGGATGGATGGATATTTGGCTACCTAATGTCACACATGTGCGATTGTGAGGCAGCTAAAGGGCCTGAATAATGGTAATTTCACACCAGACCGGGGGCGGCGAGGTGCTCAATCCCTTGCAGACCATCCACGGGAAATGCCACATGGCCTCTGATGACGTCACTTCTGGTTCGGGGGCCCTCTAATGATGTCGCTTCCGGTGTCTCTGATGAAGTCACTTCGGGTTCTGGGGCCTCTGATGACGTCACTTCCGGTCTTGGCAAATTAAGCCGCCATCTTTGACCACCTGCCTCAGTTCTGTTTTGGACTTGAACCTGTAAACAACTCCTGAGAATGACCCATTTGCAGCCAGGGAGTATTATATAGGTGGCTGCCCCAAAGCTTTCTTGATGTCATTGGTTCTTGTAACACTAATCATTCCCTGTCTCTAACTGGCTGTTTCTCTGTCACCTCTTCACCACCTAACAGCTAATGTGTGGTGAGCATACTGGTGCAAAAATGGCTGCCGTCTCATCATTCATGTGGATGCTGCACATTAGTGGTGGATGAAGTGGCTCCTCACTCACTGAAGCACTTTGAGTAGTGAGAAAAGCAATATATAAATGTAATGAATTATTAATATTATCATAAGACCCTCCGAAGGCAGGATAAAGTGTCCAGTTGGCCATGCAGATGGGTCTCCACAGACGTAAAGACTTTACATAGGGTAAGGATTGGGTCACCATACTGGTGCTCAATGAGTGAGTAGTTCGTTATCCCTTCAAACTTTCTTAAGCTTCGTACATCACATCTTCTCATCTGAGTTTGTAGATTTAATAACTGGCTGCAGAACCTTCCTTACCTGAGACGTTTTATAAATTTCACGTAGCACACAGTTGACAAAGCGATTGGTTTGCAGCCTCACAGCTTCAATGACTGGGGCTCCAAGTCCCATTCCAGATGCAGCACTGTGTACTAACAGGGAAGAAACACTCTGCTGCTCTGCTTGAGTATGTGTGGAGAATATTTCTACTTTGCTTGAATATTGTTAGACCATTCCTGAAAACCCCTTTCCGAAAGTGAATTTTCAAAATCTCATTACAATTCATGTAAATGGGAAACATTTCTAAGCGTTCCCTGCCCACCAAAATGTCCCCCAGTTTTGTTTAAATACCACCAAGCTATATGAAAATTGACAGGATTGCTTTAATGATAGCATTAGTCATCCAAACAAATCCTAATAAGACACTGCACACCATTAAATAATGTTCAATAAAGTACTATACCTGGACTTTATAACTTCTAGTTTCACGATGAAGGGAATGGCCTTCAAGTTTTTCTTGCTCTTTTCCAAGTAGTCATTTCAGGATAACATGGGAAGGCATGTGAGGAACGACACGTGAGAAAGCAAGTGAACGGCAGCATGTGAACACACAAGCGCACCTCGCCGCAGCCCATGTACAGCCCAGCATGGTCACGAGGACAGCGTCGGCACACAGAAGCGTCAGCTGTGGAAATACTAGAGACGGCACTGTCACCAGCGCCCACTGTGGGGTCTGCTGTGAGGTGTTCTTGGAATGACTCCGTAGAAGACAGGGTGTTAGCGCTGCCCATGCACACTTGAAATCGTCCCTGATTCTTTATATGTGTGAATTTTTGTAAAGCAGTTGTTCCTAAAATAGAATACGCAATTGTAAAGAATTATTATTATTATTATTAAATGATTCTTGTATTTTAGATAACTTAATGAGAAAGCCCTGCGGTGGGCTGACGCCGTGCCTGGGGTTTGTTCCCTGCATTGCACCCTGTGTTGGCTGGGATTGGCTCCAGCAGACCCCCGTGACCTGTAGTTAGGATATAGCAGGTTGGATAATGGATGGATGGATTAATGAGAAAAGCATTGTGTCCATTTGTGTAGCCTTTTTGTTTTCTGGTTTAACATTGCAGAAAGAAATGTGTCTAGCAAAATAATTTGGAGTAAAGAAGATATTTGCATCACTCTCAACTTCAGATGGTGTTCAGAAGCCATGAAGAAGGCTAACAGAATGTCAGGTTATATAGCGCCTTGATGTGTGGAGTACAAGGCACAGGAGGTGCTGCTCAAACTTTATAACACACTGGTGAGGCCTCATCTGGAGTACTGGGTGCAGGTTTGGTCTCCAGGCTACAAAAAGGACATAGCAGCGCTAGAAAAGGTCCAGAGAAGAGCAACTCGGCTGATTCAGGGCTACAGGGGATGAGTTATGAAGAAAGATTAGAAGAGATGAGCTGAGCCAGATTAAAAGAAGACCTGACTGAAGTGTTTAAAAATATGAAGGGAATCAGTCCAGTGGATCGAGATGGTGACTTGACTTAACATGAGTTTATCAAGAACATGGGGGCACAATTAGAAACTTAAGATTAAGGGTAAACTTCACACAGACATTATGAAGTTTTTCTTCACATAGAGAACCACAGACACATGGGATAAAGGGCCAAATAGTGTGGTAGACAGCAGGACTTTGGGGACCTTCAAAACTCTAACAAAATTGATGTTATTTTAGAAGAATTCAGTGGGTAGGACTGGCGAGCTTTGTTGGGCTGAATGGCCTGTTCTCGTCAAGATTGTTCTAAAGTTCTAATGACACCTAAAGACTTGATTAAGTAGGTTCAACAAATAGATGGATGAATGAATTAATAGATCAATAAATGAATGAACAAATGAATTAATAAGGCTGAATGGACGGATAATAAATGAAGTGATAGAAGGATAGATACAGTATATAGATTATTGCATGGATTGAATTAACGATGAATAAGTGAATGGACAGAAGGATAAATTATTTAATGTAACGATATAAGCATTAATAATTGTATGGATGGATTAACGAACAAAATTATGGATGGATTGATAGATTCATGGATTATTTAATGAATAGTGAATTAATAATTGGATGTATGGAAAGATTCATTAATGGATTGATGGGAGGTTGATGGATTGGTAGTTTGATGATTCATTGATTGAAGGATGTGTGAATGGAAAGATGGATAGATAGATTCATGTATTGATGGATGGATGAAAGGGTAGTGATGGATAAATTAATGAACTGAGATATATTGCAGAAGCACTCATCTCTCTCATGTAAATGAGAGGGCAAATGCATGAATATATTCTGAAACACAGCCAAAAATAGCCATTGTGAAAGAAAAATGAACTTCTTGCAAGCTACTTAGGGTTAATAGCTGACAAAGCCGTTCTGCTATAACGGCAGGTTATTCATACAGGCGTCTGTCATAAGACAGGGTGCAGTAGGCTGAACGAGGACAATTTCCACATTCTTTAGGAACGTGTCTATTTGACACAGGGAAGATGACATTTCCTTCTTTAGGATCTATCTGACAAGTAAAAAAAGTAAGAACAGATGGCCCATTAGCGTAATAAAATAAAATGCTTAAATAAATGATATTATGCTTTTTGATTAAGTAAAGGGAAGGGGGAGGAAGAAGAAATTAAATAAAGCCAATCAAAAAATGGAATTTTGCTCTGCTGCTTTGCAATGTAGAATCCAGGTACTCATCTGTGACTGAATAAAAATCTAATTGATTGAACTATTCCTGTCTTCCTCTGGGAGTTTCTTCCACACCATTTAATGTTAAATGAAACTTTATCTTTCAAAATGACATGACTTAGTATTGATGACAGTGAGCTCTGCATTTGGCAATGGCACCTGGGAAATGAAGTCTTTAAAGCAAAGCATGAAGAATGGCTGCTCCCGTTTCTCTAATGACACACCGTCATCAACTGTGACCAAACTTGAAATTAAGGTGGTGAATTGTGGAAGGCTGAATTATGTCGCAGCCGTCAGTGTAAGCTGATCTTTTAAAAGCAATCAGCTATTCATCATACTGGTGTCAAATCCCCAGGCCCCCTAAAAGCCATCCCATGGTTAGTGTTGCTCCCCAGTGTCCAGCTGCCGGCCTCTGAGCTGCTCACATACCCTGGACCCTTATAACTATCTGATTTCATCGCCAACCCTCTGAAGCCCCAGGGCTGATCTCTCAATCCGAGGCCATTCCACCTTTCATCGCTGCTGTGTGCTGCTCTCTTCAACAAAGGCACCGCACACGGAAGTTGGTGTGTAATTAAGACGCACAAGTCTTCTATTAAAGCCTTTGGCACTTTAGCAAAAACAATCCAAGTGCTGCAAAGGAACCGAGGAGACTCGCTAATGACAGCTTGGCAGAAAGACTGCCGTTTGTGGGTGGGAGCCCGTTATTACAGAAAATTCCTTGGGAAGCCAATGCTGCTTACAGCAGACTCTTCAAGGTCTCAACGTAGTGGGAATTTCATAAACAGTGAAAATAAAGAAGCGGTAAGCAGCGGTGCCGCCTCCGAGCTCAGGATTGTAAGGAACGACAGAGCTGACTTAACGTTCGGCCTCTCATGTTGTAATACCATTTGAAGTCACAGATTCTGTTGTCTTTTATCCCAGTACTAAAAAGTGAGAATGGGCCTACTGTGACCAAAAAAAAACAACAACAGCTACATTCTTAAACAGGTCAAGTTTGCTTTCTTAGGATTAAAAATGGGATGGCGCACAGCAGCTCATCTGTGCTCCCTGGCACAGCATTGTGTAAAATGAGACCGAGGGTCTTTATCTCAATAGGCTGGCATCCCACCCAGACTTGTGTCAAACCCTGTGACCAATGCAGACAAACAGGATAAGTGAGTTAAGTCCGTGTTTCTCAAGTTCATCCCCAGCTTTTATTTGGACTCATTTGTATTAAGAATGAGTTTATTTCACAATTTCTACATTTTGGTACTGACTTACAAATTACAAAGAATGGGTTTGCTTGTTGTTGTCACATATGTGCACATAGAGATACGGTGAATGAAATTACCCACCGCTCCAGGGGTTGGTGCTGTGTTCTAATGCCCACTCTCTTCCTTCCTCTGCAGACCAGACGACTGACAGCTGTAACATCTCTGACATTACTTCCTGTGTCCGTCCACCTGGTCCCGCCTCTTCCTGCCAGAAGATCACATAACTGGACGTTCAGCCATTTTGAAATCAGTTCACTGTGGAATTCTGTCTGAAAAGATATTTCTTGTAATGATTGCTTGTTTTCTACTTTTCAATTATATGGGGTCACCAGGCGGTACCCCAACTCTTTATCCTAGACTGTCTAATGTCTTACAATGTTTATATGTCTGTTACATGGGGAAAACTGTATTTTTTTTTTTTATTTTGAAGATTTTCATCATCATTTTGATTTTCGTTTAGTTTTTCCAGATGTTATAGATATTTAAGGACTTATTCCGTAATTATCAAGCTAGTAGGTATACAATTACAATACAATGCAATTTATTTTTGTATAGCCCAAAATCACACAAGAAGTGCCGCAATGGGCTTTAACAGGCCCTGCCTCTTGACAGCCCCCCAGCCTCGACTCTCTAAGAAGATGAGGAAAAAAACCTTGGAAAAGGCAGTTTAAAGAGAGACCCCTTTCCAGGTAGGTTGGGCGTGCAGTGGGTGTCAAAAAGAAGGGGGCCAATACAATACAATACACGGAATAGAACAAATCCTAAATGCAGTATAAAAATAAAAATTTTAGAAGTACGGACCAGAATTTAACAGTAGATGATATCACATAATATGATTTGGATTTGTTTAGAGTCCTGGAGACCTCAGCCATCAAGCTGCCTCCCCCATTTGGCCATTCCAGAGCTGAAACAGCGCTACTCTGACGAAAGGACCCCTCTTTCCCACGATTCCTGCGATCCTCTATCAGGGATGACTTTACCATAGGCAGACACAACAACTTGGCAAGTGGGCCGTGGCACCAAGTGCCAGATTTGAGTACCGAGAAGAGAAACAGAATAGGTGAGGGTTAGTATAAAATTATAATTATCAAGTTACTTATGTTTTAGTGGTAATGCAGTCTGTGCAGTTAATCAGCAGCTCTAGTCAGGGTGTGCTAAACTGAAGTAGTGAGTGTTCAGCCGAGATTTAAAAGCTGAGACCGAAGGGGCATCTCTTATAGTAGTAGGCAGACCATTCCACGGTTTAGGGGCCCTGTAACTAAAAGCTCGACCTCCCACTGTTATTTTATTAATCCTTGGAATCCTAAGCAGACCAGCGTCTTGAGATCTTAATGTGCGCTCTGGTTTGTAAGTCATGATAAGTTCAGACAAGTTGGCCATTTAATGCTTTATATGTTCAAAGGAGGATTTTGAAATCTGCCCTAAACTGTAAGGATTTAAGAACTGGAGTTATGTGTTCATATTTTCTTGTTCTTGTAATAATTCTTGCAGCAGCATTTTGGATTAACTGGAGGCTGTATAAAGAACAGTTTGAACATCCAGTGAACACCACATTGCAGTAGTCAATCCTACTAGAAATAAATGCATGAATTAATTTCTCAGAATCCTGTTTATTTAGAAAGCGCCTTAATTTCCCAACATTTTTAAAATGGAAGAAACATGATTTGGACAACTTTGTAATATGCGCTTTAAATGATATGCTAGAGTCAAAGATTACTCCTAGATTGCGGGCTGATTCAGTAAAATTAATGGTGATTCCAACTGAGTTAAATGATGATAAAATATTGTTGTGATCCGCGTCATTCCCTCCAACAAATAACATCTCTGTTTTATCTGTGTTTAAAGACAAGTAGTTATCATTCATCCACTCCTTTAATTCACTAACACAACTAATTAAAGACAACATTGGAGAAACTTCATTTGATCTAAATGAAAGGTATAACTGGGTGACATCTGCATACGAGTGAAAATTAACATTATGTTTCCTAATTAGAGATCCCAGTGGAAGCCTGTAAAGTGAAAACAGTAAAGGTCCCAGTACTGAGCCCTGTGGGACACCATATCTCACTTTTGTGTATAATGATGGATTACTGTCGGCACATTTCTGTACATATTGGAATCGATTTGATAAATAAGAACTAAACCAAGCGAGCACGGGGCCTGTAAGCCCAACGTCATTTTCTAGCCTATGCAGTAAAATAGAATGGTCAATGGTGTCAAATGCTGCACTTAAGTCTAACAACATAATTACAGTGGAGTTTCCTTCATCAGAGGATATCAGCAGAATGTCGTTTACAACCCGTGTTAGTGCCGTTTCTGTACTATGACCAGTGCAGAAACCAGACTAGAATTTCTCAACTAAATTGTAATGCGTAAGGTGTGACTCAAGCTGATTGGCGACTACTTTTTCTAGTATTTTAGAGAGAAAGGGTACATTTGAAATAGGCCTATAATTATTTAGTATGTGTGGGTCTAGGTCTGACGTTTTAAGTAAATGGACTCATTGAGTGAGGAAATGGTTTGAACGGAACATTGCAGCTGCCGCGGACCCTCAGGACTGAACCTGAGAAGCACTTCTTTATATGCCAGATGGACAGACTGTGTCTGTTTCAAGAGATCTGGGTGCATTTCTGTGTTTTAATAGACAAATCATACTTAGGATGACAGAGAAAAAATGTCAGTTGAAAGATAATAATAAGAAAGAAAGAAAGAAAGAAAGAAAGAAAGAAATGTTTTTTTAATATTCCTTTTATTATTAATTTATAATTTAATTTAATATAATTTATTATAATAATTATTTTATTAATAATCATTAGTAATGATTTTATTAATCATTAACATGCTGTGGCCGGGTGCTGTAATAACAGATTGAACAACTGTGAATTTTTGAGACACCATCCAGGTCTTCAAGGCCAATAAACGAATAAGAACTAAATGAACTTGAATTGCATGTGATGGCGGTTATCCCTTCAACAGCGTTTTGAAAAGGCTTAAAGGGGGTCAGCTTTAGCAGAGCTCCATCCAGTGGCTTGCTCAGGCCAAAACTGACTCCTCCTTCTGGGTCTTATGTTGGCTGGATTGGAAGGGGCGGAGTTAATTGCCTTCTCAGCACTGCAGGGGAAGAAAGAGAAGACAGTGTTAGCGGCAGCGCCCCCTTTTGCCCTGGTGGGTTATCATATACCTCGACAGAGCTCGTGAGGGAGTCCTCCGACGTACATGTATGACAAAGCATTACAAAAACATCAGAAAAGACAAAAACAGAGTTTAGGAGCCTACGCTGATAAGGTGCATTGCTGCACCCACCACACGACAAACCAAACCAGGATCCCAGATTAGGACCCGAGTGCAGCCATACAATAGTTGACACCTCAGCAGCACACCTATTTCAGATGGAATGGAAATTGAATTATAAAGTGTGAATTTCCCCTTGGGATTAATAAAGTATCTATCTATCTATCTATCTATCTATCTATCTATCTATCTATCTATCTATCTATCTATCTATTGTGGAAACTGAATGTTCTCTTCGTTCCCTTGTACTAAGTCATGTCT